>NDXB01011633.1:0-12953 GCA_002631895.1 Agapornis roseicollis | reverse complement strand
CCATAAAAAAAAAAAACAAAAAAAAAAAAAAAAAAAAAAAAAAAAAAAAAAAAAAAAAAAAAAAAAAAAAAAAAAAAGGCATCAGAAGCCTTTTAAGAGTTTAGTCTTGAAATCCTAAAAACCAAAACATACACAAAAGAGCCATTTCCACAGATCAGTTTCCAATCTCTCACCACAGTGAGCGTGAGGCCTGCCATGAAGGATAAGGACCAATTGGTCCCATTGTAGAGATCTATACTCCAACTGCATGGCAAATCAACACTATCTTCTCTCAAATCACTGCTACTCCTTATGCAAGTGCTCCTGACAGATCTGCAAGTCATGCCTAAGCCACACCTTGCTGAACAACTGGGCAGTTGAAATCAACAGTGATCTCAGGTGAGCTCCCTGCAAGCACTGAATCTGCAAAAGCATGGAAATCTTACAAAAGGTATTCCATCTCCATGGCTTACCAGATCATTTTAAGTAGTGTATACTACTGAAATCACCCCTTTGCCTCAAGGTAAGTAATGAATGAACTTTTAAAGAAGGCAGCTGTTACCAGAAATTCACTCTGCATAAGCCCTCTGGCCTCCTAATCTAATGCAGATCACTGCAGGACTGCACTAGTGTAAGAGAAAAAAGAATTTAACTGACCCAGCTGTCTGCTGGGAACTGAACTAAGACAATTTCTAAAACAGGCTCTATAACATTCACTTCCTCCCAAGCACAACTCTGTGGATAATGCTTTTCACCCCACCCTGCTACTCAGAGCTGTTTTTAAAAGGGTCAGTTAAACCAGAATTCTTGCCCAGATCTTAAGATACTGAGGTTTCAGTCTGCAGTTACGCTATCTGCCTTCTGAAAACCCAGGGCCCAGATAGTCAGCTTGGCTTCACCAAGTTATGCTTCATTCAGTGAGATGAGGATCAAAAACCTTCCATGCAATGTAAAGTGAAAGCATTCAGACATTCATATGTAAGTATCCATGTACTCATACTTTCAGGGCAACAACTCTGAACAGTAAATACATGTTTTTCTTCCTCTCCCAATCAGTGTTCTTTGGAATGTCTAAAAGTTGAAAGATGTTGCCTGAAGTAGTTGGGAAAGATTTGCATATCACCCTGCAAGAGCAGCAGTTAAACCTAATACTCAAACACAAAGTTAACAGTGGTCTCAGCTCTGATCTGCTTTATTCCATGACCTGAGAGATGAAACCAAGAGTATCAGAGACATAAGCTGCAATTCTCAACACTGCAGACAACAGTGCACAATAATGCACAACAACACAGAGCACAACTGAAACAAGAAGCAAAACTCCATTTCACACTCCAACTTTCTTCTTTCCAAAGTTTGTTTTGCAGCACCACTAGTTTACTTACATGCTGTATTTCCTGCTGGCTGGCTCGGTAGTTTTTCTTGGTTAAATTGTCCACCAGGTAGCTGATTTGAGACAAGGCCAGCGAGAGCGAGTCAAGATTCATTGCTGGTTGGGGCGGAAGCAGGCGGCCGAGCCCGGCGCAAAATCACCATTATTCCCCTTTAGTCACCTCAGAGACAGGTTAATTTTTTTTCCCCCAATTAGCCTCTTTCTGGTTCTGTGTTACTTTCTTCAGCTCTTCTTTCTCAGTTGTCTTCCTCTGTTCTGAAACATGGCACCTGAAAGACAGCATTAAATTTAAGTTCTGTAGCAACATCACAGCTTTCTCTTACTCTTTTGCTTCCAAGCTAACTTGGCAAAACAAGTAAAATAAAGTTTAACAAAAGAACTGATAATACAGACATGATAAATAAAGAAGCCATTTGAAATAACTATGTCCACAACGAAATACTATCAGATTTTCACAACACAAGGTTAGTTGCTTTCACACTACCTACCCACATTTATTGGTTTCTGCCTTTTGCTAGGCTGCAAGAGCTATTAAACAGCTCTCTCAGAAGAGTAACTACCCTTCCAGCAATGGGAGAAAGAAAACCAGATGCAGAATGAATAAGACAACACACAGCAACAATCAGAGGTCAGAATCATTCACAGCATCAATCAAGTTTATTTAAAAAAGTGCTTTTTAAGCATCTCTGCAATATTTTGCCTTGCCATCATCAAAGCAGTATTGCACTAACTGTACACAACAAAACAAGCAATTGTGAATGAGCAGCACACACAGGGAACCACAATAAACTAGCCCTAACACCGGGCTTATACCAAAACAGCTTCTCCAGCTACAACAGCAGAGCTTGCCAGCTTAATAAATTTCTATGACAACACAAAACTTGGCACTTGACATCTCTTTAAATTACAGATTGTCAATGCAATAAAATTACATCCCAGAGCAAGTCCTGCATAACCAACAGTCTGAGGAGTCTCAAAGGAAACTGTAAGCTGCTCTGAGAAGCAGCACTGTAATTTATCACAGGTGGCATCCTGCTGGAGAGCCACTGTTTTGAAGCTCTATTTGATCAAAACACAAAGGTCATTAGGCTTTCTGCCTAATAGTCTGAAGATCCCTTTTTTGGGATAAAATTAATCACTCTACTATCTCGGCTATACAGCCAAAACCACCAGTCCATAACTTCTGCCTCATCACTGAGATTGATCACAGAGGTGGTGTGTTAACTTGGCATATGTGATGCTTAGGGCAGGTAAGTTCAAAGCAGACCCTGCAGCACTGCGGCTTCTGCAAAAGCAGAAAAGGAGCAGTACCAAGGCGAGCTGAAGAAGCTGTGCTGGACAGAACTAGAACTCTTCCCCTCTTTCTCTTTACACAGAGGTTTTCACTCCCTCACACATAGAACTAAAGCTTATTTAACATCCGTCTACCCTTTAAAACATCAGGAGCAGCAAATACTGTCAGAGGCAATGAAGTCTTTTCTGATCTTTTGCAAAGTCTATTAGCCTAAATAAAAACATGGGTAAGAGAAGTCAAATCATCAACCAACTTCCAGGCTTTCAACATGCCACAGAAAACCCTGTGTGCTCCTAGAAGCTATGTAAGTTCCTGCTTGCACAGGAAAACTTGAATCCCATGAAAAAGACATTTTCAAGAGAGAATATTAAAAGCATTCTGCAAAGACAAGGCAGTTGTGCTCTGAAAGAATATAAGGGCATGCTTAAAACTGTAGCAAGAAGAATTACAGAAAACTTACATTTCTTTTCTGTACCCCTGACAAGCTGTAATTCATTACCTTTATATACAGGTTTAAAAGCCCACTGACTGTGAAACAGCTTTGTAGGAAGGAGGAGAGGCACAAAAGTTAACAAGATTTCTCAGCAGCACAGTTATCTGATTTTCTTTTTTAAATAACTCTATTCCTCTCTGGAATAATCCAGAAAGTGTCACTGGGCTTGGCACACTTTCCAAGATGTTCTTACTGGCAAGGTTTAACATACCAGACCAATCTAAAGCTGCTGAAAAGCAGTTAAAAATGAAGCAGACAGACTATCATGCCACAGTACTTGCAGCTATCAAAGCCACCACAAGCAGCTAGTGAGGTGAATTCAGTCCCTATGGCAGCACCAGATTTCAGCTCTCAGCCTGCAGAACTTAGGATAAACTTGGCCATTTATAACGCAGTAACAAAAGTTTAAGAGTTTGTCTTTGGGGCCCCTAGGAAGAAACCCATTTCTCCAGGTATTGTTTCTCAGACTGATAGAAACAGCACAGTAATCACACCTACCCCACCCAAAAATCAAGTTTTTAGTTGTTCGAACCCGAGTTAGGCTCAGTCTAAATGGGATCCTCCCAGCTGCTACAAGGACACCAATCATTCCACCCACCCATCAGCATTGCTGTCTTCTCCCAAGAAAAGCAGGACTACCATCTCAACACGTTTTAACTGCATGGAAGCAGGACACCAGTAGTTCACCACTTTCCAACTGCAAAATCTGTCAGTACCGCTGGACAACCTAAACTTGAGTCAAAATCTGATTTTCCCTTTCAAGGAAGCAAAACAAAGAGCCTGAGCAAACATCGAGATTCCAGGATACAAAACAATAGCTGAAGGAAGCAGCTTCACATTTATGTTCTAAATATATAGCTTGCACTGTATGTATCCTGATACACACACCAAAACCTGACAGCTCTCAAGCACCGAACAGCACTTCCAAGGTTCAAACAGTGCAACCTAATTACAACAGTATATGAGATCAGAGTATTTCAGGGAGCCCTGCCAGGAAAGCAAAAATGCACAGGTACCTCTCAGGTCACTCAATGTGAGCCTAAATTCAATTACTACAACACCAATCAAACAAGCTATGAATGCTATGCAAAGAAGACTTTATTTTTAGATGCATATATTCTTAGTGAGAATTAATCTCTCTCCACTGGCCTCAATAATTCAAGCAGCTTCCAATCCATGGGGCAAACCTACCATCTTCCCAGGTTCAGAAAAGGAAGTCCTCAGCCAGAGTTCACTACAAAAATGTAGATTTGCTGACAAAATTAGCTACTTCCAACTACAGATACTATGACACATCCATGGAATAAGATAGCAGACATGGGACTCAGAAGCTTTTACAATATTAAGATTTCATACTGTGCAATACAGCTGATTTTTAAGACACAGTAAATATTTACCAAAATCTACACTATTACACAGCCTGAAAGCTTTCTAAGGAAATTGAAAGGCCATCAACAGAACATTTGGCATCTATTTCAATAGACTCAACAGCAGAGCTTTGTTATTAGAACATAAACATGATGCATTTTTAGGCAAGAATACAAAAATCACAAAATAGAAAGGGACAACATGCAACCAGCAGTCAGGTCTGACAAAACCACTCTGCTAACCTGAAGGACAGCACTAGGAGTAACCAAGCCTTGCTGCTGAAGACAATAAACCTGAATTCTTCCAGAAATTCAGAAACATCCTTACAAAGAAAGTAATTTCAAAATTACTTCAAACTGAGTTTTAGATGTTTTGACTATTTTACAGAGGCAAGTAACAACTGTCACTGGGCTTCAGGAGGCATGGACACTTTAGGCCATGTGTACTGCATGTGAAGAATGTAACACCCTGAGCGACAGACACAGCTACATGTTTGCCAAGTAGATTCTAAACTCCTGTCAAAACCATTGTATGAAACATGCTTCAAGTACCACTGTTAAACCTGTCCTGCCAAACACGGTCCTTCACCCAATTCTCAAACCCAGAACAGAACTCATGGAAAAAGCAGCCCCATGTGAGAAGCTCTCCAAGGGAGAAAGGTAAGTAGCTTTACTTCATGAAGATAACATCATACTCTCACAAGTTAGGGAATTATTGCAAAGGAGATACTCCTAACAATACAACATCTATTGCTATTTCTAGCTTTGAAATAAGCAAAGCCATTTTACCAGACAGCATGTCTTGAACTGGAGGACAGCTTTGAGAAGCATTCTTTCTATGGGGTCTGCAGGAAATAATACCACAGCTAAGTTAGATTTTAGGATGTCCATAATTTTGAAATCTAGAGAAAGAAAAGCCTTACAGTGTAAGTCACATGAACAGTAAAATAAGCTCCTGAATAATTTGATGAGTTCAAATTTAGGAGTTTACATGCAAAAGTGCCACCTGAAGATTCCATTTACTGGAAAAATGCACATAACTCCAGTCAACTGGAAGCCACAATGATGATGAGACACAGTAACTTTTGTTTAGAGAGAGCTGCTGAACTGAGCAGGTATGTTTGCTCCCATACACTAAGGCCAGTTAAGTTCCATGTTTGGGACCTACCCCAAATAAATCAGGTATGCACCAATGATGACGAGGCTGCTTCAGGAGTGTTCACATCTTAAGCTAGGACTATCCACACAGAAAAAAACTCCAAGAAACACTCACTTCCCACTTTCTCTTAAGTCAAATACTGCAGGATAAAGTCCCATGGAGGGCAGTGAAGAAAATTCAGGGACTGTTGTCCCATCCTAAACATGTTTTAGAGGAGTTAAACGCTGTGTCAAAAAGCAAAGGAGACTGGCAGTATTCATACAGTAGAGGTGGTTGTAAAACAAAACAGAAGTCAGGCTAAAACAGTGCTGTCCTCAACCATGCTAAAATGATAAGAATCCCCAGTACAATTTAGCAATGACCCATCACAGGGTCACAAAGCTTCAGTGTCCGCTTTTCCTAAGTTTCCTTTGCACAGCTTCTCTTTCACATACCCATCTGAACACCACCAGCAGCCACTTCAGCATCAATTAAACTGAGTATCTGGGATCACTATACTAGAAATATAAAAAGGAGTAGATATGTCTCTAAAGAGAAGAGACAGGTAAACAGAATCATAGAGTCACAAACTTGTTTGGACTGGAAGGGATCTTGCATCTCATCCAGTTCCAACTCCCTTGCAGCTTGCTATAAGCTGGTTTGGAGACACAAAGGCCAGCAGCACAAAGTGAGTAGCAGGAAACTCGAAAATCATAAATGCAGAAATACGCAAAGCAATAACAAGTCTAGCAAAGGCAAGAAAGTCTATTACCCACATCACCTCACCTGGACTCCTCCTGCCTGTAATTTTAGTTGATGCCAACATAGTCACCTTAGGGACAGGAAACACTTAAGTTGTGTGCACTCAGAATGACTTGTCAGGTATCATACCTGTTTTGTTACCTACTTAAAAAAACAGCTCCACTGAGAACAGATGTCACCCTTCCTCCCAACAAGTGGATTCAGAAAGAGTCTATGCTCACGGTAAATCCATAGGCTATGTGTTTTATTTCTTTATTTTCTCTCAGTTCTGTGGCAGAAACACTCCAAACTCTTTGCAGTTTGCTGAAATTAAACTATGCCTATTCAGAGTATAAAAGCAGTAGAAACGGAACACAGTACTATTTCAGGGTAGGGAACTATTACAAAGGAGCTATTTCTAACAATACAACATCTGCTGTTATTTTTGGCCTTGAAATAAGCAAGGCCATTTTACTGTGCAGTATCCTAAACTTCAGGACAGCCTTAAGAAGCATTCTTTCCATGGGGTCCGCTGGAAAGTTCGGTCACCTGGTGATGTACTGCAAGCTGCTTTTTACAGCTAATTTTCACTGGGTGACAACAACAACGATCTCCCAAGAGGCCGCCGAGCAGTGCTCGGGCAGGGGCAGCACTGGCCCCTTCCCGACTCTTCCAGAGCTCCACTTCCCACGGTCAACAGCACGAAAGCGGGCGGGGAGCAAGAGAAAACCCAGCTCCAGAGCTGAGGAGCTCCGCGCCAGTCAGCACAGATTACCGCGCGGCCTGCACACACGGACCCGACAACGCCGGCGGCTCCCGCCCCGGGCCAAAGCACAGCCCGTCGAAGTTCGCTCGGCTGCTCCTTCCGCCGCCCGGACGCGGGCTAAAAGAGCGGCCGGAGGGCCGAGAGCGCCGCGGGCCTGGCCGCAGGCGCCCCACGGGCTGCCCCGCTCACACCCGCACACGGCGGGGCAGGGTACGCTCCTTCTACCGGCCCCACGCGGCCTACACCGCCACCCCTACGGCCAGAGCGGGACCGGGGCCCCCGCTGTCCCGGGATTGCCGCCTGCCCGCAGCGCACCCGCGGACCGTGAGCCGAGGCCGCGCTGTGCCCAGCAAGCAGCACTCACCTCAAAGTCCGGAACGCACAGCGAGCTGCAACCGATCGCGCTTTTACCCTCTCGCCTCCGCCGCTTCGCTACAAAATGGCGGACAGGGTCGCGCGCTCACGTCGCGGCCTTTCCCCTCCCCCGTCCCCTCGCGGCACGCTAGCGGGAGGGGGAAAGGCGGGGGAACAGCGGAGTGGGGTGGGCGGGACTTCCCGCCAAGATTCCCGCCCCAGCTGGCGACGTGCTCCACCAATCAGAGCACAGCACGGCGAGACACCAGGTCAATTCTGACCAATCAAGAGGGGACGCCTTCTGAGGGGACGTTCCACCGTCCACCCCCCCTGCTTTATCCACGCCCCCCACGTGGAGCCAGCGCCGTGCTCCCATTGGCCAGAGAGCTCCCCACTCTCTAAGCCAATCAACGCTTCTCGTCTCACGCATGCGTACAAGCTACCACCTCTGTCTGGAAAGACGCTGAGGCGGGGCGGGAAGGGGAAGTGGCGGGGGATGCCAAAGGGCGCTCGGAATCGTGGAGGGGAGGGGACGGGGCGGGACGGGAAGGGAACGGAACGGAAGAGGGAAGAGGGAAGGGAAGAGGGAACGGAAGGGAAGGGAAGGGAAGACGGCCCTCCTCGAGTGGTGCGGTCAGTCCCATAGCGCTCCCTCTTGCCTCGCTGCCCTTCCCCACCCCTCCGGCGGTGGTACGGCCCCAGGCATCGCGCCACGCCCCGGCGGTGCCTTGATGCGGCCGCAGGCGCTGCAGCCCCTAAACGTGGCGACAGAGCCCGAGAGCCGCACTGCGCATTCCCCGGGGCTGAGCCCTTCCGGTTGACACTCCCAGCTCCTGGAGACCCCCAGCCCCCAAAGCTGGGGCCGCCACCTCGACACTTAAGCTCCTTTCGGCCGGCCTCAGCCATATTCCAGCCCTGAGGAACAACACCGGGACCCTGAGGAGGTCCCCCGGTACGAGGGTACCCGGCCTATGACAAGGCATATAGGAAGGACCTCAGCTCTGAGGGGGATCCCTTCCCCAGCTGTCATGGGGTCAGCAGTGACGGACCCCCCAGTCCCACAAAAGCACCCCAAAGCTTAAGAAGCCGGGATGGAGATTTGGGACATGGCTTCATCACAGTAAGTCAGGGCTGTTCAGCCTGGAGAAGTCTGTGTGGAGCCCTCATAGCAACCTTCCAGTATCTGAAGGGGGCCTATAAGGATGTTGGAGAGGGACTCTTTGTTAGGGGCTGTAGTGACAGGACAGGGGGTAATGGGTTCACACTTAAACGGGAAGTTCAGGTTAGATATAAGGCAGAAGTTCTTCCCTGTGAGGGTGCTGAGGCCCTGGCACAGGTTGCCCAGAGAAGCCGTGGCTGCCCCATCCCTGGCAGTGCTCAAGGCCAGGTTGGGCGGGGCTTGGAGCAACCTGCTCTAGTGGAAGGTGTCCCTGCCTGTGGCAGCAGTTGGAACTGGATGAGCTTTAAGGGCCCTTCCAACCCAAACCAGCCTGGGATTCCATGATTTGAATGATTTTGAAACTGGTTATTGCATGAGTGTTGGCAGATACCATGACGTGTGCTGAGATGCTCCCATGGCCACAAGCACACAGAAGTATTTGCAGCCGTTGCGCCACCTTAAGTCTGCAGGAGTTGGGTGTGTCTGAAGAGGAACATCTGAAATACACCACAGCAATGGTTTTATGACACAAGAGACTTTTACTGCTCACAAGTCTTTCATTAGACAGATGAAAGATTCAGGGCAACACATTGGGATCCTGCTCCAGGCTCTTCAGGGGCTGCAGCTGACTGCCCACTGCAACAAAAGGATTGAAAAGGAGCTTCTCCCAAGGGACAAAGCCCATCCTGCCATCCCCATGGTCACTGAGGCTCTGGGGCTGCTGCTCTTACCAGGAAAAAGCACAGAGCCTGGGCAGGAGCTTTCATCCCATGACCACATGGCAGCAAGCCTTTCTGGAGAAGCAGCCCTCCAAAGTCCCAGACTTATAGCACTCACCCTCTTAAATAAAAGCTCTTGTTTTAGACCCAGCCTGGAGCACCGAAACACAAGGGATTCCCAACCTCTCCCATCCAGATTTTGTCTTCTGCTGTTTGGCAAAAGGATCGGATACTGAAATTTCTCTGTAAAGGCAGCATCAGTGGGAGAGGGACACAATGCAACCCAGGAACTTGTCCAAGCTGGCTTACAGTAGGGAGATGCTCAGCTGAGAGAGTCCAGCTCCTTGTCTCTTGCTATTTAAAGCATGCTCAGAGCCTGCTGGCGACATGGCAGTGCTATTTACAACAATGCAGGATGTTCTCCCTTTAGCAACAGCTTCCCACGGTACCTTCTTCCTCCTTCTCACAAGGCATCTATGACTCTTATAGAGACTTTCTTCTCTTTTTTTATAAAACTGGCAAAACTAGCAACCGTGGGATGGCTGGAACCACCAGTGCTGACTGCTGCACATACAGCAGTGAGGGTGTAACCTGCTACAAACACACAGTCCTTAGCCAGCAACTCAGACTTGGAAGTAGCCTGACTGGAGGCCCAGAGATACCGAGCAGGCAAGTGGAGCGTGGGAAGTGTGTGAGAGCACTCAAGGTTCCGAGCTGCGTTGCAGATCTATCCTTGGTTAAACATCAGGCTTTTCAGGACTGACATGGACAGTTCCCAATGGCCCCTATCTCAAGGGGAAGGAGAAGTACTTGTTCCCTGACTTGCAGTGTATTTGCTCCCACTGGACACGCAGCAGGAATGCTGAGTCCTCAAACCCGTCCACAATGTCCTGGAAAACAGACGCAGGAATTAGTACCAGGAGGGTGGATCTGCCAGAGGACAGAGTTAGCAGCTCCCTCCCTCAATCAAGTCGGAGATGAGGCTACTTGTGGCTAGAAGCCTCTGACTTCCCTCTGGAGGGTGACTTAATTGCCCCCAAAGCAATATGAGTTCTTCCAACCCAGTGAAATTTGTCTTGTTCAGTGAAGAGAACTCCTCTGTCCTTGGCTGGACACCAACTCTGCTCTTCCCCTGTTCTCCATGCTGTGTGGGGCCATACCTGGAGCTCCTGCAGGCACTGCCCTTCCAGCCTGTCTGACAGGTCCCCAACGCACCAGGCCAAGCTGATGTGGAATGATGGGTCCTGAAAGCAAAACAGGGATTGGATCGTGAGGGGTGAAGGAGGCTCTGCTCAACAGATGGAGCCATGGTGGGAGATCCAGGAGGATCCTGAAGTTGGGAGCCCTCTCTGCCATATCAACAGTTGCAGAGCTGATGTGGACAGTGCATGAGGTGAATTGAGTCCTGTACTCCCCCAGCGCAGTGTTTCTGGATACCAGTGGGCAAGTCTGATTCTCAGACCCCCTGCAGTCAGCAACTGCACAGAGAACCTCCCATGGCCAGTCCTGCAGTGGGTAGGTGGGTCAGTTCCAAATAGCATACAAGAGACTCTTGCTCACATCTGGAGACAGAGAAATCAGGGTCTAGCCCTTCAAATTCCACAATCTGTCCTCAAAGCTAGTACCAAGCAAAAAGGCTAGACTTATGCCCCAAGAAATTGCCTAAGGGAGAGCCACAAGCATCACCTCAGTGCTCACTCCAAGCCTGTTTTATCCTAGGACAACCCTACTTCCATGCACAGCTGAGTGTCTGCTCTGGCCCTTTGCCATGAAGACATGATTCTCAAGAGGCCACTAGACAGTTAACATCCTTACTCACCTGCACAGGGCATGATACAGAAGGCACAGACTTACAAAAGAGAGCTGTAGAATAGTTAGGGTTGGAAAGGACCTTAAGATCATCCAGTTCCAACCCCCTGCGCCATGGGCAGGGATGCCTCACGCTAGACCATGTTTCCCAAGACTCTGTCCAACCTGGCCTTGAACATTGCTAGAGATGGAGCATTTATCACTTCTTTGGACAATCTATTCCAGTGCCTCACCACCCTCACTGAACTTCCCCTGTTTAAGTTTGAACGCATTACCCCTTCTCCTATTGCTGCAGTCCCTAATGAAGAGTCCCTCTCCACATCTTTGTAGGCCCCCTTCAGATACTGGAAGGCTGCTCTGAGGCTGCTATGCCTTTCACTAGTCCTGTTCTCAGCAAGATCATGTTCAGTGTGTGAGGTATGAAAAGTCCAGAGGAGACCATTTCACTGTGTAACCTCCCTGTGCTTCTTTATTTGAGGTGAATATTTTAAGGGCCTCTCACAGGGAACCAGCTGGCATGTCCAGAGTGGCAGGGAAGTACTGGAAGATGCCTCACCTTGTAGAATGTAGGAAGGTCAAATTCTTCCAGAACTCTGTCTACCTCTGAGACCAGCTCCAGCAGCTGGAAATGCCCAGCAGTGACCTCCAAGCCAATAAAGGTCCTAGAAGAAGGCAAAGAGAGACAGCAAGCATACTCTCATGCAGCAGGAAGCACAGCTGAAAGCATACTGAGCCCTGCATTCTGACCAGGCAATTTCCCTACCCCCTAACAAAAGATAATATGAGGAATTCCAGGTTTAAGTGTTCAAGGAAACTGACCATATTCTGAAGAAAAAAAGAAATGGAGATGTAGTGGCAGGGAGAAACAGGACTGGATGACACGCAATACGGGCTTACTAGACTTAATTCAGCACCATTTGGGACACAAAAACTCACTTTCCAGGCACACGATGCACCTTATGGAAATTCCAGCAGGGCATGGGCCTGAGCAGGAGCTGCTGTCAGAAAGCAGAAGTTGCTGGAGGTGTTTTACAGGGGGAGAGGAAGCAGGTAATGGGATGTACCAAGCTGGAGAGATGAGAGAGGTATCTCCTCAAGTGGACTGTCTGGATGATGCTTTCTAGACTCCAGGAGGGGAAGGGAAGACTAAGGATCCACTTCTTCATGCCCATGACTATCGTGGGCTGCCATTCCCACTAGATTCTGCAGCTTCTCACAATTTAAACACTTTTGCTTTGACATTTAAACTACTTAATTGCATTCAGTCAGAATCAGGCTTCTGAGCTGACACCCACGAGAATTAGCAGTGTCTGAGCCATTTCACTCCAGCTCTTGAAAGACCTGCACTACAATTTCACCACCAGCATTGCTGCCAAAAGATGTGGCCTCAGCTCTGCCCACCCCAGGCTGCAGGTTCACCCTCTGCTGATGTGACCAAAGGCTAGCAGAGAATCAGCGCTGGAGCTAAACGTTTGTGCAAGTGGCTGGGGAACAGGGTGAGACCTCGGGGATGAGGTGATCCTGTACTGCCCTGTTACATGGCTCAGCAGGGGACAGGCAGGGTAATGCCCCCTACTCACCCAGCACCTTGCTCAGGCTCCTCCCCAAGGCAGACAGGGAGGTTGTGCTGCTACTGACTCACCTGGTCTTGTTCTGGTTGGTGTAAACCTTCACTTGGTTAGCTACACAAAAGAACCTGAAATAAGGAAGAACCTATTTCAGCTGGTAGAAAGAAAAAAAAAAA
>NDXB01011631.1:3759-31927 GCA_002631895.1 Agapornis roseicollis | reverse complement strand
AGATTTTTTGACCCCCTTTTTTTTTTTTTTTATCAGAAGCACAAGCAGCCTGATGCAGCCCTGTGGGAGGAGTCTTTGAGCTTTGCAGATTGTTTAGTGCTGAGAAGCTAAAGCAGATGTTGGAGCAGAAAGAATTTATGCCAGTACTTGGTAAGATGAACATCAGGGGAAAAGGTAATGGGTGAAAGCACAGAATGAGGAACTAGGCTGGACTGGGACAAAGCAAATGAGGGAAAATGAGGACTGACTGAGAACAAAGTTTGATATGAATTGAGAATTCAAGATAGTAAAACTCAAGGACTGGGAAAGAAAGGCTGGGAGGAGAAAGATGTCAACAGCCAAAACAGGGGAAAAGGTAATGGCAGAGAACACAAAATGAGAGACTAGGTAAAATCGTAACAGAATAAATGGAGGAACACTGAGGACTGACTGAGATAAGTAACCCTAAAAGAGTCTGTTTGACGTAAGGCAGTAGCCCTTAGTAGCAGTGCAAAGGTATTGTTGCCTGCAGTTAATGTAAAGGAGTAATTTCTCTGTATGCTGTAATCTTTGATAGCAAGTGTATTTATTTACACTGGATTCTGGTTCTGAAGGCCAATGCAAGCATTGCTCTGTGGTCTCCCAGACAGCATGCTTAGTCTTGGCTGTGAGCTGATAAATCACCACCATTACCTCTTTGCTGTGCACATTTGGCAAATCTCTTTCCATTCAGTTCTTGTCAGNATAGCATTGATAGCAAGTGTATTTATTTACACTGGATTCTGGTTCTGAAGGCCAATGCTCTGTGGTCTCCCAGACAACACGCTTAGTCTTGGCTGTGAGCTGATAAATCACCACCATTACCTCTTTGCTGTGCACATTTGGCAAATCTCTTTCCATTCAGTTCTTGTCAGTGATGCCATGACAAATGCCGTGCAGTGCCTCATTGTGAAATGAAAGCACAAGCAGACACTTTTATGGTAGATTCTGGAATTAAAGTGCTCAATTCCGCAGGAGGTTATGCTAGATTTTAAACTAAATATGTTTAAAATTTGAGAAACAGGATCTGCCTCATCAGTTCTGACTATTGTTGAACTTTCATATAAATTAGTTTGTACTACCACAGTCTTGATGAAATAAGTGTATTTCAGTGTTCTGTGTTAAAGAAGAAGAGAATTGGAAATCACAGAGTTGGATGGGAGCATAAAACAGAAGGATTGGGTTAAAATTGTAATTTAAAAATCTATTTTCCACGTGTGTTGATGCTAGCCCTAAAGCCTAACCTACTGTTCAGGTTTTGGATTGTTGGCTCTTTTCACTGGTTCTTTATAATGTAAGTAAAACGAAACCTGGATTAAATCTAAAGAGGCAGTTATAGCTTTGCATGCGATTGAACAGAATAAGATTGCCAAGCTTTCATGAATACAATGTTTTTAGTAGTTTGAGCATCTTGTGATCATAGATTTTCAATGTTCTTCTCAGTTTATGCACCAATATTATTAGGGACTGGCTAAGCCACTGCAGCCCAGGGCAGAATTGCAGTGGTCAGATGCAATTTCAGGTATTTTTCAAGCTTAGTCATTCTAGATTCATAGCAACATAAACGATGCTGAATGGTGCTGAAACGCTGGGAAAAGAGATGTGAATATGGCCTTCAGACTTGAAGCTTGGTCCTCTGAAGGCAAGACCCACTGCCTGTGTCCAGGCTTTGTATCGAGTTTCATTTCACCATTTCCTGTTGCAGTTGGAAAGAAAGATGTTGCACACTTGGGTTTTCTTTGAAGCACAGCGTGAGATAATGGCCAGCCTGTGTTGAACAACTGGGGCCGCTTGCTATGCTGTTACTCTCATGGCCTTGGACCATTCTATTCCCCTTACTGAGTAGCTGTTGTCTTCCTGGTGGGAATACAGTGCTGCTGCATTTAGACTTTGTCCTTGCTGCAGTTTTCTACTTCTTCCTAACCAACTACCCCTTTACAATATCCTTCTTGATGTTTTTCCATCAGCAAATACTTTCTGTACTGGAAGTTTATTTTGTACCTTGCAGTTGGTGTAAATCCTATGATCTCTTTATTAAGATTCCCTCGCCTCTGTTCAGTTCAGAGTCTTCAGAGCTGTTGCTTGGTCACCCTATTGTCTCCAATGGGTTGTTTTTTTTTCCAACATTGGTATTTTCCTGATACTCATAGAAATCCTCCCTCTAACAGGTCAGCTATTCTGTTGGCATCAGCATTTCAGTTGCAACAACGGTAGCTGGATCCCAAAATGAGGATTTGTCCTCAGTAAAGTCCCTGGGATCTTCTGTGACTCCTGAGCAGTGTAAATACACTGGCAGGTGCTGCAGTTACACAGGTTTTCTTTTAAAGTTGCCTTGCTGATGACTGTAAAAGCATATCTGCTGCCCTGGCAAGCATGAAAACAAGTGCATCCCCATTAGAGTAGCAGGTGGGAGGGCTGTTAATCAGCCAAGTGCCTTGTGAAGGGGAGAACTGAAAAGTCTTCCTCAGGTAAGGCTACACTACATTAGGGAGGTGATTTTTTTGTGGAGGGGTGGGGGAGGCAGATGTGAGACTTTCCTGGCACTGAGAGTTCAGTGCACATTATGTACTATCAAGCTGGACAATGACTAAACAAGTGCCAGCTTTGATGCAAATCTATTTTATCTGGAAGCAGTGCAGGTAGAATTGGAGACCTGGAATAGTTCTACCTGCCTAGATTATCTTGCTCAGCCTCTGAGCTGTTACAGAGCACAGGATCTTCCTCCAGCTGTAGAATTCTGTCTCAGCCTCTGCTGCATTCCTCAAGACTGTTTTTCTCCCAAGGCCTCTGAGAATCTACTGTGTCGACTTGGTGTGCTTCTGGCTCATCTGCAACAGGCCCCTGAAATCTCACTGTGCTGTGGGTCTACTGCAGAGTGAGTGTGCACCGTCTGCACTGGCAAGAATTGAAGAGGCATTCATTTGACCCTCAGGAGAACAGCAAATTCCACTGCAGGCTTTTTCTGCAGCTACCTTGCTACTTTTATTAATTGCACAGAGCAGGCGAGTCCCCATTTATAGCACTGGGCTTTGCTGGTTTTTGCTGCACTTGAATGTCCACCTTCAGCCCTTGTGAGCCAGTCAGCTTGAGTGAAGAGCATTGCTTCAGCTGGAGAATAGTGTTTGGTGGGAACTGAGTGAGCTTTAGTACTCGGGATGAAGTGGTTCTGCAGTGACAGCCTATAGTAACCCACAGGTTGCTCACATGCAGTCTGTTTGTATGTAAAATACCGTCTATGAAGGGAGTACTTGATGTTTTCTAGAAGAAAAAATGCAGCCTTTATCGTTCTGCATTTTCATTCCATTCACATGTTTTCTCGAGTTGCTTTCAAGAGCAGAGATGTCAGTTTTCTGCATGCTGGCTATTTACAGAGGATTTGGTGAGGACTAAATCCTCCCTGAACATAAGCAGTCAATAGCGTGTGCGTGCCAGGTATTACTGGTTGTAGTGTAATGCCATCTTGTGGAGTTGTTGTTATATTGCTCTAGCTTAAATTGAGTTTCAGACCTGTGGGTGTTGGCAAGCGCTTTCCCTTTTCCTCAGAGATGTGCACATATGTCTTGTCATAAGAGATGGAATAAACCACCTAGCTCTGTATTATTATTAATAGAAATAAATAATTCATGGATTTAAAATAATGCAAAGGTATTTATAGATACGTGTTCAATGAGACAATTTAGTACTGTTGATCAGCATGTCAAGTATCTATTTTCATGTACCACAATATCATTCATACTGGCATTACAACAAAGGAGAATTTAATGGAAGATGTTAAGGAGAACCAAAAAGTGTCTTTTTGCACCTGTTAGTTCTTAACAGAAAGTATAGAGATGCTTGTCTGAAAAATTAACAACTAGATGATGGAAGCTTTCACTATAACTTGATTGGAGGATTCTAAATACTTGATGTGAGGTGATGGGTAGGAAGGATCAATCCTAAAGAGCCTTGAAAGTGATAGCAAATTCCTTATGATTAATGCAACACAGAAGGGACACTCAGTAGATTGCAAAGAGCATTGGTATAGTTAGATTGGCAGTCAAGGCTGATGATTGGTGCAGCAGCATTCTCCATAATCTGTTATCTAGAAAAACTGCAAGAGATTATTTCTTTTCCAGAATTTTACTATTTGATATAATATGATCACTGGCAAAGGATGTTTGTTTGTTCCTTCTGTCAAGTACATCACTGACATGGGATGAAGCATGTTCTTGGAAAGTTCCACGGCGAAAACATACACAATGAAACAGCTATTTGACATAGATGTTTGCAAAGGATATCTATTTATACTGTACATCAAACAGCAATGCTTAATTCTCCACTTTCTCTTACATTCTCAGCACACAAGACCTGTATCACTTGAGTGAAGGTAGGTAAAAAGGGAAATATTGTTTCTATGAATATGAAATCCCCTCTTAACTGGGATGGTATGGTGTGCCTGCTTCTGGGAATGATACTCTGCCATTATGTGACACAGTCAAAGAGGACAGTGTTTAAGAATCAAGTTCTGTGTGCATATTTGATTTGGTTTGTTTGGTGTGTCACTCTATGCCCAGGCCCAAATGTGCTTCAGCTGCTTTAGCCTCTTTTAAGATAAGTTTAAGTAACTAAATATTACTTCTGGCAGTTCAAAGAGTCTGAATTTCTAGTTTGTGGGAATGATTATACATGGGAAACTTTGTGTTTATACCTGTGCTTAATGGTACCAAAGAGATTCTTTTTAATCACTAGAACTCAGAGATTCTCTTCCTGCTGTACTGCTGCTTGGTCCTTTTTTCTCCTTTTTAAATGTGTCTGCTTTATTTTTCTTTAAGGCTATACTGAACAGTTTTGTGTTTTGTGTATCTATGTTTTGGATTTTCTGGAAAGAACATACAATATTGCTCATGTGGAAAGCTATGTATCCTTTTTGGGTCCCAGGGCAACTAAAACATTTAAATTTATGTCTGCAGTGGAAATTCAACAGCATTTACATGGCATGGAAAAACATACAACATTTATCCATGGGCTTCAGGGATAAATCCTAACTTGGTTGTTCTGGAGAACTGTGCTTTGTTTTAAAAAATTTGAAGGTATTTGGTATCAAGATGTTGTAAGTTTATCTCTTCTCAACTTCCTGGAGTGAACACAGCCCAGAGATGTTCTTGAATTATGCTGGAATTGGATAGACTTCAGGGTACTTTTGAAGGTAATGAGGAGCCACCTGTAAGTGAATTTCAAACCTAAGCACAAGACCTTTGATTTGTATGATTTTGTTGCTGCAGTTAATGCTATATAGGCGAAAGAGAAGGGTTCTCATGTTGGAAAACCTGTTTATGATTTAGAGTTTGTCTCTTTCATAAAAGAATTATGCATTTATTAAGGTCTGTTCAAATGTAGGAAGTCTTACAGGTTAGGTGAAATTTCAGAGCCTAACTTCAGGCAACTGCTACAATACACTCATAGTTCATTCTGATGAGCTACTTGAGGAGACATTAGTGTACTAAAGAATAAATTAGGTTTAGGAAACCTGACTTGTGTAGATTTTAATTTAGATAACTAGAGCAGCATTCCTGAAAGCATCACTCACAATGAATTACAGTGTCACTTGTTTTGGAAACTCAAGTGTTCACCAGGAAAATCTGTCTGGCCTTTGTTTCCCAATGAATTTTATTTTAGTGCGGGTGCCACATAAAGGTCATTCACATCCAGGCAAAGAAAAACATTACTTGAAATCAACACATAGAGCCCAATAAATGCCAAGGGCTTTCTGAGGTGGAGAGGTGAAAGGGGAATTATCTTTTGTTCTATTTTGAAAGCAGACTTTGTGAGTTTCATTACTCATATGTGCATTTCTTCTTGTCACAATATCAATTCTCTTATTTTTTGATCTTCTTGCTCAAGCAGCAGTACAATAGACTCAGTGGTGTGCTCAGCAGAGGTGGAAAGCCAGCTAAAGAAGCGTTCAAAAAAAACGGTGATAGCTTATTTATAGACTTTTATTGTCCCTTTTTCTGATCTGGATGTACTTACTCATATTTTTTTTTTTTTTCCCAAAGAGAACCAAAGTTCTGATTTTTTTCAGAAGTTTCTCATTCTATCTCCTTCACTGCAGAATATGAGCATTCCATAGTTATAGAATCATAGAACACTTAGGGTTGGAAAGGACCTTAAGGTCATCCAGTTCCAACCCCCCTGCCATAGGCAGGGACACCCCACGCTAAACCATGGCACCCAAGGCTTCATCCAACCTGGCCTTGAACACTGCCTTCCTGGCCAACCCATTCCAGTGCCTCACCACCCTTACAGTTAAGAATTTCTTCCTTATATCCGATCTAAACCTCCCCTGTTTAAGTTTTAAGCCGTTACCCCTTATCCTGTCACTACAGTCCCTAATGAAGAGCCCATCCCCAGCATCCCTATATGCTGCCTTCAGATACTGAAAGGCTGCTCTGAGGTCTCCATGCAGCCTTCTCTTCCCCAGGCTGACCCAACTCTCTCAGCCNTCTTCCTTATATCCGATCTAAACCTCCCCTGTTTAAGTTTTAAGCCGTTACCCCTTATCCTGTCACTACAGTCCCTAATGAAGAGCCCATCCCCAGCATCCCTATATGCTGCCTTCAGATACTGAAAGGCTGCTCTGAGGTCTCCATGCAGCCTTCTCTTCTCCAGGCTGAACAGCCCCAACTCTCTCAGCCTGTCTTCGTACAGGAGATGCTCCAGTCCCTGATCATCCTTGTGGCCTCCTCTGGACTTGTTCCAACAGCTCCATGTCCTTTTGATGTTGAGGACACCAGAACTGCACACAATACCCCTGCTTTTGCCATGTGTACGTCAGCTACAGGCTTTTTAAAGAGACACACTCTGTGGTGCATTAAAGTCAAAGGCAGTACTGAGAAAATCCATTTAGCATCTTAAGCAGAAGGTGATTGATGCTGTTTCTTGGTACCTAATGTCACTGCCATTTATCAATTACTGAGAATCTTACTTTCAAACTCGTGTGTGCCATTATGTGTTCCCCAAAGTGCGATTGTATCTGGTTAGTATTAGAGCAAAACTACTAAATAACTGGATAGATCCATATTGGAACATTTAATCTGCAAACTTGAATAAGCTGGGCATAACACTGTGCACACAATTTGGAAATGTAGGTATGATTTTAGGTGCTTATCATGTAACAAGAATAAGAACAGAGTTACTGACATGAGAAACTGACAAGAATGACTCTTCAAAAGATTTTCTGTGGTGTAGATGTGAATTGTTAGTAATGTCATGATTGAAAATGTGCAAAAATGCTTCTCACTTTCTGCT
This sequence comes from Agapornis roseicollis, assembly GCA_002631895.1. Lineage (NCBI taxonomy): Eukaryota > Metazoa > Chordata > Aves > Psittaciformes > Psittacidae > Agapornis > Agapornis roseicollis. The sequence continues at coordinate 24,622 of NDXB01011631.1, read as the reverse complement.
ACTGTCAGTAGTCAGAACATGTGGTAGGGGAAGTAAGGAGAAAGCAGCTGTTTCATTAAAACTTCTAAATCCAAATGTGAAATAACCACATAAGTAGGGGTGGGGATAAAGAGTTTGTTGTTGTTCTTTTTATTTGTGAGGGCTTTTTTTTACACCTAAAAGCCTTAAAAATACATGTATGTCCTGAAATCCTGAGCACCAATTGTGAGAGTATAAGGGCAATAAAATAGAAAATAGGTCTCTTGTTGTGGGCCTTCAATTATATGAGGAAGAAATGTGATTAAGGCAACTTTCTTGTCATGGTGCTGGGTTGCATTATCCATTGGAAACAAAATAGTTATTAACATGTACATGGAAATAATTCACAAATTGAAAGAACAGCAAAGTTATGTGGATTTCTCATGTCAGCAGAGGCAAGCAGGAAATCCATAGCCTAGCACAGACATGTTCATTGGGAGAATGTGATATATTTCAAGCAGGAGAATCTGATCATAACAGAAAGTTCGTGACGTGTGAAAGATTTGTTTTAGTGCTTTTTGCACAGCTGCTTGCATAACATTTTTGGAGCCATACAATAAGATTTTATGTAGTGATGTCAGGCCAAGACTGAAGGGGTTTCCCAGTTCAGTTGTCTGGTTTTGAAACCTGGCAGATTTACATTAGGGCTTTTTAATCTAATAGTAGAGTTGCAATCACACTTATTCCTTGTTCTTCCTTTTGTCATGGGCAGTAAGCTTTCAGTTTATTTTCAGATCAAGTACAAGGATACATTTTTAATAAACTGGTGTAGTATAGTAATACTGCCAGTTGTATAATGCTTCAAGCTGTGGTTTTGTGTAGCTTTGCTAGAATGAAAGGTTGGGAGGTCCTGACATCTCTCTTATCAGTTCCATATCCTTGGGCACATCACTTTTCCCATTTTGAAGTCAATGGGGCTTTGTATATCAAAAGCAGAATTGCTTGTTTCTTTCATGTGGCAGCTGAGTTACTAAGAGAAAGAAGATACTTTTTTGTGCTATTAATATTACCTAGTTTGAGATGTGGCAAATAACCTGAAATGATATGACAGAAATTAGCTAAAGAGTGACATTATTCCAGTCATCAAACTGTTAGTGAATATTTAATGGATCAGTCATCTACTGAAAGGATGTAGACTAAATTATTTAAGGGCACCACAAACCCTTGATTTTTAAACCCCTGAAACATTGAAATTCATAACTGAAGCTTAGTTATTCTGATGTAATGTTCATTCCCAGCCTTGTTCTCATGCTATCTTATTTTTGATTACTAAAACAATATTGGTCTACACAATACTAGAAAAAGTGAACAGTTATTCTTTAGCTGCTCTATCAGAGTACTTCTATATTATTGCATAGTGATACCCACTAGTTATCCTAATACCCTTAAAATAAATGTTCTAAAATACTGTCGTGTTAAATAAATGAATAGTGGTTGTTATGAATCTGTAAGACCATTCCAGACAAAACACTTTCCATTAACTATAGTGCTGCTTCTTAGAGATGGTGTTTGGAACTTGTATTGGGTTGAACTGAATTTTGGTCAAACTGCTGCACCTTCATTACTTCTAATGGATTTATTACCTGGTTATAGGAATTTGACAAGGTAATTTCTACACTCTGCTTATAGAAATGCTTAAAATGGCAGTCCTCCATTTGTAGTATGTGCTGAATAAAAATGCTAAATAACTAGATTGTGTAGAGACAGGAACTGATTTGGTTATGCTTTTGCATTGTCCCTGAACTAAGCATCACACTGTGAACTGGTTTCAAATTCCAGACATGATAATCCAAGTATATAAACATATCCAGATATGTGTAGTTCAGGATCTACTTGTCTTAAGACTAGATTTTGTAGACAAAGCTTGTGTGGTAGAGTTCATATCTATTCACACTGATGGCATAAATCAACCTCCTATCTAAAGCTTTAGTTCACATGTGGTTGAGAATTCTCCTGAAGATTCTGATAATTATTTTAAAGGAGAAATTGTATAGGAAAGGAAGTTACCTGCTTTGGCAAAGCAAACTATGTATTCCATAGTTGTTGATGACTCTAAATGCATATTTGAAAAGGTAAGTATTACCAGGGCATAGACCCACTCCATAACTCTTTACCTCATTGTGACATAAATTTAGTAGTGTTTGAACCAAAAGCTTTCTTTCTAACTTCTTAAGATTTTTCTTCATTATCACATTATTTTGACTGGAAATGCCCACAGTGTTCACAGAAGCATCAAGACTTGCCAAAATTTTATAATGAAAAAAAGAGATATTAAAGCTAATTTTTGAATGAAACTTTAAACACATGAAGCAAGGAAAAAATTGAATTCCTTAAACTGTTCAAGGGTGTGTCTACAAACCATTGGATAATACTAGATTACCTTATGTGTCATGAATGTTGGTATCTTAAAGATGTATTTAGGGGTTAGACTCATTCTGACTAAATAATCTCTGTCTATAGCATTATTCAATATACAAAACTATAACCAAATGTAATCCAAAGATATTAGATCCAGAATTTATCTTCTTTTCTCATATAGAATAAAGTCAAACTATAAAAGTAATAGATCTGACATCCCCCATATTTTTTCAGTGAATTAAAAGGTCATCACTAAGGTAAGACTTTACCTCTTGCCTCTTAGAGTAGCTACATGAAAGAAAACTAATGGTTAATGATTGTGAAGCATAGCTAGTTAATTCTTTCTCTTCCCCACCTACACATAATGAAACACTGACATTTGATTTCTTGAAAGTATGGCCTTTCTCTAACCCTGCTCCTGTCTCATTTTCTGTATTTACCAGCCTTGTGAGCTTCTGTAATGTCTGTCAGTTTAAGTCACACTGAAAGACCAAGGCTTTGATAGCTAATGTTAATAACATAAATTGAAGAGAAACATGAGATATTCAGAAGAATTTCATAGATCACACTGCCTGAGTGGAGAGGAACCACTAATCTCAAGGCTGCCCTCCAAATGAATTTTTCAGATTAGCAGTTTAGCTCTTTTTTCTTTTTTCTTTTTTGTAATTTCATCTAAGATGCTAGTTGTATTTTTTAAATGAAACTGAAATGTGTGGCTACATACTGCATACTGACAAAGCTAAATGCACTTGCTGAGATGGAAGGGTGGAGGAGAATTATAGCATATCAGCACCACACTCAGCTGTCCTTCCCCGTCCTATTCAAAGAGCCCAAATTAAGTGCAGCCTTAGAACTTGACATGTACAAGCCAGAGTCCTAACATTCCTAGTTTCCACCTCTGTGTTGGGTTAGATTAGTTTAAGGATTTGTGGGTGACTAATAAATTCTTACCAGTTGCATTGATACAAGGAGAGGATGTTAATATTTCTTATGCTAAAAAATACTAGGAGCCCTGTTATATGCCACAGTAATAAAGGCAAGTGTAAACCTGTTTTAAGCTAGAAAGAATGATTTACATACTTTAGGCAGGGAATGATGTCTGAGCTATTATGCATCAGCAATTAGCTGATGCTGATATTTTGATGCTTTATTAATGGCTTCAAGGTGAGGAACATGTAGTTCTTTGCCTGTCAGTAAAATCAAGGTGTGCTTTCTATTAAAAAAAAAAAGCAGTTGGGATTAAATAGTCATTCCATTTAGTAGGACTATGAATACTGCTGCTGCACTTCATGTTCCCAACTTGATGTCTGGAGGGCTTCAAGTACAACTGGCACAGACACTCATAAGATCAAGGTCAAACTGTCTGCATAATAAATGGCAGAAAGTATTAATTCATCCATAATGTGGTGGCAGAGATGAATAATTTTCATGTAGTTTATCTATACATACAGGCATTTGAAAGACTAATGAATTACAATAGAATGAATCCTGTGTTAAGTGTCCCCCTCAAATGTCTTTAAGGAACAGTTCAACACTATAGATCACCTCTATGCTCTAGGCCTTCACCAGAGGGTTATAAATTAGTTTTCCAGGTTTGAGGCTTTCAGGGTGTTGTAAGAAAAGATATGATTTTACTTAAATGTGAGTAAATGAATAGATAGTTCATTCCATTTTAGTTTTTACTACCTCTAAAATTAGTTTCTGTATTCTGGTTGCTGAAGTCTGACATATTGTAAGGTCTTTTTGCAGACCTGGCCTTTAAATCTAGAATTAATATGCAGGTTTTGAAAAGTTCACCATTGGCAGAATAGTTCTGTTGAAGTTGAAAAGCATTTTACCTATTCATTTCAGTGGAAAGGGTTAGGCCTGTGGTAGGCCTCTGACTCTATTAGGAAAGTTTCTAAAAGCTTACCCACCAATTTAGTATGTAGTAGTTAGTATGTCACACTGAGACTTTCACCTTCTGACACAGTTCCCATTTATTCATCATGACAGAGCTATGCAAAGAGCATGCAAGTTACTTCTTCAGTATTTTTCCTAAGTCATAATTCAAAGCAGATTTAGACCTCTGATTACATTGATACTCACAACTTGCATGTACCTTCACTAAATGTTTAGAGAAACATTGAAGCAAAAGTGAGTTTCATTAAATGATTATTGGGCATTGAATAGAAAGTGAACTTTGAGTAAATGTAGTCTATACACATTCTCAAAGGTAGTTCAAGACATCTCCAAGTCAGGCCTGCCTTCTGTAAGCATTTCTGTCAGTGGAACTACTGATAATGAAATATTTGACATCAGTCTGTAGAACAACAAATAATGGCTTGCATGATTTGGAATGGATTTTACTTCAAAGTAAATATCAACACTAATTTCATATAAATGGAAGCATACATTCAAAGCTGATTGATGGTAACAGGAAGACTTGATGTAGGAGTTACATATTTCCTGAGTCTTTTGTGTGGTCACTTGTGATTAGGAAAAGAAGACATATTCCGTAAGTTATTTGCTTGCTGTTCTCCATTGATCTATTATTCCAGAAAACATTTGATCCAAGATATGCCCATTTTTCAAAAAGAGAGATTTGTAGAAGTGATTCAGGTACTAGGTAATGGACAGGGGTTAAGAAAGTGTTCAGAAGAGCTATTCCCTCTTATTAGCCCTGTTATTTGCTTGGCATGGGTTAGTGCTTACATGGAGGGCACCTTTTCTTTTGCATCTTAAAGCCTTTAGAACTTGGTATTTACCTCAGCATTGGTACCTAAGATGTGCAAGAGACACAAAGTGTATTAACCTCAGTACTCTGACTGCATTAGTTACAGTGTTAGATTTAAGGTTATGAATAGATTTGTTTGCAAAATGAAATAAGTGGTGCATTTGATGGATTAAATGAGCTGTATGATTTTTGTTTTCACATGCAGGCTAATTTGTGACAGATGTGGACACAGCTCTGGAGAGGTTCTATTCCCTACAGTTTAAATAAAATATTGATGATAATTTTTATTCACATCCACAATTCTGTTGTGTTACAACTATGTAATATTTCATCATCACATTTCTGAATCAGGCTAAAATACACCAGTCTTTTATTTGACATGATTTGGCCATATAATGCAAATATGGCTGAGGTGGGTGTATTAGTTACATGAAAAAAATATGAGAAGGGAAGAAAACATGTGATTTAAAACATAGTAAAGTGGTCATGTGTACTCTCAAGATTTTTAACTGACTTATTAAGACATACATAACCGGAGTGCAGCAAAATTATTTTTATTATTTTTATTATTCCAAAATGCACAACAGACAATACAGGTGTTTACAGATCTATTTTGAATAGAACATCTTTTCCATACTTTTTTGCTACAAGCTACTCTGTTTTGCAATTTAATCTCAAAATTCTCTCATTCAGAATAGAATAATTCCTGGTATGGATAATATGTTTAGTTTTAACTCAAGTTTAAACTGTTTAAAACTGAAACGAGTGAGAGGCTATTTGGTTTACCTATTACTTTACCACTTTTAAAACTTCACTTTACCAAATAAAATGTCCATGTAGATTAATCTTATAAATAAAATCAATAGAACTAATATCTTCCAGTAAAAAAGCTAAAAATTAAATAAGTTAAAATATCTATTATATGAGAGATCCAGAGTAACAAATTCCCTTTAAATAAACATGTCTGTGAGGGTCTCAAAAGCCAGGTGACCTCAAGAGGTCATCTACTTTATTTCTTTGCCTTAATGGCAAATTAACTTTATCTCTGTCATTCCTAACAGTTTCCTAAGTTTCAGTGTGTTCTTGAAGACCTATAGTGGTCACTACTCTACAGACCCCACTCCCTTCTTTTCTTCCTTCCTCAAACCTCCACAATTTATTTCAGTGTCTAGCTGTCTGTACCTTTTGGAAGATTTGTTAGTGACAGCTCTGGATCTTTCATTAGTTGTTCTGTTCATTATGAACATGGAGAACTGACTGTTCCTTTTCTCTTTGCAACAGTCTTCAAGCATAAAAAAGTTCCACTAATTTCCTTCTCTATTACCTTCCATAAGCGTAACAACCACAATTATTTAAATATTTTTGTCCTAAGATTATCTTTAAGCCTCTTTCCATTATTATTACTCTTCTGTGGGTTTTCTCCAGTTTATTCAACAGCTGTGTCCAAAGCTGGAAATTGCAACTCAACTGTGGTCCTTATGTTGAACTGAAATGTGGAAGCAGTTTGTGTCTTGTAGGCTCTACTCCTTACGTTCCCATTTTTCCAAAGTAGTAGGATAATGTTGACTTATTCTTAGGTTCTGCAGCCTCTAGGTCTTCAGCTCTGAACTGGTGCTGAACCAGTTGCTCTCCTGTGATTTTTCTGATGAAGAACAGTGTATTTTAATTTTCCTGATAGGATTTCAGTCAGTAGGTTTCAGATAATTTTCCCAATAATATTAAATAATTTTCCATTCTGATTCAGTCAGTCCTCCAGCTTGCTTCCAGATCATCTCAACTTCGTATTTCCTATTGCAGAATTAGGTTGCTGCAGAACTCTATGAACTTCCATTCGCAGAAGGGACTACTGTGAATTACTTTCAAGGCATGTTGTCACACCATGTTTGTACTACTGGGATCAGCTGCCTCTATATTCATCCCTAAATAATTTGTGAGACTCCTGTGTTAAATAGTATTAAAAAAATCTCATTGGAACTACACAGCAGAAATGCAGGAATATGAAGATTAGAGGTGTAATAGAGAAGAAGAAGAGGCAAGGGCTGAAGGTATCAGAAATAGCATCTATAGACCTATGAAAAAGATTTTAAGGAAACTGATGTGTTAAGTAGGGAAGGCCTGAAAAGTAGTTTTGTCAGTAGCTCTTCATTTTGGCCTTAAAAATTATTTGTTTCAAACTTGGCAGGGTTTAAATAGCCTTGCCTATAGTATTCCACTTAAGCCCCATCAGTACCTTTATTTCAAAGTGAATGTTTAGAGCCAAACTGCCATCTTGTGCATTCTTCACTGGTTACTCCCATTCTGATTGAAGGAACAGTAGGATGGCCCCAGGCCCCTCACAGTGCAGTCAGTGCTGTCAGTGTCACAGGTGCTACAATGGCATTCTGTAGCTACTGGGTACGAATAAAAAGATTCAGGGTGGTCTCCACAGCCAGGGATCTTCACTGTTTCATACACAACTTCTTTGAAGGTACATGTTTGCTGAGCAGATGATACTGGTGGGTATTTATACACTGGATCCTGAAAATTACATGAAGGAAATATCTATTGTGAAATTCGTTATGGGATAGAATCTACAATTTTCATGAAATAAAGGACCTTGTGAAAATTCATTAAACTGGTGGGGATTTGGATCAGACCTTTCTAATTTCACCTGGATCTCTCCATTTAGGAGCACCAATATGGCAAATTTCTGTCGTATCATCATCAGACAATCTTGCAGGTCAATTGCTGGAGTCTTCAAATTATTTGGAAAAGTAGAGGAATCTCCATAGTAATGGCTGCTTTGCTGTATTCATTTGTAACCACAGATTGAACATAAGGCAGAGATCCAGATTGTAATACTTTAAACTCTAGTAATGCAATATAAACATAACGTGCACAGCTAGTTAAAGATCTGAATTTCAGTATATCTTCTCACCCTTCCCTCTGTGGTTCAGACTTGCTGTGTATCTACCCTCCTGTCAGATAGCACAGCAGTTACTGAACTTGTTCTTTCACAAGGCTCATCCTGCCTGTGTTCATTATTGACTGGAGAAATCTGCTTCATAAATCACTTGGAATATTTAAATCTGGTGCCTGAAATTAAACTTAAGATTCTTACCCTNTCACCCTTCCCTCTGTGGTTCAGACTTGCTGTGTATCTACCCTCCTGTCAGATAGCACAGCAGTTACTGAACTTGTTCTTTCACAAGGCTCATCCTGCCTGTGTTCATTATTGACTGGAGAAATCTGGTGCCTGAAATTAAACTTAAGATTCTTACCCTTGTGAAGCAGTATCCTGAGCACCACGTGGCATTCACTGTGATACAGAATTCACATTCTTCTCTTTCCACTGCTATGGTAATATTGGTGAGCTGACAGCTATAGCAGCAAAGTGCTTTCCAGCAAACTAACAGCACGTAACAATGAATTGTCTTCATCCTGTGAATGAAGCAAAAAAATATATACTGGAGAAACATGTATAGTTATTTTCAACAGGAAATATTAATAGAAACAAACAGAAATTGAATCATCACATTATCTCAAGTGGCTCTATAATAGCTTTCAGAAACATCAGTGAAAACAAAGGATAAAGCCATTAAATAGATTTATCCTTATGTTTCTTGTTAAAGGCGTTTGATTTTCCTAAGCAACTGAAATGACATGTTGGCAAACTTTGCAGAGTAATAATAGAAAAGTACCATACCACTTTCAGCGAAATATTTTTATCTATATTTCTGTACAGAAAATGTTTATAAGGAGAAAGAAAAAAAACAGCAAGGGGGGAAAAAAAAAGGAAAAGCAAATCTCTTTTTCAGAAGCAATTAATTACGTTCAGTGTTTGCAACTTGAAAAAAGATTTCTCTCAGGAGCTGAAGAAAACTCACCTGTATTCTGCTTGCCTTCCTGGTAATAGCTGTAGTGGAAAGAGAGCTCCACGCTCACCTTTTATACTAAATCGTGTGTAACTTATACCTGGAGGATTTCCAGTGTATTAATGCAGGGAGCATTAACTTGGTACTTGGTGAAAGAGGATTAACGTTCAGCCAGACAGTGAGATTAAGTCTTCTTAAGACATAAAAAGGAAAGCAAAACATAGGAAGTGATGGTGAAGGTTACTGTCTCAATGTCTTTTTAGAAGTTTCACTGGGTTTGATTCAGTGGCATTTAGAAAGGGCTGAGCTGATCCACAATTTGAAACAAGGTTGAGAAGCCTGAGTTTGGGAAAGTTCAGGTGTTCTGTCTGTGTTTTATGTCAGCTCTCAAACTGATAGGCTTGGAGTGCAATCTGGTTCTCTGGTAATTCATAACAGAGGCATTCCTAGAATGGTTAATTCTTGGTTAATGAACACGTTCCTGAGTTTTAAAGTGTTTCGGTTGTAATTGCTTTTCTCTGAATTAGTTTTTACCCAGTGAGCTGCGTATGTACTCGTTTATTGATCTGTGGTCCAAGAAAGCTAGTACTATGGGTTTTGTTAAGCCATGAGTAACTCCACCTTTCTTTCCCATTTCACATACCACTGTGGTTTTTCAAAATTCAGATTTCTACCCCAGTGTAGCAGTCCTGGGTCCTGTCTGTCAAATGGTCACATTTTGTTAAACTTATGTAAGGGATGTCTGTATTGTGGAAAGGGACTATTAAGATGACATAGTGAGGCTCCATACATGTTTTCTGCCAGTGATCTCAGATCAGGTACTGTCATGTTACAGGGAAAATGCTAATATTTTAAATAGGCAACCATGCAAACTCACCTTGAATACGTTACCTAGTTTACTGTGAGACTAAAAGATTCTATGAGTACTGTGAGTAGTATCCCCCGGCTCACTGCCCTTTTCCTGCACTCACAAGTTAGTGATGTGTGCCTCTACACCAGAATAACAGAGAAATCACTTTGTTGAGCTTCACCTATCACTTTTGGGGGAAATGACTAACACTAGCACTGTATTTACTATCACCTACCCAGAACAGGCAGTCTTACTTTGTTATGACTGTTCTGTTGTGGCCAGTCTGACTTTTACAGAAATCAATTCCTAAAAGAGAACCAGGCAAGGACATACAGTTAAAAGTATTTCATCACGAAAAGAATTTCTCACTGGCTTAGTAGTTGTCCTGCAGACTGGGTACTTTTCAAAATGGCTTTTACAAATGAGCCCTTTAAGTATCTCATACCTTCCTGTGGTTCCACAGACAGGCCATCTGTTCCAGTGGCCATCCAGGCTGCAATACCTTAATTTGTTAATGAATTTCCTGTCACACAAGTTACAAAGTGATCCACGTATTTTCTCTGTATTATCTCCTGTAATAATAACTTTGTTTGAATTAAAACACAGCTCAATTAAATATATAAAGAGGTCAAGAAAGCAGACATCTTCCTCTTTACTAATATGAACTCTGTGATGGTTTGATAGTGGTCCTTTGTGTCATTTAGCGTCAACATTGTCTTCTTGGAGAAGATTCTCACTTTCTATAAATCACTAATTCCAGAGATGCCAGACAAAAGCTGATTATAATTTGTTACATCCCTGCTGAGGGTCTGGCCTTTCTAAGTACTAATTTATGCAAATTAAATAAAACTAAATTTGTCTGCTATGTAAAGGACAGTACAGAAGATATTTAATCTCTCAGTTGCAGTGGTCTGTTTCATGGTTTGAAGAAATCAGACACATTCACTAAACCCATAGTTTCACAAGCAGAGAGTGCAATCCCTTACCATGCTGTTTCTTCTAGCCCCTTGTTCCTTCCGGTGGCCCATTCAGCCTCCTCACATGTGACAACATAAATTAGGGAAATCACTCTGATTAAAAGGAAAAAAAACCCCACCCAGGAGTGGTTTACAGCACTGGTGTCAATCCATATAAATTCGTTCCACAATGAGATGAGCAGCTGTAGTAATGAAAGTGATGCGATTGACTGGGGGGTAGGATTGAGGGGGGAGCTTAACAGGGAACATTGTAAACACAATGCAAGCAAGAATGTTTCACTTCAAGGACATTTGTTTCTGTAATCATTAGTTTTAGGCTGGCTCTCCACTTATCAGCTCTGCTAAATTCATAGTGTGAATAAATGAATATGAATTTTTAGGGTGATAGGGAATTCCAAATTGAAATCAAGTAACCATCACACTGTCACCTGAGGAGTGGTAATTTGGTGAGTTGTTAGTTGGTTGACTTCAATTTTGTTCTCACACCTTTTGTTAGAAATGTACACTAGAGAAATTGCTTCTTGTGCTGGCCAAGATGCTGGGTAAGTACATGTTTTTCTAAGATTATTAGTTCATACTTCTGAGAAATGTTTGTATGCTAAGTGTATAATACTCCTTCTAGTTTATAATTCCATTAGCTAAAAAAAGATTATGGTATTGTGAAGGGAATACCAAATTCTATTTATCCAGGGAGCTATCACTTTCACATATATGTGAGCATTACATGTAGGTTCTCTGTTACTGAATTTTGAATCTATTTTTGAAACAGAAATGCTTTCCATTTTAAGTTGCTGATATTTCAATTTAGGGAGTAATGTCAGAGGAAAGAACTCATCACATTGTGTTCCTTTTCACATGCTACAGCAATATTTCAGTAGTGGTTTTATCTGTTTGGTTCTTAAGTAGTGCTGCCCATCTTAGATTTAGCAGCTGAGATGATGCTTCTAGACTGAATGCTAGGTGCTGCCCAGATTGTCAAAAAGGAATTACTGAAGTCGTACTTCTGTAATTCTGTGGTGGTTTATGTTTCAGGAAACAGAAAGTTATTGTGGCATGTCTATACAGGAAGATTCAGACAGACCTGTGTGTGTTCTGCTCGCACTTGGAGCTAGCTAAGCTAGCTGCAATGTCTTTGCAAATGGCCTGTTTGGACTGGGGCAAAGCAATCCGTGCTCTTTCTCTGCCTTTCTAGGATTACTAGGGGGTCCATTGTGCAGAATCCAAGCTCTAGAAAGCTCTGTGAGAGGGCTCAAGTTGCTTCAGCTTCCTGTAATTGTGTTCTTATTGGAAAAGGAAGAGTTGGATTGGAATAGCTAGTGCTTGATGTTCAAGACCCCTGCCAACAGAGATTGCTGTGTTCCTACTGAAGTGAGTGGGGGAATCTGGCACAATATCTGATGTCAAAGGCAAGTCTTGTCTGTAAATTATTTCAGCTGCAGCCTAGCTTTAGCTTCTCATACATTCTTTTAAATATGTCAAGGGAAGTGATCTTAGGTTTGTTAGATTCATGATTGTGGTTGCATGTTTGAGGTCTTATTAAACAGGTAATAGTTTCTGCATCTACAAGCTGTTTCTCATGGAAAGTATGTCTCAAGTCATGTATAAGGTGCTTAAATCTGTGGGTCAATTAAATTTCCAGAGGTTAGAACAGAATGAAGAGTTTGTTCTCTTAATTTTGGAGTTGTGTGCTTCAGTGGCATCATACTGAGTACAATATGTGCTTGTGCAAGTTACTTCTGTCCACTGCTTGTCTTGACCGACTATGCATCTTCTGCCCTTTTTTTTATGTTTCTCCAAATATTTTTCTGCACAGGTCCAAATTTAACCTGAGATATTTAAAGCAAAAGACCTTATTTCTGCTACCCAGTGGCTGGCTAAGTTGATATTCTTGAAATACACAGGTTGCAAGTTGCTTCTGAATCTGTGCTTCAGGACTCCCTGTGTGGAGTTGGTATCTTACAGCACAGCAGCACAGGCCTGCATTAAATAAATTGACTGGAGTGTTGTCTTTCCCTTTTGTTGCTGTTGTTTTTCTTGCTTGTTACTAGTGGGAGATGACTTTTGTGATTTTATTATCTCTGCATATGCCTTTGGGGTTTACTGTGGTTCTTACCAAAGTTATTGGAGAGACCTTTATTGGCTTTAGTGGTAACCGCATTGGGTAGTTGATCTCTGTTGTTCAATACAATTTTTACTGGTACTGTTTTAATTTCCCAGCACTGATGATGCAGAACTGTGAAGTAGCTTGGACCTGCTGGGCACATAGCTAGAGATTTGAAATTAGTTAGTGTCAGCTGAAGAGTTAATCATTAAAGAAGAAATCATGTAGCTACCTGCGAAATATGTGATTCGTGTCAATGTGAAGTAACAAGATATAACCCTCTTAAAACATGGAATTTTTGACAAACATGAACATAGTTTTTGCTTTTTATCTGTATCAATTCTGTTACTGCTTTCACTATTGGTATTGTGTATAGAAACGTTTGTGAAGAAAACAAAATTAAGTAGAAACAGGGAAATACTTCAGGAAACTTTAAATAAAAGTCAAATAATTCAGTTGCAAAAGGATTTGCAACTGGACAAGAAAAAGGTGGGATTGAAGAATGGGGTTGATTGAACAATGGGATTGTAAATGAAGGAGTCTCAGGAATGTCAGGCTTTGAGAAGGTGGAAATCACTGGGATGGGCTTTGCCAAAACTACCTGGTGGCTATAAAGAGGACACAGGAATGGGGGGGCTGTGTGTGTTGGTAGAGCAGAGGCTCCCCACGCACCCAGCGCTGTTTGCTTGCCTTTATTTGCTTAATAAATTCNTTGCCAAAACTACCTGGTGGCTATAAAGAGGACACAGGAATGGGGGGGCTGTGTGTGTTGGTAGAGCAGAGGCTCCCCACGCACCCAGCGCTGTTTGCTTGCCTTTATTTGCTTCATAAATTTGTTATTTTATTTAAGATCCTGTCTGGATAAAATCATTTATATCACCACCCATATGCAAGCAGAATAGTTCATCCTCAGGAGTATAAAGTAAATGCTAGAATGCACTATGTATTTAGTAGCATAGAAGTTTAGAAAGCTTTTGAGGTACTTGTGTCCATTACTTGGTGCAGTCTTCTACATCTGTGAGACTGATCTGAAATCAGACTCCCCTGTCCATTGTCTCAAAGACTGGTCTGAGAAGCTGAGATGGAAATCCACCTATCTTTGCCTCAGAGATGGGTGAGAGGAGTTGAGATAAGACTCCAATATCCATGACCTGGAGGAAGGATGTGAGGAGCTGAACTGGGACTCCACCATCCATTGTCTGAGGGATGAGTGGGATAGAGCTGAGATTAGACTCTTGAGGATTGGTGTGAGAAATTACTACCCACACATGCTGTTGAAGAGCAAGACAAGGGAAACTGGTCCACCAGGAACACGTAATGCATGACATGAAGAACAGGGGTACTCCCCCCAACTCATTACAAAAGGGGGAAAAGGTAATCACCAAGAGGCACATTGCCAGGGAGCCATTGCCATGAGGATGACCCCAGGACGACAACTCCGTGGGGGCACTCTCCACAGATGACTACTACGGACCCTGAGGGACAACCTCTATGAGATATCTCCATGTGGGCAACTCCACAAGACACACTCTATGGGGTACCTTCAAGGGGACAGCTCCAGAAGGATGCCTCCACAAGGACACCCACCTCTGAGCAACTCTTGGGGGACACTCTGCTTCAATACCAACTATGAACCCTGAAGAACTCCCACCACTGACAACAATGGATCCCTGGGACACCGCTGGATCCCCAGTGGTGACTTTCTCCCTCTCTCCACCTCACATCCTTGCTTCATTTTCTACCTTTTTTCCAATCTGTCCTATCGCTGTCCCCTTTATTACAATAATTTCCCTTTTTTATAATATTTTTTTTTAATTTGTAATGAACTTGCTAATTGATTACGGTGCTTGACCTTATTTGCATCTTAATTTCACTTTTGGGTTCACAAACTGAAGCAGGGTCCAGCACTGGGGTTTTCTACAATTGGACTCTGACAGCACCCAATCACAGAACAGTGCAAGGAACACTACAGATGCTTCTGTTACTGTCCTTCAGTTATTTTTCCTGTATTTTTTGTTTATCTTGCATGATATATTAATTCCTGGGTGAGTTTTATGCCATATTTCTGAGCATAAACCAGCTGCATTTTCTTACCCTGTTTAGTGAGGAGATTCTTACAACCTTTAGCTGTTTGCTCTTGCAAAACCATGGTGTGATCTTGTCTTCTTATATAAGATCATTTGATAACTACAGTGGTATCTGTTAGGATATTTTTCCTATGAATAGTTTCTCTGTATGTGCATAAGTAGCAGGTTTGATCCTGGGACTGTCCTGGAGCACCACTAGTTTTATTTTAAGCTGTCTGGGTGTGACTAGTGTTTTTCAACAGGGACAAGAAAGCAGCTTAATGGACTTAACAAAATAGATCAGTTATACTAGAAAACAGTTGACAAAGCAAGGAAGAGAAGTGATGTACGATATATTTAAAGTCATATAGTCCACTAATGCATAACCAGCTAGGGTTTCCTTTTTGTTATGAGAGAAGTTCTTGGATCTGTATGAGATTCACTGTCAACAGCATACAGGAAAAGTGCAGAGATATTTCTATGAGGATACAAGTTGAAGAAACTAGAAACAGGGATCTGAGGCTGCATCTGATAAGATTCCTCACGGTTTGGTTTTGCTGGTCTTACATAGAGTAGAGACAGACCTGTTGTCCAGATCTGTTTCACACAGTTTGGAGTGCTCCATATAAAGGAGGTCTTTTCATTGTGGAGTTACTTCAGGTTATATTCCTTCAAGTTACTGTCTGTTGAAACCAGGGCATACACATAGACTGCTTGAGCAGCTCGCAAATACTGGAAGCACTGGGCTTCCCAGCCTTGGAAATGCAACATCCTCAGCAGCCCAGCTCGATAGGCTTCTGGGCAGTCAGATGAGAAAGCTGGCAGGAAATCCAATGAATCATAGAATGGTTTGGGTTGCAAGGGACCTTAGATACCCCCTGCTTCGTGAAATCATCTTTGTAGAGTAAGTTTTCAGTAAATTTGAAATATGCCATTTGGTCTCTACCTATGAAGTGATAAATCTTTGGAAAAAAGGGATTGGATATTTTTTTATTTTTTAAATTTATTTCTGTTTTGGAGAACAATGATTTTAGGTTGCTAAAGAGACATTTACCTGAACGTTACCTTTTTAATTCACATTAATCACAGCTGGCTGAATTTTGAAATCCAAACCAAAGTGAAAACCAAATAATAATATCTGAATATTCATTTGAAAGGCCAAATCAAATATAACTGCATTTGAGGGCTTTGGTACTGCATACGCCTCCTCAAAGTAATTGGTTGAGGGAAAGCTGAGATACTTCATTGACAGAAATCGTTGAGTGGCAAACCTGGTAACTGCTGAGATAAGAATTCTTCTGGTTTTCTTTCTTGATAGTATTTGCAGCAAATGTACACAGATTCTATGAATAACAATATTTAATTCTTAGAAGCTTCTATGTAAATAATACTTCAAGACCCAAATATTAAATAATTACTTGAGTCCAAAGGGCAAAGTTGTTTCACTGCTCTGTCATGTTCATATTTTGTCAAACCTGGAAATACAGACAGACAATGTTTCAGACACTATAAACACTCATCAGTATTCCTATTATGTTCTGTAACCATGTTAAGAAGCTGGGCAAGCATTTGTCAAAGTTAAATTTTAGGAAAGTGAATTTAGGGATAGAATCATTGAATCATAGAATGGTTTGGATTGGAAATGACCTTAACATCATTTAATTCCAACTCCCTGCCATGGGCAGGGATGCCTCACACCAAACATGTCACCCAAGACTCTGTCCAACCTGGCTTTGAACGCTGCCAGGGATGCAGCATTTACCACTTCTTTGAGCAACCTGTTCCAGTGCTCACAGTAAGGAACTTCTTCCTTATATCCAACCTGAATAAATTGTGTGTTTCTTCTGACACACTAAGTTTGGCAGGACCATGCCTTATTCACTCATAAACAACAGCATTGGCTAGTTGTTTTCAGACCACAGCTTGATGCTTAAAGCTTATTTGAATCTTGCAGACAGTGTGTATTGATACCACAATAAAGCTGATGCAGAACAATTCAGCACACTTGGAAAATGGATGAAAAGCCCATGTTGTTTGGGTTATTAAATGAAGCTGAAGATGTCTGACCCATATTCTTTTTGGAAATACTGTAATTTTCGGGTCAGATTGCTTAAGAAAAATAGGTTTAGAAGAATGCGTACATCATAGCCACTTCCAGCTGTGATTTTAGCATTTTATCTGACCTGCTGTATCTACAGTGTTCACTGCTTTTAGGAATTCTAAATATTTTTTTAAGGACTTTTCTCAGCAGTCCTCTGGAATCTCTATTCTAGGGCACAGGGCTGTTACTGCACTGGGTTTAGTGTTGGAGTTGCTCTGTGAGCTGTAGGAGTTTGTGATCAGGTTGTCGATTTGCAAAGAACCTTCCTGAAACTACTGCAGGAATCGGTATTGCAAAGCTTTAATGAGGAAACGCATCTGAAGCTTAATGGAAAACCTTTACAGGTACCAGCCCAGTATATAGCTCTGTTCCAAAACCAACTCTCATTTCTTAGGTTACATTAGCAGAATGATGAAATAAAACCCCAAATGCTGTATTTGGCTAAATTCCTGATGAAGGTGTATTTTTTCCAGACGATTATATTTAAAACCAGAGGCTTTAATTCATAAATAAGTACAAAATTGGCAGGTTTGGGCTTGAACTGGAGTATTAACTTTAGGTTATTTGTATAGGTTATAAATTTGTATAAATATTTGTATAATTTTATTATTGTATAAATTATTAATTTCCCAAAATGAGTAAGAGACGTTGAACCATAAATATCTGAGCACCTTAAATACCCTGAATAAGAAAAATAGAATGTGATAGGAGTCAGAAAATCACTTTTACTTAATTCAGAGTATTGGGAACCTTTTGCCTACCGAGGGCTGAACGCATTTTGGGTTGCAATGCACAGGCCCCATATTTGTTCAGACAAATGCAGGTTTAGAAAGCTTATTTGGAGGTGTTTTATTTTAGGTATTGTGTTAATGGCTTCTTAATTTGATGTTGTTTCATTGGTGATCATTGGAGGTTGAGTAGCAGAGAGCACAAAGCAGTTTGTGCCATGTTACAATATCATCCTTTCAAGTCCTCTCCAACCCACAGTGAAAACTTAGTTATACTATTCCTGTTAGGCAACAGGAACGTGACAAACTGTGATGGTCTAGGGGATGTGAATTGTAGTGACCAGAAGCACTATGCTAGGGTATTAAAAAAGTAGCTGTGAGGGTCTAACAGACAGCAGGAGCCTTCTGTATTGTGTGACTGAGCATTCACTGCACCAGGCTGCTCCAGTGAGGTGCACTGGCTGCTTAGCCAGTTATGTAGATATTCGTGTATCTGGCACTATGTCAGAACAGGGAAAGCTTGCTTGTGGCAGAAAAGTAAAGCTGCTTGATGGCTGGAATCTCCAGCCAGAGTCTTGGCCGCACTGACATCACAAAATACTGTTCATCATTCCCTTTAGGATCCTGGAGTCCCTCTTATCTTGCCAAGGACCAGAGAAACTCTTCCCACCAACATATCCCTTTCCCCCCCATTAGGGGTGTCAGACCCTCCTCACCTACATCCCTGGCAGGTGTCAGGTAGTGAAGGCCCACTCAACAGACATGTCTGCGTGGGATGGAGGGGAGTGTGGGACGCCAGACAGGGCGGTAGGCAGAGAAATCAAACGGTGGTGTGGGAGGAAGGAACAGGGCAGGCATCATGCAGACAAGTGGAAGGAGCCAGCCTGTGAAATGTGGGTTCCTAAATGTGGTTAAAATAACCTTGAAATCGGATACCTGTAGTCACTGATGGCCTTTTAAAATATTGATTTATATTGTGTTGTTTCAGTATTAGACAGCTGGTTTGAAACTGAGCAGTCTAAACACTGTCTGCTGAACTTTATAGGTATAGAAAAGTCACTGAACAGAAATCCACTTGTACTGCCTGAAGAAGAAACAGTCCTACTCAATTTCTTTATTAATTATATGAATGAGGAAGAGCGCAGCTGCTGACAATTAAGCAGGTTTGTGACTTGTTGGGGTGCCATCTCGTGGGTCTTGAGTAAAAGTTCACATGTTGCTAAAAGGTGCTGCACAGCTAAAGCAGATTTTGCAGCATTGCGACAAGCAAAACTAAATGAAATTGCACTTTAAGCATTCTGGCTACTGGCCAGATTCCTGCTATGCTCTGTCCTTTCTAGATCTAGGTCTGTGCAAAAAAGAGGTTTCAGAACTCTCACTGTAGGAGTGGTGATAATACAGCAGTCCTTAAATGCAGTGACATTATTTTGGTCCTTTTTGCTTGTCCCTGTATATGAGAGGCATGGAAAACAGTACTCAAGAAAACATGGAACATTAATCATAATCATTCCTACTGGTGTCTTAGATGTAGAATTGCTCTGAAAGTGCATAGGAAGACTGCAGCCCTTCCGCTTCTAATACTATTTGTTTGGGAGGCAGAAAGAAGATGTACATAAAAGTATACAGAGTGCTTTTCTCCATCTCATTTCCACCTCCTTGTTACACAGCTTGGATGCTGAGGAGCATTTCTTCTCTCTTCAAGCAGCCTTTCCATATCCTAAGAGGGAGCCTCACTCATCCCTACTATATTGTAAACCTTAAAAAAGAGTAATATTTACTCCAACCTGTACTCCTTGTTTTCGTATGTAATGTTGTCAAGCAGATTGTTAATGAAAATCTGATTTTTATTAGTCTTTATTCTTTCTTTCAGTTCTGAAAAAGTAGGGAGCTTTCAGTAGCATTAAATGGTTATCGTTTTGCAGCCTCCTATTGATAAAAGGAAAGCAAGTGCCTGGAAAACAGAGTTAAAATACTTTTAACTTAACTTAGGTCTAAGATAGAGAGCAATGTTTTGATGTGGTAACAGAATTTAGTAGTCTTACTAACAAGAGTGAATTATTTCTTTGCATCCTTCTAATTATCAGTTAGTTTGGAGACGGTGACTCCCAAACCTGCTGCTACCACCAACAATAATAACGATAAAGGAAATAACAAGGGAAAAGAATACAGCATCCCACCAACCACCAACCGAATACCTCCTCCAACACCCCAGAGCACTCGCCCTTCCGGATAACTCCCCGTTACATCCTGGGCATGCTGTGCTATGGTATGGAATACCTCTTTGGTCAGTTTGGGTCAGGTGTCCTGTCCCTGCTTCCTCCCACCCTTTCCTCCTCCCTGGCAGAGCATGAGGCTCACAAAGTCCTTGGTCAGAACAAAACATTCAAGCAGTAACTAAAAACATCGGTGTTATCAGTTTTGTTCCCAGGTTAAGTCAAAACACAGTGCTGCACCAGCTACTAAGGAGGAGAAAAACTGACTGGTCTTGCTGAACCCAGGACAGAAGGTTCAGTAGGTATTTTTGGAATTAGCTGAGAAAAATTAGTTCCATTGTATGTCCACAACCATTCTCTCATTAGAGAGAACGGCTTCAGATGAGGTTGCAGGAAGTGTGTCACTGTACTTATGTGAGTAGAGCAAAGTTGCCGATGAAATCAACTGATCAGTTTCATTGAGAGAGGAAGCTTTTTAATGAGTTCCTTGGCTGCCTAACTGAAGTGACCATGATCCAATAGCCAATACTGGCTAAGGCAAAAGTGAGATCAGAGAAGTGGTTTTGCTACAGTGAGAGGACCTTCAGTACTATTTAAAGGATTCTAAGCAGTATTTAAGCCACTGTATTTTAGTGGCTTCAGATGCAGATATTTTAAGGCTGTGGAGCTGTACTGCATATTCTTATACATATTTTCACCTTCATACACTTGATAACGTATTTAAGGGTTACCTCATACATGTGCTAGAGATGCCAGCATTCTGCATTCTCAATTTATCTTCCTGACTACCAATGTCATCACCTGCTCCTGGATACTGGATATTATTATAAGACTTGAATGACCTATTTAGCTGTTTTTTTGTTTTTTTGTTTTTTTTTTTT
>NDXB01011628.1:102013-152455 GCA_002631895.1 Agapornis roseicollis | reverse complement strand
GTGTAGGGCACGGGTTGGACTTGATGATCTTAGAGGTCCCTTCCAACCTGGTGATTCTGTGATACTGTAAAACTGGAAACAGTGCCATTGGGATGTTGAAGAAAAGTGAAAGAAAGATCTAAATAAATGCCACAGCCAGCTACAGGAGTAGGACAAAACAGAAAAAACCAGGATGACAGTTCTAAATCCTCACACCTTTTCTGTTTGCTGAAATCACGCAGCTGTCTTAAAAAATATTAGATACTGGAGATACTGGAAGAGAAGGTAAAATAGTCTGTGCGGCATCCCACAAAGAAATGTTCCCATTTCTGCAAGGGAGACCTTACAATAGTCTTTAGTAAAGAATCAGTACCAGAATGGAGAGAAGTTGTGTTTCCCACAGAGAAGAAAAGCTCTAGAAAAGAAAACCTCTAGAAAAGAAAAGCTCCAGAGAAGAAAAGCATAAGCTTTCTCTTATGCCTCAACCTGTGAAACCAAAGATATCTTGCAAACCACAAAAAGGATCTCAGGAAAACATAAGGGAGAAAGACCAATCCAGTACAGAAGTCACATTCAAGAAGCAAGACAGTACTGGCCAGGTACACACAAATTGAAAAGAACTGACCCTCAAAACTCCCAGAATCAAGCTATCACCTGACACAATTAAAATAGAAAATACAAAGCCCAATATTAAATCTTCCACACTGTATTCACCGACACTTGTAAGTAGATATAGCCTTACTTAAAATCAAAGGATTTACAAATAAAACCATGAAATTACTTACCTCAAGTAAATATCTCAAGGAGTAAGGTAATAGATTCCTAACAGTCAGTGTAGGGTGAAGGTGGATAATGTAGGCAGGATCCCACTCCTCTCCATAAGCTGAAATGAAGTTTAGTTCATCAGCTACAGCAGTTGAGCTGACGATTAGAGGCAAGAAGTTTGTCTCGGTGGCTGGGCACTGTAACAAGCACTTTACTTCATTGCTCCTATGTAGCTCTTCCCTCCAGGCAATGTAAGTTGTGGACTCTTTATACTGACCCTCAAACATTCCCATTGGTCGAATGTATAGATGACACCTATGGGAAGAATCACAGAATGAGTAATCGTACACAATAACTTTGCATCGACAACTAACTTCATCCATTTTAGGACCCATTCAGAAAGGCTTTTGCAGCACACTAATTGCCTAGTAAAGGTAGCATATTGAGGGTTTTTGGCCTAGTCCAGAAGAATTCCAAGTGCAAATTTAAGCTTCCAAAGTGCAGTCTCACAAAGCTTAGCACTCCAGAACAGAAAAAAAAAGTACCTGTATGAATGTAAAGGAACATGAAATTCCTCTTCTGGCTTGGATATGCCAATTGGCTCCAGTGACTTGGAGTCTCTAGCCAATTTATAGATCATAAATGGGATGGAGAAATGGTTCTTGATCTAGGAGCAAAAAGCATAATTCTCATTACATTTATATGGCGCAAATTTCTAAAGGCAAAAGTATGAGTAACAACAAGGAAGAAAAAACATTGGTAGATTTAAACAAACTCCTTTGGAAAACAGACTTCTGTGCATCTTAGTAGGAAACACAATTCTGAAGGAGAATGATATGCATGAGAAAAATGCTACTTTAAGGTTAAATGAATTGAACTTAATTGTAATTGAAGACATGCTTAAAATGTCAAGTCACATAAGTAGCACATATTCCAACCTCAATGTTGAGGATACTGCAAAGCCAGAAGTTTAAAGCAAAAACCAAATCTTTCATTTATCAGGAAGACACACACAAACAGAATATAGATAAAAATCCTATAACAAACAGAAGGAACCACTTCTTAGTGATTTGCTTTTAGGTAATCTTTTGATCTCAAAAAAAAAAATTGCATTAAGGAGGAAAAGCAAAGTTGCTCTGAGAGAGAAGCATTGATTTCAGCCTTTTGGTTTCTTTGGTTGGTATTTTTACCTGCAGAGGAGATCGTACAGTAATAACCTTATTTCCTTCCGTAGCATCTATCTGTACAATGATTGAGTCTGAATGATTAAGGAGGTTTCTGACGTTGTACAGTCGTCGACCTGGTTTGGCTATGGGAATGTTTACCCCTTCTTTATATCCATGAATTCCTAATCCATAAAAATATACAGAAGTCTTACTAATTAAGCAAAACACATCACATTACCATTTTCCAGTTGAACAATCTTCATCTTCTCTAAACTCAGCAACAACCAAGATCAAAGCACTGTCTGCCAGAAGTACCTTGAAACAGAATCTGAGCACTACTTCTGCACGTCTGCAGTACTTCTGAATTCTGATCGCATGGAATTTAAGCACATTGACTCCCCCATCTTCCCATTCTTAACATGTCAAAACATGCAGTGTTCCCTAGCATAATACCTAAAGACAAGGAGAAGACGGAGCTTTCTTGTCGGTGCAATGCAGACAACTTTCCTCGCTGGGGCACTTCAAAACCAGAGTATTCCAGTTCCATGTTCTGACCAATTTCAACATCATTCATGGTTTCTTTTTCAGCTGAACCAACTATCCGTATACTTGAGCTAGGAAGCACTTTGAGAGAAACACCTAGTGCATTTTTCACTATAAAAGGTGCTGTGTCTTTAAAGGAATAGTCAAACGTGGATGCTGTCCCTTCTGAAAATGCCTGTAATTAACAACATATATAAGGTGTCGTATACAAATAGCCACATCAACATATATATAAAGGTTTTCAATGACCATTCCCAGGAACCACCATTTTAAAGAAAAAAAGCCCACATACATTAATATCTATGGTTTGTATAGCAGTGTTTCAGGTAAGTAAAGTTTACTTCCCAAAAATATGACTACTATTCTGTGATTTGCAGCACATGCTGATGCTACAACAAGCATTCACACTCCTCATAGGGAATTTGATTTAAGTTGCTGGGTATTTAGAGAAAAAACAGATCTGGAACACTAAGTCCCAGGTACATTCACCAAGTACATACTTCATATTCAACCACAACTTATGCTTACAAACATCTGATTACACAGAAGCCATGGAAACTAACTGCCAATAGAGACTTACAGTATAAGCAAGTACTAACTTAGGGAACTGTTACTCATTTAGAACAAAGAACTGAATAGCAATTACTCACATTCAGTAAAAATAACCTGCTTTAGTAACCAAAATTTTTCCCCTCCCCTAAAAAAAGGGGAAAGAAGAGGAGCACAGGACATTCATAAGCACACACATATCACAAGAAAAATAGGAAAAAAACATGCTTAACACACTCAACAGTCTACTTCTACGATATGATGGCTAATACAGAAATGAATACTTTTCTTAGTATTCTATTAAGGAGAAAAGATGGAAGGGAAGTAAACTTTTATCACAGAAACTTCTTTCAAAAGCTAGCATCGCCTTTCTGTTAACCCTGAAGGACTAATCAGAGTGAAAAAAAACTTCCTACAGAACCACATAATTTAACACCTTCTGTGGGCTGGGACTACCTTGGCTAAATTACTGAACACAGCAAGACAACATTTGGATATTGTTATATTCATTGTATCCTTCGACGATATGTTAACTGCAGTTTGTGGCTCAGGAAGAACAATGAAGTCATCTCCAGGCATCAAACTCCTGTCGTGGACAGGGTTAGTCTTCATCTAAAACGAAAATTGCATTAGGCAATTATGAACACATACATTACTTTTCCTCTGTTAAAACAAAAAAAAAAAAAATGGACCTATACGTGACAATTTCACCAAGCAAAAGAAAACCTACTTTCCCATGAGCATCTCTAACACCTTTCACAAACAGAAATCGTACACCACTTGCTTTCTTCTCTGGATATGTGGTAACACACTACATTTTGCCCATGCATTAGCTTTATTCAGAAAAACCTTCAGATGTCTAAATGTTGATTTTTTTATAATGTAAAACTGCCTGGTTCCCAAAGCAACAGCAACGAAGAGGTTCATGTTCTGTCACATGAAACTTTTTTAAGAGCTGTCTGTTACAGCTTCTACACAAAGTTTCAAGTCTGTTTACGTACTTCCAGCTTTAAACTCCATTGCTTCTTTCCTCCTTCAACCTGTTCAATAAGCGGCTCCCACACTGCATAGGTTTCATTGTAATAATGTATCTAAAGAAAGAAACAAAATTAAATAAGACATACAAATAACGGACAGAGCTCTTTCCACTAACAGTAAAAAAAAAAATATAGTGCTAAGAAAACAATCCATGTTCATTTCATATTTTGGAGGTCTAACATTAACTTTTAATAGCTTCAAAAATTAATACACGAATACATAATGTATGATACATATTGTGTAAGTGACATCATTTTTGAAGAACTGACAACCTGGCTTGCTTAAAGCAACCAGACAGTAAGGTAACACCTTCAATTAATACCATTAAGTCTCTATCCTTTCCTACACTGTTTGAGAGAATGACTTTGTGATCAGAAATCTCAGCACTGTAAGTAGTTTATTGTACTATGAAATAACAACTAGTCTGAGAAAGCTTTAGTCTGAACCTGGTCCACTGGAACAATTCATCTAAGTCATAGCCTATACCTCCTTCTGTAAGCAGAGGGACTTCCCCCCGTTGTATGTGATTAGGCATACACTTTCCACAGCTTATTATGACAAGCACATCTAGCAGTGAAAGAAGGCTACCAGTATATCCAGTATAAAATGGAGTAGGAGGCACATTCTGGAAACTGACAAAATGCAAGATTTAGTTAATCCACCACACAGAGTAGCTGCAAATCTGGATGTATGAAATTTTAACATGCTGCCTCTGTAAAAGATTAGTATCATCTTCAAATTACCATATCTTGGGGAAAAGAGCTTTACTAGGTGGCAAAACAAGTAAGGTGTGATTACAATTGACACTGCAGAGAAGATTTTGAGAACAGAGTGTAAATTCTATCTTACCAATACACACAATGCTACAGAAACAAAAGAGTGGTCAATAAGAGATAAACAGGAATAGTCAACTAAGCCAAGTTCATTGTTCTTATAGCAAGAAGTGAACATGCAAATACAAGAGATAAAAAGGGAAGACTAAGCTATCCCACAGTAGCAATTGCCATTAAAATCTGCTACTGATTGCAAAGATTCTCTGAAAACCACATTACGTGTAGTCATTCTTGCCTGACTACTAACAAACTCCAAAGAGCATTACAATTTAAACCTATTATCAATTTACCGCATAGAAAGTGTACTGAACAGTTGAATGTTATGAAACATGCAGAAGTGTTTTAAACTGCTAACAAGTTGATTCTACATACCTCCAGCGACATATCAGCAGTGACTGCCATCATTGAGGACCAGTTTTTAAGGACACCTGAAAACACAGATTCAACTAACAATAAAGGGACAGTACGATGACCCAGACCACACTCCAAGGTAATCTGAACAGATTTCACTACAATGTCAAATTTCTCCTGTTTCAAAATATGTTCACGGTCTGTAAAAGTCTCCGTTGCTTCTGTGGCTACATCAACACCAAGAAACCAAGCATTGCACTCGTCTATAGGCTTCACGTGCCACAAGTCCTCAGAAACTTCAGTCACTCCTCTAGAATCCTCCTCTGTTGGTTTGGGCTTTATAGCAGCCATAATGGTCATGACAGTGTTCAGAATTATTGGTGAGATCTTGAACAAAGACAAAAACAAATCCCTTACAGCTCAAAACATTTTAAAACTGATTAGCATACAAAAGATACCATCAATGGAAATGGCAAATATCTCTGAGGTTCTTTATACAGGTATTCAGCATTAAAGGCCCTTATAGAAGATGCAATTTAATCATGCAAATCATGTTAACAGCCTTAACTGTAGATGTACTTGTGTGCATACTTCTGCTTACAGGTCTTTCTGAAGAGAAAAGCAGTGGTGGAGGCAGCAGTAGGAAAGGGTTGTTTCATAAATTTGAAAGAAACTGATAGCAGGAAGCCCAGCACCTGAAGTTTTTAGATTAGCCCTTTTTGTTTTTGGTGAGAACTTGTCAAAACAAGGAACATGCAATGATTGTTTTCTAACCTAGAGCAGCATTGAAAAGGATAAATGGCTAATTCTGGCATTCAACTCATAGGGAAAATGGAAATTTTAAATAACAATAGATAACATTAAAAAAAACCCCAAACAACCAAGCTACAGCTTGAGAAACACCCATTCCTCCAGAGACGGTTTCAATCATCTTACCTTTACAGTAAGCTCTTCTATTGTTGCTACCACAGTTTGCATCCCTGAGGCATGCATCATATTTTCCATGACCAAAGAACATGGCCATAACACCTGAGCAAAAAATTAATTTGATTATTAATATAACTCCTGGAATCTAAGCTTTCCTAATGTTCTTGTGCTTTTTATTGCCATAATAGAACAAAGGGATGCTGCTTCCATAAGATAACACATTTCAGAGTAACAACATTCTTTCTTACCGTAGTAACACTATTGTCATGTTTTGGTTTGAGAAAAGCACAGGCCAACACTTTGAAGCCCTTCACTTGAGCAGTCATCCTTTGTGCAAGCTTTCCAGATGTCAGAGAAAAATCACATTGGAAGGAAACTTTTAAGGCAGGGGCATCAGCCTTGGTCAAATTAGCAACAAACACAATTTCTGGATCTAGGATCACAGCTTTCACTGTCATATTTGGCCGTGTAGACATTTCTGTGAAGTAAAAAAACCCACTGAATATGTCTGAAAGCATTATTATACACATAATACCTGAGCCATGAATAAAAATGGCTATATAATGTAGAGGTACAAATTTAGCAAATAATGTCTCAATTTTTACAGGAATACACTGCTGAAACTGAATAGGACAGAGTGTTCAGAAATGAGCAGCAAACTGGTCACAAGTTTGGTTTTGAAGAAGCTCTTTGTTTCAACATTAGAAAAAACCAGTATTAGCTCTATACACTGTAGTCAACCTAAGCACTGGCACTACAAAGACAAGTTAGAAATAGTTATCTTGTAGCTCAATTCCTAAAGTAACTAACTTCTTCAGAGTGAAGACTTGCTAACTGAAACCAAATCAGCACTATACCATTTCTTGTCTGAACACTCCATCTCCAAACAGAAGGAGAGAATCTTAACACATTTATCCAAGTTAAAAGCAAGACACTCTAACCTAGTGATGGATTCAAGTCACTTTGGTTCTCAGTGATAGGCATTGTGGTGGTGTGTGACCATCCTGCACACTAGGACTCTAACACTGTAAGGGTTACTCACATCTAACACTTGCTGGCCATATCAGATTATCACATCTATTCAATGGAACAGCTGCCAAATTGAGGTTTAGTGCACTAACAGAAAAGCAAAGTAAGCTACTTGCAGCCACTAACACAGTTGGGTAGTCCCAAGAGTAAGCTGTTCTTTTTAAATCCTTATCTACTTTATACATGGCAATTTTTAAT
This sequence comes from Agapornis roseicollis, assembly GCA_002631895.1. Classification (NCBI taxonomy): domain Eukaryota; kingdom Metazoa; phylum Chordata; class Aves; order Psittaciformes; family Psittacidae; genus Agapornis; species Agapornis roseicollis. The sequence goes on along the minus strand of NDXB01011628.1, from coordinate 145,077 downwards.
CTCGAAGATATTTCCTTTGCAATACTACACTGCAAAGGAATGAAATAAATCCTATTTAGCATGGGTGATTTTTTTTTTTTTATATTTAGCTCTGTTGAAGAGCACAATTCTACTGAACAGTCTTACAACTACTACTGCATAAAATGATGGTACAAGTGGCCAATTTGCACATTGTGAAGAATAAACTTCTTAAGTCTGACAGCAAGATTGCATCTTAAATACTTAAGGATGATTTATTTTCAGGATGAAGTCTGCAAATGAGAGGAGTTGCAGTAGGAGGTGGAAATAAGTTTTACAGACCTGTTTCTGGCTTGGATTTCCCAGGAGCAACATGCTTTAATTGCAACTGTGCAGATCTGTCAGTTGAGGATGCTGGCATTGAGTTAATGAAAAAATCTGCTACTGTCAACAAAAACTCCATACTGGCACATATGTACAGCTTGTCAAGGACAGCAACAACTTCAGTTCCATTTTTATCCTGCTTGTAGTTTATATCTATCATAGATGTGTCACTTGTGTCATCTTTCTTGTCTATCATTCTAGAAAACAAGTTTAATAAGAAAAATTTCAAATACCAGAACACACAGGATCTAGAAAAACAAGGATGTGTAAGTAGTGTAGTTTTTTCCTCCCCATGCCATTTGTAAATAAGAATTACAATAGACAATGTATGCTTCCTCCAGAAATAAGAAGGTATACACTTCCACAGTAATTTCAATTTAAAATCCATGTGCAACAGTTCTGCACCTACATATGTAACATGTACCAAAATCAGACTGAAGTTTCAGTGCACAGATACCTCCTAGCTGAGGCTGGTTGCTCTCTACTCAGCTGTTCTACAGTGTTTACTCTAATATTTCCATGCAGGGGATTGGAACTAGACCACCTTTAAGGGCCCTTCAAACCAAAACCATACTATGAAACAATCCTCCCAGACATTTATTTATTCTGGATAACCTGGTTTCAATATATGAAAGAAGAAACTTTCTCAATGTTATTAAAATTACACCATTCATAGAATCATTTTATCCCCAATGTTTTTCTTCATTGCTACATTCACTGCTTTAGTGCACAGTACGACAGGCAACAACCAACAGCCCTATTCCACTAAATAGTCTGAACTGAAGTTTTATCCATCCCATGTGAAGCAAATGACAGAACAAGGAAACAGTCTTCCTAACAAACTCCATGAAGTATTTTCATTTTGTGTGCGCTCAAACTTACCTTGTAGTCACATTCTGAATTCCTTCTCTGAGATCATCCAGGGTACATGCCTTGAGTTTAACTTTAATATCCATTGACCCATCTGAAAACATCTTTCCTGATGATGCCATAAGATGCAGTCGAAATTCACCAAGGCGTAATTTGTCACTATGCAGCGAAAGCAGAGACTTCTACATAATGAGAAACAGTAGGACTAGTTATTACAATACAAAGTAATAACCATGCTTCCCTTGTGGCTAGCCACGTGCATTTTGAGCCATAAATTTAAGGATCTGATTAGGACTGTTGCTGTCTTCAGCCCTCCGTTCATATAAATTAAAGTATCTCAGGGAGAAAACAGAAAATACAAGTTGGGCTGTAGTACCAAGACTCAAAAAGCAAGCACCTTCCCATCAGGACAAAGCATATGAAGTCATAAAAATAAGACAACATTGCACATTGTTCTCTACTCTTTTCAGCACAGGAAAGATTCTCACTATTGCTCACAGTCAGAGATATGTGGAAGAGAAGCCAGCGACACATATACCTTGGACCTTTTTTTTGATAACTGGGATGACCAAATCAAATGCTGAGTGTTTTTTCTAGGTTCGTTTATTGCCTTTATTCAGTGAAATTTTTAGAAATGCACTTACATCTTTCAAATTAAGGATATTCTTTGCCCCTAAACCCTCAAAATTCCACAATAAACTGCATAAGCTCCATAAAGCAGGCATTCCGAAGCCAACACCACCACCAAAACTCTGGTTTACTATTCTGAGTTCCATCCATGGAAGAAGCCTAAGTTCCCCACCCCACTTAAATGATAAAAGCTTTGTCACAAACCTGATTCATATCACTGTTGTAAAGAGTTACTGAAAGTGACTCAAAATTAAAGTCAAATGTAAGTGTTGTGCAACATTCCACAGAAGACTGAACTGCAGTAACACTTTTTTGTGCAGATGCAAGAAGAGGACCTGCAAGTGAAAAGAAAACAGTTTTACATTTTGTTACCACAGCAAGTTTGGGGTGGTTTTTTGGTGGTTTTCCTTGTTTTTTGCATTTTGTTCATTTAGGCTTTGTTGTTGTTGTTGGTTTGTTTCTTTTTCAATTAAAATCAGAAAGACACAAAAGGAGGAAAAGCCCCAAATCTGTGAGACTACTCAGATCATGCCACACTTTTATATACTCAACATCACTTTGTTCTATTCGATGTATGTAAAGTTACCCATAACAGAGTGGCTTAAGAACCTTGAGAGAAAATTGTCATTAACTTATTGCAATTCTTGATTTGCTTTAATGAACAACTACAAGTACCAAGACTGCTCAAGGAGTATGCACTACTCTTCCTTCCAGTAGGTTGAACAGTATTTTTTTTACATTGAGAATGTTAAGTTTTGGACACAAGTAAAAAGATTTTTACAAAGCATTAACAGTATTTTATCCAGAGATATATACTGCTCACATTAACACACTATCTGAATACTAATAACATCCTCCATTGTTATAGCTGTGCATAAACATAATTGGTTTGGCTTTCCTTTTCAAACCACATGCAGCTTATAAAGAGTCTTTGCTATACTGAAGAATTATCACATTAGAAAAGATGAATTGCAAAAAACACACTACAAAAGCTACAAACATACCTTCACAGAAATCTGATTCACTTGGAACTTTCCCTTTTCTAAGTATCTGTGTATCTTTGATGTTTTCTTGCACAGTATTTGGCTGGGAAGAAGCTCCTCCAAGGTTTTCAAGTAAAATTTTCATGACAACAGTTAGATCTTCTTCACTAAGAGCAATCTGTAAAGTGATAAACCCACAATTTCATTTTTAGTGACAGTATTTCTTTCCAGCACAGTACACAAATGTTGAGAAGAAACAACATGCTGCTTCCACCATACACAAGCTGTCTAGTCAAAATGATCCTGGCCAAATAACCCTAAATAATGTGCCCATTTTTCCTAAAATACCATTTGTTACTTGTTACAAACAGGAGTTACAACAAGCACTAACACTCCACATGAGAAACACTTTCCAGTCTTGCAAAAGCTCTTTGCCTGCTAAAAATATGAGTAATTGAGAATCATAAGCACTTCTTAACAATTAAGCAATCCAGAAACATTACCAGATAATATTAATGTCAAGATTTACATAGTATATGCTAAAGAAACAGTCATTCAGTAGGCTTTTAAAGAGTTAATGGATCTGAATCCATTATAACATGATCATGAAAAAAAATAAGCAGCATCAAGTCACAAGATGCAGTCACTAAACCCATATTGCAGTGTTCAAGTATTTTTTTTTACATTTTCACAGTGCCACGTTTGGCCACAACACAGATACAGCAATGAATTAGGACTCATGAACAAGTAAAGGCCTCCCCAGTCCATTTTTACCCACTTAATCCATAGAATCCAATGTGGAGAAAAATTAAAACCCTCCCTTTGCAAACATATGAACCCTAATTTTTACCTGCTGTATATCAAAGATCCACATCTACCCTTCTCATTTCTAATAAATCTAAACACTCAAATAACCTGAACATTACTGATTAAATAATTTAAAATCTGAAATCTAGATTTTAAATTCTAACTCAACAGATAGCCACAAGGAATTTACTGACTGTTGAGTCAAAGGATAGCTCCAACAGATCCTCAGAAAAATTACAATAGGTTTTATTCTATTTGTACGAAATGCCTGCTGCTACACCAAAGTTATTAATCATACAGTATCAAAACTCTTAACAGATCTAGAAATCAGACAGTCAAGCTGGAAGTCTTTTAACACCGTAATAATTACAATTGCAACAAGTTCACAAGCTCCTTCCCTAGGATAAATACTGTTCTGAGAATACATGTAACTTTCAACACATCTCTGCTTTGCCATGGCCTTACCTGCATTGGTTTCAAGTCTCCTTTGATACCAATTGTTGGTGCTTCATGATACCAAGTTGCTGCTAAATTTCTCTGGACCAGTAAAGTCAAACTCACAGGACGCAGAATTTCAGAATCTGGTTGAGAATCTGTGGATATAATGCACCTACAAAAGACAGTGAAAGCAGCAGAGGAAACATTTAGTAGCTACAGAATCCCAAATATACTAGCAGGATTACGGGTATACTTAATTTCATAATTAATAATAATGTGTGCTTACATGCACTTATGTGCAGGCATGCACTTAAGATGAACTCAGTTACTGTCCTTTTATTCCTTTCTTCCCATGAAGCTTTAGACACTGCAGACATATGCCCCTATCTAAAAGTACTCCTAAACTTAGTTGTGGGGTGAGCAAAATAGGTGTTTGGGTTTAATATGTTTTTATCACCTATCAGATTTAAATAATAGAACAATTCTGCACATCAAACATGAGCCCATTTCCATATGAACACTTTTCTACTCAGAAGAAAAGCCTGTGTATACCTTGATAACTTCAAATGAGTTAGCTGCACATCCATGCTGTCAATGACTGGAGGAAGTGAAGATTCATCTGAAGACACCAGCTTGAATTCATTCTGAACTCTGATCAAGCCAAGATCAGCTATCAAAGCATTAGATGAAGTTGAAGATTCAGGAACAACTATAACTGGAGCTTTCAGGTTGACATCCATTAAGAGGCGGAAGCTCTTTTTAGCAAAGTCTTTCATGCTGGAAGCAGCCATTTCTGCCGCCTGGACGGTGACTGCCGTCAGGGCTTCTCGTGCCGTTTGGAAATTGTTTAGGAAGTTCTGTTGGTAGGTAGTGAAAAAAGTAAGAGTTCTATGAGAGCAAATAAGCCCTGCAAAAAAGTCAAGACCCAGGCAAAACATAAACTGAAGAAAAGTAATATAACTCTGGCAGAAATACGAACCTTCCAAATCAGCCAGCCAAGTTTCAAACCAGAAAGAGGTTAAAATCATGCACAAGCTAATACATTGCTTGCTTATTTAGGTTTTAAGATATTATTAAAGCTATCAACTTTGGTTCAGTACTTGTTTTGTCATTCTTTTCCTTATTTGTCATTCTTGCATAAAGCAGTGCAACTTAAGTGACGTGTCTTCAGCAAAATAATTCTGTAAGCTTGTATAGAGCTCAGGTTACGAACAGTTGACTGCATTCTATTTTCTTAATAAACTTTGAATGTCAAGAAAGAAGCTGAAACTAATGACTTACCAAGAGAGACATAAAGAATTTATGTAGGTAAATTATTTGGATGCAGCCCACTTTCAGAGACATTTTACCATCCACCCTTGACATATCACTGTAGGCTTCCCCTGCGGTAGCATCTGGATAAAGTGATATGTGAAATCTAAACACTTCATCTCCCATTATGGAGACAGCCTAGGAGATTAAGTGCATATATTTAATACTGGCGGGCAGTAATCTGTGATAGAATTACTGCTTCATTTATCAAACAAGAAATATTTCTACATAAAGATTAATTGCAACTTATGAGCAATACTTGGACATACATTTGTTGGGCACAAAAAGTTTGTCTCTTTGCACTTGGTTATCTGTAGCCCATTTTACATTTAACCCATGCTACACAATTAAGCACACCAATGCAAACATGATTAGAAAAAAGAATGGAAACATGTTTTGCTACCCTGAGATATGGGAAATTACCAATGAAACTCTGCTTAACATTTTGTACATTACGTTGTACTTAGTATTATACAACACCACGAACCAGCTACAGAGCTGTCATTAAACAGAGAACCAGGTAATTTTGTTTAAAGTCTGCACATCATATCACCTTTTTATGGACTGTTTTTGGATCAACGTTTGTAATGACAATGTCCTCAAGTCTGGAGAACACTTTAATCTTCTTAGGTTTCATAACCACAGATGCATCCATTCCTGATTTGAGACAAAAGGAAGAAGATAACAATTTGTTGAAGTGCATTTGTCAAGTCAACAGCTTTTTAAAACAGAAGCATTATTTATTACTGACTATGAAGAACAAGAACAGCTTAGAAACCAGCATTCTACCATGTAACAACCAATGCTAGCCTTACTACACATGATATATTTGCCAGCACAAATTGTCTCTAAGAGTGGAGTGAAAATTCCCGACAGTATCTAATATCTAGCTAGTGAAAAATGGAAGTTAGTGTTATTTATTACATAGTGGCTTCATTTCTTTTAAGTTTGCTCCACTTAGAAATTGTCTTCTTTTTCCATGTCAAATTTTCTTCCCTTGCAGGTTTTTTGTTTATTAAAATATTTAATTGCAATCATATCATACAATGAAAATACATTCAAATGTAACACATCTATGATGCTAACCTTTCAGAAGTGAATGAATGGAGGGGAACAATGTAACTTTTGCTACAGCCAAATTAACTGATACCCTTACCTTGTATTCTAATGTCTGCAATGCTACAGATCTGATCACACACTGTAATACTGAATGCATTTAGCTTTGCAGTGAGTTTTAGTTCACAGATATCATCATGGGCTGCATTACCAGACACTGGATAGGAAACACAAGAGTCATGTAAGAACTTCAGAGGAATGTTAGATTGTTTGTTTTGTACATACATGAACTATTCCAAAAGCAACCTGGAGTTATTCCCTAAAAATTACTCTAATTTTTAGTTAAGACATGAAACAATTCTTCTATTAACATAGTTTTCTTCTGGCACAATGATATCACCAACTAACCCAAGCAAAGAGCAATCAAGATGATGGTTTTTGCTTCTTTTTTGTATCTAGTTTTCATGCAACTGTATGCAGAACACAGTGTGCATTTCATTATTTCAAACACTATCACACATGCTCCTTGAATGCTACAAACACAAGAATCAATCACCCAGGACCTGAGAAAACATTCTGAAGTAGATTCCATACAAAAACCTCACACTATTTCGAGGTTACAGTACCAATCGTTAAAAGAAGCACAGCAGCCTTGAGTTCAGAACTTCTCTTTGCTTCCCCTAGGCTTAAGAATGTTTATTTTCAGCTATGGAAGCACTCTTTCAAGCCTTTTTCAATTGGAAAGCAACATGGTTGTGACACTGAAGCTTTGGAAAGGCTTTAGTACTGGTCACTCTAATATCATTTATTCAACTTCTATAACAAAGTCACACCACTACCTAGGAAAGTTATATTGAGTAAGGAGAATCTGTAAAATTAAGGAACGAAAAAAACTATGCTTTTTTTTTTTTATGAGATTATTTTCTCACCAAACTGTACTGCAACCACCCAAACTGGCAGTCTGAAACCAAAGGCTAGAAGCTGTTAAGCAACAAAAGCATGGCCTTTCTAATGCCACATTACCTGGTTTAACTGTACTTCCTTTTTCTTGTTCTTTTATTTGAGGGTTTTGGTATGATGCTTTATCAGTACTAGGAAGACCACCTGATGGAATGCTGAATGTGAGAAAACTCATGATGGAAAGCAAAGCCTCTGTGTGAAGTACTATATCCAAACATGAAAAGATGACCTAAAATGAGGGCAAAACAGAGTGACACTGTTATTTAGTAGCAGTCTATTGCGTAACAACTCAGATTTACTGTCACAGAATTAAGCTTCTATTTCCTCCAAGTTAACACTATACAAGCTCCAGAACAGATGCGGGAATTACAGAACAAGAGCTTAATACAGCTACAGAGGAACTGTGCCAATCTGAAAATGGATGCTTTGTGTGCTTATGATTTTTCAGTAATCTTAGTTCTGCTGCGTTTCATTGTGGACTATTGAGTACTTTGGTTGACATCTCCAGAACCAACCACAAGTAGAGATACTTTAGTATGGATGACAGAATAAAACAACAAAACTCGAAATCTGTGATCAGAACAGAAATAATGTGAGTAGAAACTGCTCCAGCCAGTACTACTTAGTGAAACCAAACATCCACTAGCTGACTTCTGGCTCAAAGCAATTCTTGGTAAATGCTGATTTTACTGGTAATATTAAGGATGTCATGCTCTTGACTCTGAAGTTGTTCAGCCACTTCATACTCCACATATGGCTGTTAAGAACTGAACTTCATCCACCACTACTACTTTAAAGGAAACGGTTTAAAGGCAAAATGACCTGAAAAAGCTTGTTTGACTTGTCACTGCACATCACAATTTCACTGTTACAAACTTTCTAACTCTGGAACACAAAGCCTTCGTTCCACACAGTACTACATGTATCACTCTAGAAATAAAACATAACCTACAGGTCTCAGTTAGAAATATGTCCTTATAAATTTTAACTAGCTAAAAATGTAAAGCTTCTAGTTTAAAAATAATAAAATTAAATACTTCTGTAAAATAATAATAATAATACTTTTTTCCTCCTGGTTTCTTCTTTGAAGTAGTTAAATATAAAGCAGTAAGCTCTCATGAGAGAGTTAGGAGACTGGGTTTTGGGTTGAGTTTTTGTTTGTTTCCTGGGGCTTTTTTTTCCCTTAAATGAGAAAACAAGTGAGTAACTAACTAATTCACACAACTGTTGCTATTTGAGAAGATTAAAGCAAATTAGACCCATCCAGTACTCACGTTGATGTTTTGCTTGGTGCTTTCGTAAGTAGTAACAAAATCTGATCCATCAGCATCTGCCTAAGGGAAGAAATAAGAGAGCCCAAGCACACAGTCAGTCTCTATTGAAGTTACTGAATTTATTAACTGAATTAATTGAATTTGCCACACACATACAGGTATAAGGATTATTCCCATTGCAAAAGAAAACAAAGGAAAGTGATGCATAAACAAGTTCTCTAAATATAGCACATGATCAATGCAACCAGGACAGGGTACTTGCAAATGCTCAGTGACATTTTATAACATATATGTTGTAAAAGTTCAACTGGCCAGTTACAAGGTTTTCTCTTACCTAGGATGTATTTAAACTGGATCAATTGATGCCTAGTACTCTGTCAGAATTAATTCACTTGTTTATGCCATTAGAGATAGGAAAACGAGTAGGTTCTATGACCTATCAGCTTCCCAAGTTTTTGGGCAGTTTTTGGAGGCTGCTTAGCACCTGTAGAGAGCCACCTGTCACTTACATAGGCAAAGACACTCACAATCTGCTAAATTTCACAAAGGCCCTAATCTGTGTTGTTCACAGTGAATGCATACAAACATTTGGCTTCAGCAGTGATTTCAGTAATTGTGTTGACTTATGAAGCAAGCACTATATGGAAGCAGCAGAGTGTGGAAGTTAAACAACAGGAATTTGGAAGAAGACCTACATAAGCTTTAGATACAAATCCTACAGGTTTTGAAACCAGAAAAAAAAAAACAACCAAACAAACCCAAACACAGGCCAAGTATGGAAGCCTTATTTTACTTCCCATATAATCTTAGTTAAAAGGTATTGAAACCTTAATGTATTCCATCTTCAGAAGATGTTCAGCTGTCTCACTTGAAGAATTAATAATGCAAAGGGGATCTCCTTTTGAGTCTGAAAATTAAGAAATAAAACCATAAATCCATGCTAATTCTCAATAATATACTATTGTTGCTGAAATAGTTAAGGGAAGCATCTCTTTTCACTGAGAAGCTGCGTATTAAGCATTACCTTGTGAAATGCTGTACTGATTTGATTTTTAATTAAGATAGAAAAACTAACTTTCTTGATCCTGGAAGAATATTCAAAACTGGAAAGTTATTTGCATTCCTTTAATTAGTTTTTAATTCCTGTATTTACATTTTTCTATATCTATGAAATAATTATATATTGTAAAATTTATATATTTTTATGCTCTATACTTTTCTACTTTGAATACTGGCTATTTCAGTCATTACTTCAATATCACTTTGAATTGCTACCTGATCCAACAAGGAAGCAGGCTGGATCTCCAGTGTTGTCATAACTGGTCATAAAGCACAGCTTCAGAAGTTCATCAAAACCCTCCGAACAGATAGAATACTTCTCAGGAATGACCCTTCCTACTCAAAGCAGGCAATTACCTCAGATTAACTCAAGCTAACTCCAGCAACAGGATTAAAACAGATTAACTCAGTCTAAATGACACAGGACATGTCATTAAGTTAAATCTGAAAGTAGCTTTTTGCCCCTTCCTTCTCCCTATTATTTATGACCATGCTATCTTCTTGCTACACAAGCTGCCTGCACATACGGTGCTGACTGCATTTCAGCTTTCGAGATGACTTACCTTTGATTTCAATGCATCTCATCATAATTTTTTTCAGATATGCTGCTGCCGTCAACTCATGATTTCTAATTTTGGTTTCAGTTCCAAGCTGCAGTACAGTCAGAATATGTAATGGATGTCTCTCTTTCTGAACCTGCTTCATCAAGGTTATTGCAACCTGGAACATGGAAAGGGAAACAAGTTTGCTATCTCAGTAAAGCTGTCCAGATACTATGCATGCAGTTGTAACTAGGCTTCAAAAGCATCATTAGTCTAGACTAAATCTGGCTAGAATTTACTTTTCTTGTTCTGGCAGTACATCTTTATCTTATTAAGCTATGCTTCAGTTTGGTATCAGACACTACACAGTGCTACAAATCATACTGGTCTGGAGGGAAGGACAGCATAAAACAGCAATGTGAATCTATCTTTGAATATCTGTTACTATGAAAATAATAATTAAGGCCACAAATGTTTCAACATTACAATTCTTAATTTATAGAAGGTTTTAAGCATTACATGATGAAAACTTTGGAAATGAGAAAAAACTTGTACTTCTAAATGTAGCTGAAAATTAAAGTAGAAGTAGATATAGTTATTAATGAATTATGTTAATTTCAATGCATTTATTTCATAAGGCAATCATCTTCCATTGTTGCAAACTAAGAATTGCCTCACCTAACAGTTTATCACATGAGGAATTTAAAGAATTTGGGTTTGTCAATATTTTGTCTGCATCACCAAGTGGCATACACTTTGTATATTAACAAATCAGCAATTTAACAGTAATAACCCAACAACCAGAGTCCACAGACAACGTGAACGCTGGTAAAAAATTCCATGTGAAGCCTGTGTAAAACCATATTAAAGACGACAAAATTGTTGATAAGATACATTAAATGAGACAACACAAAGCACCACAGGTTAGCCTGCAATAATACCTTAGTCCTAGCATTAAAATAAAACTCTTCACAGCCAAAACAGCAATTCTGAAATCTAGAAGCTGCCATGGGTACTAGGGATACCCACTGGATAACTACCTGCTCTTTGCAACTGCAATTCTGCAAAACCAGAAAAACCCCAAAATCTGGGATGCTATCAACTTGCTACCTGTTTACACTCCAGCTATGGAACAAGTATTTCTAGTGCCCTTAAAACTAAGGTTTTTTATATGATCTCCTACCACTCACATATTTCCCTGCTAGCCCTGCCTGCCTGGATGATTTCTTATGCGTAAGTACGTTTGTTAATTGATTGCGTTTAGCCAGTACTTCATCTACAACCTAACCTTCAGACTTAGTACCCCTAAGGGAGAAACAGTAGTTCTAGCTTATCTTAGCTGGTTTGTTAATAAGAGAATCATACACAGCATAATGAAGGATTAAGGTTAGGAGAGTGCAGAACATCTAAAATATGTCTGGTTTTCCCCATTAGATGTATTGTCTATGTTAAATATTCTATAAATATAATCTCACATAATACAGACAAAGAAGACAGCTCAAGAAAAAGCTGAAGAATCTGGGTTCTGGGTTTTTGTTATCTTCTAGTTGTTGTGTACCATCTACTTTAAGCACTTAAAATGGACTTGGCATCCCACTACTTATGAGAAATAGACTTGATTCAGTTACTGAAATCGTAACAGTACAGTTTACAGATGGATACATACCTCTTTGATTTCAAAATTAAGTAGCATATTGACTACATCCTCATTTAATGTTCTTTCTGTCTTTTCAGGCAGCATTCCTTCTGGAACACTCTTATCCTGTGTCAAAACAGATTTCTCCACTTCTTTGGTTTTACCTGAAACATTCACTGAATTGGTAAACTTTTGAAATTGCCACCATTTGTTTAGCTCAAGAAACACAGCCAATTCTTTTATTCATTCATATGGTTTATGTTCACCTAAAATAAGACAGCAACATTTCCACAAGCACAGCCTTTAACTTCAGAGCAAGCAAATGAAATAGGAACATGTTCTGCAACAAGAAGGTTCTGACATCTCAGTACCTTGGCTAGTTCTGAGACAATTTAGCTAACATGGTTACCAACTTTATCTTGTAATGCCTTCACTTTTTTCAAGTATTAAAGGATAAACACTGTCCTTGCAAAACTATGACACATTTATCACTCTAACATGATGTGCTCAGATATAAGCTTGCTTTCCAGATAACACTTTCCCTTATTCCTGAAAGCTAATATACTTCATATTCATGACAACGAAATTCCATTTCTGACCTTCCTTTTGCAGTACTGATTTTGCAGGAGTTAGTTTTTCTTCTGCTTCACCAAGGTTTTCGGTCAACACTTTGAGAAAGACATTCAAATCCTCTTGACTCAATACAACCTACAAAATTGCAGATCACAGTTCGCAAGAAAAACATACTGTTCTTTAACATATCACTAACTAGCAAAGCAGAGCAGTGTTTCCTGGCAAGCAGAGTGCTTATTTACAGATCTATTGTCAGTGGCATCATCCCTTAAATAACACAATGAAATTCTTTTAACCCTTTATTGTTGAAGGATTAGGACATTAAAGAGGTTCTAAAGTTACACTAATATATATCACAGCCTTTATTTAGTGTTTCTGTGCTTTTAGTATTTTTTGTAGAAATGACAATGCTACTTCATGTTAATTAAATTCCAGTTTCAACCAAATGTATCTGTTACTTTCTTTCATAGTATATAAATTGCCAGGAAAACTATTTTGAGGTCATTCAAGACAGGAAGTAACAAAGCTGGAGTCACTAAGGCAAATACTTGCATTAATTTCAACTCCTCTCAAGAAGATTCCATTTAAAACAAAAAAGGTACTGAAAAAGAGACTTGCTCAGAGAACTGGACACAAAAACATTTAAGTTGGTCCTGCCTTCTGGCAGGAGATAACCCAGACTCCTTGATGCCCCTTTCAGTTTTCTTATTACAGTTTTCCCTTTTCTTTCTCTCAGTTTCACAAATGTACACAGCAGTTTGGGTGATTTATAGAACACTTTCAGACCTCCACATTTACACAGGTAGGTTAAACGTTATAAACATCCCTAAAATGCAACTTCTGCACCTTTGTGTCCAGAAATAACATAAAGTTTAGTCTTGTGTTAAGAATTATCACGAGTTTCACACCACATTCTTTTCACAAGACTTACATTCATTGTATCCAGATACCCCGTGACCTCCAATACTGGTAATTCATGAAACCAAGCTGCAGATAGATTTCTTTTCACAGACAGACTTAAATTAACAGGGTGAAGTATCTCAATGTCTTGATGCAATAAACCTGTCTCCATAGTAGTCCTTAAAACAAAGTGGGGGGAACAAAACAAAACACATGGTGCACAAGTTAGAAGTTGAGTCATATGCTACATTTTCAAAGCAACATCTTAAAATCTCAAATGCAGTATCTCTATAGGCTTCCACAGCTTCCTAAGCAGAACAGTATCTTATTCTACTACTGATACATTTGCCTTAAGATAACAGGTTAGCATTTTAAATTTGCCAATTTTTTGATACTGCCACCAACCATCGTTTCTAAGCAAGCAGATTAATATCCCGCAGAGTATTAATATTACCAGTTAGCTATGGTGTTACTTAGTAAAGTGCACTTTACCTAGACAGTTTCAGCTGTGTCAGCTGCACATCCATTTTGTCAATGACTGGAGGGAGCGAACTACCTGCTGGAGACACCAAGCTAAACTGGTTCTGAACTTTAATCAAGCCAAGATCTACTACTATAGCACTGGGGGAAACTGAGGACTGAGGAATGACTATAACTGGTGCTTTCAAGTGAATGTCCATTGCAAGTCGAAAACTCCTTTGAGCCAAGTCTTTTACACTTGTAGCAGCCTTCTCTGCAGCTTGGACTGTAGCAGCACTCAGTGCTTCCTTAGCTGTCTGAAAGTTGTTCAAGAAGGTCTAGAATAAGCAGTTGAAAAGAAAGGAAAAATGTCTGTAAGTGTTTTTTAACCTAGATTACTTTCACTTTACATGATCAACATAACCAACGTCAACAACCAATTACACTGCCTAGTGTGTTAAATTCCATCCTGGGGAAAGACAACCTAGTGCCTTCTGTCATGACCTCCAACAGAGGGTCAAAAACATACTAACCAATACAATCATTACTTTTAAACCCACCCCTACATATTATTTTTAGATCCCCTCTTTGCCCACAGCCAATATTACTTCCTTTCAAAGCCAGTACTGAATGACAGAGAGCTCACTAGTGTTGTAAAAAGCTAACATTAGGAGATTAGATGAAAGTACAAAGTAAATCCTTACAGTGATTAGTTTGTAGTCCTCACAGCATCTAACCTTGCAGAAAGTTTTGTCTGTAATGTTAGTTCAGATATGCCTGTAATCAACTCAGATTTTTCCCAAGGCAGAAAGGGTAGCAAACACAAAACCCCCAAATTACCTTAATAGCACCAAGCTGTTCTGTTTCCAAAGCAGAGTGTGGCAAGTGGCCTACTTGCACTGTGTTAGTTTTTGAATTTCAAACCAGTTAGAGCTTCAAGTTTTTTCATAGTATACACAAAAATTAAGCCCATCCTTTTCTTTCAGAAACTTCAGTTACCACTTGCACTGAGACACAAACAAGGAAGACTAATGTCCTGGGTCTGCACCAGCTACTAAGAAGGAGAAAAATGACTGCTACTGCTGAACCCAGGACAACTAATTTGAGTAGGAACATACAAAGGAAGAAAAAAAACTTACCAAAAGAGACATGAGAAATTTGTGAAGGAACACTATCTGAATGCAGCCCACTTTCAAAGATACGGTACCATCCACTTTTGACATGTCAGTGTAAGCTTCTCCCTCTGTGGCACATGGATCTAATGTCAGATTGAAACTGAAAACTTCATCTCCTACTATTGACACAGCCTAGAAAGAGAAAAACAGTACCTACTAGCCATCAGCAGCTTCTAAAATGGGACTTAACATAAGAGCTA
Organism: Agapornis roseicollis; assembly: GCA_002631895.1. Taxonomy (NCBI): domain Eukaryota; kingdom Metazoa; phylum Chordata; class Aves; order Psittaciformes; family Psittacidae; genus Agapornis; species Agapornis roseicollis. Next base: position 129,862 of record NDXB01011628.1, on the reverse strand, counting down.
AAGATATCATCAGCCTAACAGATGCATATCAGATTCATTTTTTTTTTAATCTTTTGGGGCACCCATTCTTGTAATATGAAAACCTATGCTTTACCATCTATCCAATTTGAAAAGCGGTATTCATGACAAATCAATGTTTCAAAAAGAGTGGAATAAGAATACGCATTACATTTCACTTTTATGCACACAAAACTAACCAAGAATCAAGTAAAACTTAATATCTTGTAGTTGAGTACTTTTTTATGAAGAGTCCTTGAATCAACATCTGTGACAATTATGTCCTTTAGTCGGGCAAAGAATACAGTGTGACTTGACTGAAGGAGAAGAGACGAATCAAGACCTGTAAAGCATCAAGAGAGAAATGGTAGTATGCCATAATAGAAGTAACCCTCATTTTCAGACTGGAGACACACACCACACCAGTAGTGGAGGTGAGAGAACTTACAGAAATTAGACATTGCAATAAACAAATAAACTTTTTTAATAGTTTGCTAAATTAAACATTTTTTTAAAACCCGCAACAAATACCTAAACACACTTGATTCTTTTCTGAGTTATCAAATTAATTAAGTCAGCTACCACATGCCCTGCTGAAGGGACTGTAAATAAAAAGGCTCTATCTGATCCAAGGCATTTTAGTCTCTCTGTATCCAAGTCACAATAATTAGAGGTAATTCCTCAACTACCAAAATAAAGAAAAAGTATTCTAAGTTATGTTCTGGAAATAGAGACTTTCTGCATTTTATCACTCAGACACAGAAGACAAGTATATTGTCTAGAGTTCAAACCCAAGTGCATCCAGTATGGTGTCACTAAGCTTTGAAAATGCAGCCACACCATAGCTGGGAACAAGAAAAAATAGAAATACAGATACTGGCTCAGTATCAATCATGTCTGGAAAAGAATGACCTGCTATTCACAGAAAAATATTCAAACTAGTTCATCAGCTACTGAGTTAATTACTGAGATTATTTTGTTTAATAAGAAAAGATGTTACTGTAATGTATTTGAATACAACCCTTCTACACACAAAATCTTGCATGAATATATCCTATGAATTAGAGATGGGCAGAAGCAGATAAATTTTAATGAACTGGATTACATATTCTTGTATGTATACCCCTCAACAGGGGTATAAATATTGGAGAATGTGTGATATAAAAAAAGAAACAAAACCAGAGCAAGAAACCCAAAGAAGCCCTGGGAGTACAAAACCAAAGTAAGCCGTTTTAAGGGGTTTCTTGCCCTAAATAATTCAGGCATAGTAGAAAAACACCCATAGTAGAAAAATACCCACTTCTACTGCTAAACCAGGGACACAGTACAACATGAAAAGTCACTCATAATCCAACTCCTTCAAAACATTAAGGAGATTACCTGAAGGATAATTTATCATGCTTTTCTAGCTGGAGACCAAACCATTATGACACACTAGGGGAGTGATTTTGAAAACAATACCACAAGCCATGTTTGTACAACAACTAAATGTTAATTGTACAGAGTTATAATGCTGAAAATTTATACTTTAAATATTTACAGTCTAATTATTATCAGTTGCTTTGAAACTAAACTACCAAATCAGTTATTACTAACTAAAAATTCAGTACCTTGTATCTTGATTTCTGCAATGTTCTTTTTTTCATCACAAATATTTAAACAGAATGCATCCAGCTTGGCAAAAAGCTTGAAGTCAAAGACATCTTTATCCTTGCAAGGTCTAGCCACTAGAAATGAGAGAGGGGGGGATTTTCAATGTACACAGAATGAACATTTTCACTCAAAATTTAAATTCCTAAGGGTATGTGAGGGATGTTTTGATTTAGGGTTTTTGGGCGGGTTTTTGGGCGCTCATCCAGATGACTTAGTTTTGTGTCCTATAGTTTCTTTCATCACCATTACCATGACTAACTCTGTAAGATCCCATCTTAGAGAAACAACTCTTCCTCTGAAGACAACTGTTATTGATAAAAGTACAATATGTTAGCACTTGCTTGTAATTCTATGTCTGGCATGACTCCCATCTACCTCTCTACTGGAACAATTCTACTATTTTTAAATTCAGGGTAATTGCTGGGTTAAGAGGAATTAAATAGCACAGTATAATTATTTTAAACATTAGATTAATAACTCAATAGTTTCACAATAGTGGGGGTTTTTTTTAGGTTATCTATATCTACCTAGTAGCTAGCTATACTCCAGCCTGGTGAGCCACATTAACATGAGCTTTGATCTTCAACCTACACCACAAAACTAATCAGGTTTCACTGGATTTGATCATTTTGACAGCATACAACATGTATATATCATTTCAGAACCACCATTTTGAGAAACATAACTACCTTTCTTCAGTCTTGTATCATCTTCTTGCTTTTTGACTTTCGTTGGTGTGTCTCCAGTGCTTCCACTGCCTGATGGACCAACAGCTGTTAGAAAACTGACAGCAGACATAAGAGCCTCTGTATGCAGTAGAAGGTTCAATGATGAAAAGGCTACCTGTTGAAAACATGAGACTCCATGTGACAAAAAAAATATAACTTAAAAAAGAGTTCAAGTTAGGCAATAAAGTGCTGATTATCTGGAACTCACAATACAAACAGATTCGACAGTACAGGGAAAGACTTCTGGACCCTTGTTCATTTTCATATACTCAGCACCTGAACTTCATCTCATATGCATGAGAAGATGCACTCTTACATTAGTTTGAATTTTAACTACATGAACTAGCTAAACAGTTCTTCTCATAATTAAGAAACCAACTAACATACTACTTTAATATTAAGTTGTATAAAAACTTCCAAGAATTTTTTAACTCTTTAAATATCCCTGCTGCAAAGCTAGGAGAACAGGGAAGGCAAAAAACTGTTCTTGATCCCTCCTTTGCAAGCAAGCAAACCAAAAGAAAATAGGCAGTAAAATCTGAAGGCACTCACTCGAATCATCTGTTCAGTGTTTTCAAAAGTAGTCTGAAAGTGTGGCCCATTTCTGTCAGCCTGTGAAAATAATAATATGCATGAAGGTTAATATTAATTCCAACCAGTCACTGTGCTCTTCAGAAGAGTCAAAACAATCCACTAGCTCTGAACTGTAGGTTTAAGACTTTATATTATATTTATATGCAACTGCTTTGCAGCTGTACGTATACCTTGATATATTCCATCTTCAGGAGGTCTAAGCCAGCTTTATCTGAGGAGCTAATTAGATGAATGGGTGTTTTTTTACCTGTAACATACCACACAAAATAACAAGAATTAGGGTAATACCTGTTCTTTCAGAGAACCAAAGAATTTGTACCTTGAAGATAGGGATAAACTTTCAATACCACTGCTTAAAATTCACTGCACCACCAAATATGAATGCCTGCTTCTCTTTGTTAAGTCCAAAATGGCAAGTCTGTACCCCTTCTCCATCTAAAGACTGAGCAATTTGGACGGAGTGCTATTTATTTTAAATTAAGCTATTTATTTATCTAATAAGTATCGTGGCAGAATTCCAGAGCTGATCATGAGCTGTCTACCAATGGGATAAGGGCTGCTAATGGACAGTATTGTCACTGGAAAATTAGAACCACATTTAGATTTCACTAAGCACAAGAGACAGAAGAGCCAGCTTCAGACTGATACACATACACACACACACAAGTACACTTCTCTCCCACTGCTTAGTACCTCCAATTTCATAGTAATCCAAGCTTATTTTCTTTAAATATGATACAGCTGCTAAATTATAGGTTCTGACAGTAGCTTCTGTCCCAAGGTGCATTACATCAAATACAAGTACTGTTTCCTCAGTTTTCTTCTGCCTGGTGAGTTCTACTAAAACCTGATGAGCACAAAACACACAGTTAATACCATCTTTTCACAATAAAAAAAAAGAAAAAATCTATTGCCTTGCCTGCTTTACTGGAACTCTCATTTTTATTGCAGAGTTAAAGAGTAAAAATGGGAAAAAAAGTGATTGATGATGAAAGACAGAATCATAGAAATATTTGGGGATTTGCTCTTTGCAAGTGATCTGCCTGGGTATCTACTTTGTTCTTATGTGCAAATTTCCCATCGCCCACCCCCAAATTACAACCTGGTACTATTACTTTCTACCAAGCATTCTCCAGTAAAAGGTTTTGAGCTTTTTTCATACATACACCCAGATGAACTAGGTATATGTTTATTTATATACATGCCATATATGAATAGTAAGTCATATGCATACCACATATAAATAACCCACAGAAGTACATCTGTACGAATATGTAGGGGTTTTTTGTTTGGTGGCTATGTTTTCACATCCCCTACATCTGAAGAACACTGGCAACAGAATTCTGGGTTGGAGATTTTTTTGAAGTATTCTTATGGAGAAGGTCAAAATAGAATTCAAGAGACATACCTCTTTAATTTCAAACTTCAACTGAAGATCTATCAGTTCCTCTTTAGCAGTCTCCTCATTTTTCATCTCTTCTCCTTTACTTAGTGACTTGTCAGTTGGTTCAGAACTTTCCTCAAAATCAAAATACTCTTCTTCAGAGTCTACAGAAAGAAGTGATTTCCTCCTCAGTAAACTTTATGTCCATAAACAGGGGTAAATATCCCACCCTCTCCTTCCCATTCTGGTGGGATTTTAAATTGTATGAGCATTGTAAACCTAATACAGTTTAGATCTATATAATTTTCTTACCCACTGGATGAAAAGTGAAGAAAATTAAAGCCCTATTAAGAAAAGGAGGGAGTATAACTGTATCATTAGACATGCAAGAACACAGATAAGGAAAATCAATTATAAAGTAAGCCTCAGGAAACAGGGTTCCCCAGATTCCACTATAGGAAAGTTCTTCCCTCAAACAGGCACAGAAGTAAATGCTCAGATCCATAGTGTCAATACATTTTCTGAAAAAAGAACGCTTTGCTATTGCAAAACACTAAGGACAGGACACATAATATTTGTAACAGACTATTTTTGCCACATCTTAACTGCTTAATGCAAGTACACACACCCCTTCAGACATGTTATTCACCTTTTCTATGTGCCCAACCCAAACTGTGCCCTGGAGTGGCAGCAGCAGATTAGTATTTGATAAAATTCATTTTTGGATTTAAACCAATTTTGAAAAAACAGGTTTCTCAATGCACTCTGCTAAAAATATGCCTCATGATAACTGAATAATTAAATTGGTTTGCTAATGGCATCCTAATACAGTTATTAATAGCTCACATTTGAAGAGGTTGCTTATGCATAATACTAATTAATCCCCAAAAGGCATTGGTTATTTGGCTTTTTAAAAAGCAACTTCATTATTCTGAGGTAACATCAGCATCTTAATCGAATCTTCTTATGCATTTGAAATGAGAGATGATGAATCACGCTCATCTCTCCTGTCCTTATAACATGCTATAAGATCAATAGCAGCCTGAAAATGTTAGCTACTCCATAAGTTACGGCCTTCTACTTCTACAAAGACATACTGGCAGCTTCTTACCTGACACCATTTCTGCTAGTAACTGGGGTGTATGAAGTAAACCTTTACCAACAGAAATTGTGGAAATAGCTGGTACCTAGAGGGAAAGGAAAAAAGAAAAAAAAAATCACTATTTTACACTCTGAGTAACTTGGTATGTGCAGTCATATTTTTCAGTGATGATGTATCTTTAATCTTGCCTCCACATTTTACTTGGAAAGATCAGTTTTGCCAATACTTACGTTGAAACCAGCATGACAACGACAAAGGCTAAGCTACACTTGTTTGAATAAGCCCAGCACCTACTGATTGTAAGTCATAATGAAGACACTTTGCCTAATTCAGTTGGGCAACAGATCTCTTATTTCAAGTGAAGAAGACCACAGCCACTAGCAGGAATTCATATTTACAATGACCACTTCAGTGATATCATTTCTTTATTTCAGTTTTCTTAGTTACAGCCAACTTACTTTTGTGCTTGGAATTGACACAGATGATTTCTGAGGCAATGGAATGCTATCAATCAGATCAAAAATTGCCTTGATTTTCTGGTCAGAGAGTCTGACATGCACCAAAGGAAGTCCTCCTGATACTTTAAACCTTTAAAAACAGAAAAAACAAAACCAAACAACTGATTCAACACCAACACAAATTTTTGATGCAAATCTTAACAGTATCTATAGTCATCATATAGAATCCTAGAATGGTTTGGGTTGCAAGGTACCTTAAAGTATATCCAGTTCCAACCCTCTGCCATGGGCAGGAACACCTTCCACTAGAGCAGGGTGCTCCAAGCCCCTGTGTCCAAACTGGCCTTGAACGCTGCCAGGGATGGGGCAGCCACAGCTTCTCTGGACACTGTGTCAGTGCCTCAGCACCCTCACAGGGAAGAAATTCTTCCAAAGATCTCATCTAAATCTCCCCTCTGTCAAGTTAAAGCCTTTGTCCTGCCCCTACAGGCCTTTGTAAAATGCCCCTCTCCAGTACACAGTAATTAAAAAGAAACCCTTTCAACATTAATGACCTTGCCATCCTGGTATCTCTTTCCACCATTGACTTTGCCAACTGTACATGAATATCCATAGGCTGTAATATGTGCAAAGTTGATGGATGTTGAAAACGAGCCTTCTTCCAGTCTTCACCTGAAAATGTTCAGTAAATTTAGACAAATAAAATACTGCTTGCTAATTGCTGTAATTAAAGTATAATTAACATAATCAAATGGCATCACTAAGAAAGGATAAAGAACCCACTCACCAACTACAAAAACCTAGAACAATTGGGGTAAAGTATTATAACAACTTCTGAATCCCACTTTCAGTAGTTCTTAACGCTATATTGCATTAGCACCCTTAAGGCAAATTCTACACTAAAAGACGTATTTTAACATAGAACCCTAAAAAAAATTGATATATGTGTATCTAAATACAAATCAGTAACCTAGCATTTTGTTGACTGCACAAACTGAAGTCCAAATGAAGTGTTAAGGACAATTTTAGCTGTATTGTGCTTAGGACTGAAAATATAATAGCTCAATCCATTTCTGCTGCTTGCTGGCATCAAAGTACAGAGGTGATACTCAAATTCAAACAAAAAGCAAGCTGATGTCTGAAGATAAATCAATGATTTTTCACAGTTGAACGCCAGGCATGTGCATTACAATCTATCTTTTAGTTAAGTGCTAGCTCTGGTTTGCCTTTTTCTTTAATAAACATACTTATTACAAGCAGGTTGGCTTCCCCCACCTCTTGACTAAACAGCAACTAGGTTATTTGTTACCTGTTCTTCCAAAAAGAAGTTGCACATTTTTGATTTCCACATCAAACTTGTCATAAGCTTTGTCCATAATCTCCTCTAAAGATGAAAATGTAGAAGCTTGGCTACTGCCTTGATTTACGCTGTTCAGCTAAACATACAAAAGACAAGATAATGTTGAGTCTAAAAACATGCTATTAATTCTTAGTGAAGATAAAAAGGTGATTCATAGGAGTTCATGACAGACATTTGGATTACTACAGAGAAGCAATCTTGGTTCATCTCACCCTTATCAAGAATAAGATTTTTTTTTTTTTGTTACTTTTATCAATCAACTTAATTCGAGTTACGCAAAAGTACTTTCTTTTGTCCACAAGCTTACTGCTGGAGCACAACTAAAATATTTTATCAGTCACCTAAAATCAAGCTAAATTATTGACATCTTTCAATTTTTCAACTTTCAAACTCCAAGGGAAAAATTCTGTTCTCTTTTCTTGATATAAGGCTTGCATTTTACAATAAAGAAAACAAATGTTCATGTGTTTAGCTGAATAAATAGAAGATACTCAATGATAAGCTATTACAATCATGATTATGAAACAAAAATGTTTCCTGGGGAGATTTATTAGTACAAGTATGACAAAGACAAGCATTTGACCAATGCTCTGAACACTGATCAAATTGCTGACCCAAATTTATTTGGTAAGAAATATATAGTAAGTTAAAACCACATTCACACAGTTCATCATCTTTGTCCTCTGAAAACAAGATAGCTCCAGATGACAGCTATGTTAAGAGAAAATACTATATACTTCCTTTAAACTTTTAAGAGATGTCATTTAGATACCTGAAATGTACCAAAGTCCAAAATCAGCAAATCTGATTTTTCATAGTAGAAACCCGTCTGTGGAACCACAAGGTAGGAAGGTTTCAGATTAATCTTCAATTCAAGGACTTTCCGCATTTCAATAATATGAACTAATCCTTAAATAAAAAGGAAAGGACATTAAAATTTAAATGCTCTTCTCAAGTGAAGCATTTGTGTCAGTCAACATATAAAGAGATGCTATCTATCTGAAAGATAATACATCTTGAGGAGACTTACTCCTGTAAGTCTACTGATTTCTCACTGAACTCAGGAACATCCACTAACACTCCAGTTGAAACATTTTAAGACATTCAAGGGTTCAACTCAGGTGAGATTTGTTATTATCTTACCTGTAGCAGTTCTTTCCTTTATTTCTTCCAGTTTCATTAATGTGGCTGATGTTAACCTTTCAAGATCCATTCCCTTACTTGTCTGAAAGAATTCTACCATCGCATTTATTGTTTTCTTTCAACAAAAAAAAGATGGGAAAAAAATAAAGAGAAGAATTATCAATATACACAGATGTCACATGGTAAACATTCAAAACCAGATTGTAATAGAGTACGAATAACAGCAGAGAAATGAGAATGAGAAAAAGAGGTAAGAGTTTTGGTTACTACTCACTGCATCATATTTTATTTCTACAGCCTGTGATTCAATAGTAAGCCTCTGGTCAGCAGTACTGTCTTCAGGATTAACATCAAACTCTATCTTAAGCAAAGAAGACTTGCTATCCCCTATGGAAGCCACAAGAGATGGTACAATGTTTTCTTGTCTCAGGCCTGTAACATACCAGTTTTCCAGCTTTGCTTCAACCCTACAGAAGATGAATAGTTAAAGATACTTTATGAGAATACAGAACACAGTTCCATCTATGAAAGACAAGTAAGATCAGAAAACCTTTGATAAAGCCAAACATGAGTAGCTTCACAGGACTAATCACACAGTTCAGAAATCAGATAAATAAACAGAAGGCAAGAATATTTCAAGAGTCAGCAGCTGAGCTGGTGACCTTATGCAAAAAGCCAGAAGATGAAGGAGCTGCAAATAAAAGCAGGAAAAAACTGCACAAGTGCATTTTCTAGACACTGAAAAATCTTAATCATTGACTGCATAATCCAATAATTTGTGTTAAATGTTTCTCATGTGCTTGCTCTCAAAACACAGAAAGGACTCCTGTATGCTGGCTTACCTCCTGCTCACAACACGCAGACATAGCTTTTCACTTCTGCAGGAAGTTAGCAACACATTCAGTAGCTTGGCTGGAGTTTGTTAACCAGACCATTTCACACTGCATAGGTATCACTTCCCAAAAGTAATATGCAGCACTTCAACATCAGGATTCAAGAAACAGCTTATTATTGTTTATGAAGACTAACAAGTAGTATTCCTTTCTTCATTTCATTCTATGTTACTCACCAAATTATGTGACTGTAACTTTTCAGAGTGCAACTGCTGTATGCCCATAAACTTAAAAAATCAATACAGAACAAAAAGCACTACCCAAGCAAAGATTTAGAAGTCAGGAGTGGAGGAAGGAGATGTTTCTACAAAAAAAGAAAATTCCAATCCAATTACTTAATGGCTTGTGCTCCTGGGCGCTGTGATATTTTGGTACTCAGATCAATTATCTGGACTTTCAGAGTTTCTGCCACATTCTTGTCTTCTTTAATTGTAAGAGAAGTGCTTAGCAGCTTCAGTGTCACAACATGGGCAACATACTAGTGAGAAGGACAGAGAAAACTGATATTAGACATCCTGATATGAATAACTTTCTGAACTTCTAATTTCAACAAATCTAACAAAATGTGGTACTTAAAGCTATTTCAGTTGACAATGCTAAGAAACGTATCTTTACGTAGGAAATGAAGTATAGAGTCTTTACTTTCTTTCAAACCTTACCAATCATTTCTTTAACATAAAACAGAGTATTTCAACAGGATTCAGGGAAGTTTCTTTTTTAAACCACCAAAGCAAGCACAGCTAAACTACACTCAGTCAAGAGTTTGCAAGATCAACAAAGTCACGGTAATCCCATCAAATAACTACATTTGAGAAGACACTGCATATATGTCTTTGTTCTTGCTGCTGAATGTCATATCTTGACCTTTTCAAGAAAGGATTTTAGCTTCCTGACACATGTAGCATTTTGTAATTGTCAATCAGCAGCTTCCTATCTGCCTTTGAAGCCTTTATCTTTCTTCAGGGTACTTAGACAGATGAAGGTACTTTTCATTTATCCAGATTAAAAATTGAAGTTTTTCTATACAGGAATGCAAGGAAAGTGTGAAATAGAATTTAAAAAGAAAGGCATCAGTACTAAGCACTGTTCAGATGGCCTCTCTTCTCTGTTAGAAAGAGATGCTGCTGCTGCTCTGCTCTTTTCTAACTGATGGGAATATACAATAACACACAGGCCTCCTTGTTGCCCCACAAATAATTCTAAACTTCCTTATTTAAGGCACACATAAGCCCTTAACAATTAAATTTAACAAAAAGTATGTAAGAGTGGAAAGTTGGAGGGCTGGGTTGGGGGGTGGGGAGGCCTGTGGGGAGAAAACATCCTCCCTGAAGGAAATGGTCTTAATGTATAAAGTGCTTCTGTAAGTGGTGACCAACTTGAAGCAGAACCACCAGTTGTGTTAAGGTTTAAGACACATGTTATAGTGCCCACAGAAAATAAGTCTACTAGAAAAACCTCACCATTTCACATTTTCTTAGTTGTCCTATAAACCCTCTTAAGAACACTATACTTGTAAAGCTTTATCTTTTATTCCTTTGCTTAACAAGCAAAAAACTATCTGTCTCAAATATGCTTTTTTCATTCTATGCTTTCCTTTGTGTAGTACAAAAAAGTACTACTGAAATCTCCTCATACTTTTCATTAGGAAAAATATTTAAAGAGAAGCATAACATGATCCTTCTAAAAAAAGCAACCCTTAAAGTACAAACATTAGGTCGCATATGAGCTAATCACATGCCGGTGTTCACCTTCATATGAACAGTGACTATTCGATTACCAAAATCAAACTACAGACTAATTTAGCTTTCCCCACAACATGTAGCAAGAAGCACATACAATGAAAAAGATAACATGGAACCTTTATTTCATTTACAGTTATCTTTTCTTATTTTCTTCCAAGTTGCAAATAGGTATCTCATTCAGTTTGTTACTTCTAAAGCACTCTAAATCAGGATTTTGCACCTGGCAGAACACCACAAAGAAAATGCTTGCCATCCTTTGTGTTTTCTGAATAACTGTTTTTTCTCTTTGTGCATTCACCAGATGTGACTTGCACTGACACACACACTACTGCTAATTTAAGGCTAACATGCACTAGAAGGTGTTCATGGTTTTGTTTGGGTTTGGTTTTTTTTTTTTCCAGTTTGGAAGCATATGAAGCATGGGGTTGTTGGTTTGTTTTTTTGTTTTTGTTTTTTTTTTCTGGAGGGGGGGGGCAGGATTTAAATCATTCCTATAAGAAGTTGCTTACCTGCTTTGGTAAGGAAAGATGATAGGAGCTGTCACTATATCCAATGGCAGTGAAAAGCTTTGCTTTCTCTTCTGGCGTCATTAGTTCATCAATAGCTAAAACAAAACAAAAAAGACTCAAAAATTTGCCCTTTAATGCATAATGATAAGGATTTTTCCTGCCATTTGTTTTCTACTGCTGACACATTTCTTTGATTCTCCACATTGCATTAAGATCTCTTTAGTAAAACAATTTACACAGAAGTCTTTGCATATGGCATTACATACATAGCACAGATATTAGCATAATTTAGATTACAAAAGGTACCCACAACTCCTAGTGATGAAAATAGCTCTGAGGACTATTATCAGAATAAATCGCAAGAACACAGTATTCCAGCCATTGCCTGTGACACTACAGCCATACTCTTCTCCTTACCAAGGTTCTGAAAAGCTAATGGCAGTTTCAGAAGCATGTCTTACTTGCCAGCTCAATATTCATTAACAGTAAGTAAAACTATAAAATGGATCAGTACTGCATTGCCATACTCTCTCCTTCAGCACAGTAGGAAGCAAAACATACTGTAACTTTCTTATTAATACATAGATAGATAGATAGATACACAAAAACTTCATGTCTGTATAGAATGCATTATAGTCTCAACCTACTTTCAGGAACAGGTGATTCTTCATCTTCCTTTTTCCTAGATTCTTTTTTACCCCAGAAACCACTAAACCATCCTCCACTTTTTTTTTCTGCTTCAGTGGTTTTCTTCTTCAGTAGTTTTTGTCCTGATCTTACTGTCTACAAACAAGACATTAGTGTAGATAATTAATTACTATATATTTTGTTTTGCATTACATAATGCATGTATTTACACATGTTGAACAGCCATTTAACTGATGGACAGCACCATCACCCTGTAAGAGATGAAAAACACTAACTCACCAGACAAAAGCAAAAGGAAGATGAGGGACGAAGACATGCACATGCATATGTGTGTGGAAACAAGCATGGATTACTTTAACTTGGGATGGCCTTTTTTCCTAGATATTTCACTATCCTGGGCTGCATTAAAAGGAGCGTGACCAGCAGGTCAAAGGAGGTGATCCTGCCCCTCTACTCTGCTCTCATGAGACCTCACTTGGAGCATTGTGTGCAGTTCTGGTGTCCTCAACATAAAAAGGACATGGAGCTGTTGGAACAAGTCCAGAGGAGGGCCACGAGGATGATCAGGGCACTGGAGCATCTCCCATATGAAGACAGACTGAAAGAGTTGGGGCTGTTCAGCCTGGGGAAGAGAAGGCTGCGTGGAGACCTCATAGCAGCCTTCCAGTATCTGAAGGGGGCCTATGAGGATGCTGGGGAGGGGCTCTTCATTAGGGACTGTAGTGACAGGACAAGGGGTAATGGGTTCAAACTTAAACAGGAGAGGTTTAGATTGGATCTAAGGAAGAAATTTTTTCCTGTTAGGGTGGTGAGACCCTGGAATGGGTTTCCCAGGGAGGTTGTGAGTGCTCCATCCCTGGCAGTGTTCAATGCCAGGTTGGACGAAGGCTTGGGTGGCATGGTTCAGTGTGAGGTCCCTGCTTATGGTTGGAACTAGATGATCTTAAGGTCCTTTCTAACCCTAACTATTCTATGATTCTATGATCCACTAGCACTTAGACTACAAAAAAGGCAGTAACCAACATGAAAAGACAGTATTTAAGAAGCAATTAAATTAAATCTTGTAGTAACAAACCTGAAGACTGATCCTGTACCATTGCATGTGTTTAGAACTTTTAATTCATACGCAATAAAATTGCTTTGCATTTTAAAAATCAAGGTACAACCAAAAACATCTCAAAAATAAGAAAAATCATTATTATTTTTTCATTTCACATACCTTCCAGATGTGTAGACAAATATGGAGGCTATACTGGTGTGAACAGTAATTATCTGATGCAACTACAGAGGTTAATTTTCATGTTAGGAAAATAGCTACCAGTAGCATGCTTCTCACAAGCTGGCTGTTCTGAGCTTGCTCTCAGTATACTACGTGGTTTTCATCTCAAATGCAGATACACCACTTTTCATGATGTTATAACATGCACCCCCTGTTAAGTGCCACAAATTATTTCCAGAATAAAATGAGGCTAGAGATTTGATCTGCCTTTTAACAGTTCTCACAGAGTTGTCTTTTAATTAGATTGGCTGCCCCCTAAAAAGAGTATCTAAAGGTGTAGGTAGGATGGGAACAGCTCTACATGTTTGATCTTGAACAGCTGTAGAACCAGTGCTGAAATAACAGAAGTCAAAGAAAGAATATAATCCTTAAATCATCACCCTTCAACAGTTACCTGACACCACAAAGTGGGTAGCAGTAACATTGTGCATACACACTGGTAGGTTTTTAGAACTGGTTTTCAGTTTGAAAAATTATTTTTCTTCTCCTGAAAGGATAGAAAACTTGCCTTCCCACCTCTCCATCCTATCATACTCATCAGCACAATTTTTTTTCAGGACAAAAACATCATATTTGAAGTGTTATAGTATTTTTAACCAAAAATTATTTCTTACCTCAACTTGTGCTTGTTGTCTTGCTAAGACTATATTGAAGACATCAAGCTTTCTTTCTAGGTCCTGTAAACATGATAAAATCATTTGCCTCAAACACATTTAAGACAGGCTCACCATTACAAATTCTCTAGTAGCTCCTTTGTAATTACACTCCAGTTTCATTCTAGACCTACTCCTTTCTTTCAAGGGTATAGTCCCCTCCCAGAAGTTCACTAGGAGATGAAACCTGATGTTAGGCAGTCTAATCTACCTTTTTTAAAAACAGTTTAATCTTGCACTTCATTAAATGTGTTTGTGTTCATTAATCCACAAACAAAGAGCATTTAAATGATATTTCATCGGTGTTTTCATTCTTCTCACAATAAGCTACACTCAGCTTCAGATTAAAATGGTAATTCCTCAGAATTCTTGTTATTGTAAAACAACCAACCATGTCATGTATATTTAAATAATTATTTTATAGAGGGATCAAAACATATTTTCTTCAAATGTCCTGGTTTCAGCTGTAACCGTTTTCTCCTAGTAGCTGGTGCAGTGACACCAATGGGAAAAAACCACATACCTGAATTTGCCTCTGTGTTTCTTCTGACAGTTTACTCTGCGTCAGCTTGTTCTTGTACGTATTTTTGTAACTCTTCAGAAGCTGCCTATGCTGTTTTATGTTACTCCATGACCACATTCGAGCACGTCTTCTGATGTGAACTTCAAGAACACTGCTGCCTGCATATTTCCACCTACAACAATTCCACACTTACAAGCACCTTACCATTTCACTGTGCATTACAACTTGGAACATGGCAGAGACAGCTTTTTAATATGCCAACACTTTATCACTTGTCATTTGAGGAAGACAAATGGTTTAATGATTTCAACATCACTTTTGAACAGCAGACTGAGTGCCTGTATTGAACTCATGAAGCACTATAAATCTGCATTCTCTTTTGACTTCTGCATGTTTACGAATTTGGGCTGTAACAACATTAAGAACACTCAGGGACTTTGATAACCAGCATCAGTTAACACTTAGGGGAAACAAATTCCATGACAATGTCTATCAGCCCAAAATTTCAAAAATTTCAGTTGATGTATATGTTCCAAGTCAGATTTTCATCACTTGGCTCTTTAACATGTTTTCTCCCACAAGCCTTTTTGGAAGAGAACATTTTTGGCTAAGAAAACCTCTGTGAAAGTTATAATGCTATAGAGAATCTCATTTTAAAATTACATTTAACGACAAAGGAGAACAAAGAAACTGCAGAGGACTCTTATCATCTCTCAAAGAATGCATGAACCATTCTCTGCTTACCATTCTCTGGCATTTTTATGTAGACATACATTCGGCCTAAATCTTCTGTACGGCACATTGCGAACCATGTAATCTATGGACTCCAGAAGGTCTATCATGCTGAGATACTGAGCACAGAAAAACAAGTTTCTTAGCAGAGGTTCAGATTTTGTTGCATGCAGTGCTTAAAGTACATGTATACCATGGTCTTCAGTAGCCCCCAGGCTATACAGAAATTCAAGCCTATGCATTTTCATTAGTATGCATAGGTGGACCAAGATACTCATTGCTCTCAAAGGACACCACTGCCAGAACTTCTGGCTTCCCTGAATAACAAAACCAATTTGTATTTCTGTTAGGCTGCTGAGTGCAAAGTCTCAGGCTTTCTCAAACTAATCCTATTCTCTTTATATTTCAATACACGGTTTTCCCAGTTTCAGAATTGCCTTTGCATTAGGTAAATTTATTGGTACTGTTCTGAACTCGGATTACACTCCAACATCCATAAGGGCTAAAAAGCTATCACACAAATTAACTGTAAATTATTACTAAATAAATGAAATCACTAACACTGTTGGGGAGCTATCGAAATGAGTATCTTCATACTTTAGCAGGCTTTGGCAGCAAAGCCAGTATACTCCATTCATTCCACCCTTGCTTGTGTCTTGGCATCTCTGCAGTTAAAATGGTGTAGTTCTATAAGCTAAGGGCTAGTCAGAAGAATGATCCTGTTCTCTATGTGAAAGGAATGGTATTGGAAAAGCTGAACACAGATCAGGTGGTCCCCAGAGGGTCCACATATAACAGAGTCAGAGCATCAGGATCTAGCACCATGAAGCGACTGTTACACAAAGGGAAAATGAACTTACACTTTTCCCCATAGATATTTCTAAATAGTTTAGACACTCTATCTGCACATAAGCAGAAAATTCTCAAAGAAGGTGGCTTCCCAACAAAAAAAGTCCTACACTTTATCACAGACTGATACAAAGATACAAAGTAAGCTGGATACAAAGACAACTTACCTGTGGTTTTGTGAATTCAATGACAATTCTCTGTACTTCTACATTACAATCAAGCTTTGGAGTTTTCAGTTCTACTTCTGCATATGGATTGATATACAGTCTAGCAGAGGCTGATATTGGTCTAAAAACTTGAAGGTAAAAAAAAAAAAAAAGAGATTCATTTTCTGCTTACAATAAAACAGGGAAGGAGTCTTCAAGTACCTACTTCCACTGATGTATCAACCACTTTGTACTGATACTGTGTATGCCCAAGACCCACAGAATCAGGATGCAACTTTTACTAAAATGTAAGATAGTTCAGCAGCAGACACACTGTAATGTATTCTGTTATGCTTAGGCTTTTGTAAAATAAGGTTAGTATGGGCATGCCTGCATGATCAGGTCAGGCTGCTAGTACACTAACATGCTCAGAACAGTTTATACTCACTCATATTCCCAGCTTACTTACTATACTGGTAGTCTTGAGGCTGGTTACCACTACATGGAATTCCTCTTTTCAGCTGATCCTGAAAAGGAATGTGATACTGTCTAGCAATTGCTAAAAAGCATTATTCATTTACAGTTCTCTAAGCTTTGAGCAGACCAGCTTAAGTTCACATGCATTTTGCAAGGGCCTCTTGCCTGTAAATGTGAAAACTTCTATAGAACAAGCACTTAAGAGTCTATGGTTTAAATATACCTAATGAAAAAGAACTCTAATTTTCTCCTACTAAGCAGACAGTCTGTATTCAACTTCTAAATTTTGCATTAACAACAAATATGTGTTCATTTAGAAGAGTAGCTCACTAATAGAGCAAATGTTTGTTTTTAAGCTCCTTGAAGGTACCAGGACTATCTAATCACATTCTACTCTTTCTCATTTTAAATACATAAGGAGACCACTTGAGCCTTATGGTATCTGCAGGTACAAGAGAAAATATCGACAAAAAGTAGTTAGGAAAATATCAGAACAGCCCAAGAGACCTGACAAACACCATGCTAGATCTGAGTCTTAATTCAGAATAAGGTTTCTCTAAAACTATAACTCTTCAGAGTTTATTGGGAATGCTGTATTCATGCCCAAACATTTTATCTAGTTTCAGAACTGCAATGGCACAATCACTTAGAACAGGATGCCTGCTTTTAAGAAAAGACAGAATCATAGAATAGTTAGGGTTGGAAAGGACCTTAAGATCATCCAGTTCAAACTGCCCTACCATGGGCAGGGACACCTTGCACTAAACCATGTCACTCAAGGCTTTGTCCAACCTGGCCTTGGCCATATTACCTATTACATAAAGGCAGATGAAGTGCTTGTTCCCATTACATTTTATAAAGACTATCAATAGTAAGAGTTGCTTTTACAAGGAAAGTATTTTCTAACTACAGATTTCTTTGATCTAATCCTTTCCCCACTTCCTTATTTAAAATCTGGCTTGTCTTTTACAAAAAGGTACACTTTCTCCTTCAAAATACTGGTATTTCAACCTATTTCCTGTCTGCTGATCCATATTAATAAAACCTAAATTCCAATGAGATTAATATAAAACATCTGTTCTCAAAACCAGTCATATACTCATGTTATTTAAATATGAATACTGTTCCATGAAAGTAACAGATTCTACAGATTCCAGTTTATTCTTACTATAACATAGTCCAGTTAGCTACTACAATAAAACTGATTTCCTGATAATGCTGCTTAAAATTATCCTATGTATTCAGACATTTAATAGACATTACTAAATGAGACATGTTATTTGTCATCTGTTCAGTTCCTATTTGGTTTTAAAGTTCTGAAGCAGCAAAGACTTAACAAGTGGCAAAGAAGACGTACAGAAGCATTCTTTCCCTGTGCTTCTTCAAGTCTTCTCAGATGTTTTCTGAGCTTATTCCTGCTCTCCCTCTCTTCCTCTTTTAGGCACAAGGACACAAAGATGACTAATCACAACTGAAACAGTCATGAAACAGTCAAAAGATGCAAAAAAAACCCCAAACCAAACAATGGAGATCATGTTAGTGATTTGAGTATACAGCACCAAAATTGCTAAGGATTTCAAGCACTAGAAAACCTGTAAGTGGTGAGATGCTTCAAGTCAATAAATTGCTCTGCCTCAGCACTCAAAGAAAAGTTTACATCCGGGACAAGCCACATGCTTTGGAAACAGGCAATTGCATTTTACAGTCCCAGAGGGCAAAATTCCCATTCTTTCAGGAAGAACTTGTTAAAAACTTGCACAATGATGCAATAAAAAGTGGTACTTCCTGACACATAAAACAAGTTCAACAACACTCCACCAGCATTCTTCACTTGCAGCTTATTCAATAGTAAATTGAAGTGTCTATGAGAAGTGCTGAGATCTAACATGTCAGACAATACCCACAAAGCCATCTGTACACAAGCACATCAAGGACTGATTCACAAAGGATCTTTCTGACAGTGCTGGAATGACATTTGAAGGACTAAGATTTTTAATGCTGTCAGATCAAAATACATATTGGTTTCTGTTTACGCTTCACTTCAGACTAAGATGCAACGGAGAAAACATTCACAGACAAGTAACTCTGAAGGCTCCTGTAGCTGAAGTAGCTTGGCTATTACTAAAAAATATGTAAGTGTTTCTGCTAAAATAAAAAGACAGAAGTGGAAGTCCTCTGAAGATTTACAGAACAAACCAAGAGACTGCAGACAGGAAGAAGAAACAACATATTCGTAGTTATCTTCTACATACAGTGAATAAAAAGCCCCAATTTTGAGACAGTAAATAGTGCCCTAAAAAGGGAACCAAAACAAAAATAAAAAAACTTCAGTTTCAAGTTCCACTTAACAGATAAGATTCTGGCTGATTTTAAACACTTCACAGTTTTGATTCAACCCTCCTTAGTACCAAACTCACAAAGTTACGTGTATGTTTAAGCAAGGGATAAAACAAAAATGAAAGATATCTGTAAAAATGAGCACAACAGAAAAAAGGAAATGAGCAGTGTTGTACAAGAACACACAGAACACCTATATAACCTTTACAAACACAAAGGGTCAAAAACATGGCATTTTTGCAGAGAGCACTTATTCACACCAGATAAAGATTCAGACAAATTAACAGCAGTAATCAGATGTCTGCTATTCCAAGCAAATGACTTGTTTTCTAATTCATTCTAAGGTTTTCTTTCAGAACTTAAGATATTCAGTAGTGCACTACCCAAAAGCTCACTAG
This sequence comes from Agapornis roseicollis, assembly GCA_002631895.1. Lineage (NCBI taxonomy): Eukaryota > Metazoa > Chordata > Aves > Psittaciformes > Psittacidae > Agapornis > Agapornis roseicollis. The sequence goes on along the minus strand of NDXB01011628.1, from coordinate 110,257 downwards.
AATAACCACGTTTCCCATTACCTAAAAACGTCTTCTCTAATCAAATGAAGTAGCCATCTGAAATAAAGTTTTTAACAGTAATGGTGCTTTTGCAACTCAGAAGTCCTCAGCTGTTGTACAGAATGTGTGCTCTCGGCCACAATTTATGCCTATATAATTGTCCTATTCATACTGCCCAAGTTCACAGTTTCTTTTCTGGGAAAGTAGGACTTCACAAATAACACATCAATGAAACGAAAGCAAAACAAGTACTCCACACACTTGAATTATTACAAGTTGCAGTATTCCACTACTCATCTAGCCAACAGCAACTCAAAACATGAATGAATGAACATGAGCAAAAAAACATGAAAAAACATGAAAACATGAACAAAACTTTTGTTTTAAAGAAGACATAGCACCTAGAAAGCCCCCACCCACAAACCTGATTTTATTCTTTCCCTGTAATTCCCATTTTAAGATATTCACCTCTCATTCTGTTTTATTTACCCCTCACTGCCCTTATGCTGCCTCATCTTCATAATAAGTATGGTGTAGTTGTGATACTACAACTACAGAATATAGTACTGTTCAGTGCATTTTCTTCTACATTACCAGTATTTCTTCACGTGAGCCATGATAATACATTCTGCTGTGTATGTTCCAGTAAGCACTGAGGCTATCCAGGCACAAAAGCTGTGCAGGAAAGAAAACATGCAAGAAATTCCACACTCAGTATTTAACCCATTCTAAGAAATCAGCTTTCCATTTGTGAAAACAGAAATCAAATGAAAGCAGACTAGACAACAAATCCCCCATTAGCAGTGAGATGCATTTAATCTTATAATACTATTTTTAAAGTGAAAATTGAATTGCTAAAAATCAAGTTCTTAATGCACATAAGTTCATGCACATCTCATAAATACAACTCAGGATTACAGAGGCAAGGGTGCACAAACCCATTAGCTTAGTAAAGAAAACCAAAAAAACAAGACTATTAAACCTTTCTTATATCATTTCAATAATTTCTTAGATCTTCGCATACTCCTTTGGATTTGGGGGGCAGTGAGAACACAGAGACTGCTTAGATATAAGCCAATTGCATTAAGCAAACTAGAGGAGAAAATGGCAACTACTTGCCAACCTATTTGGAATCAGTTATCATGCAGACTTGCTGTATAAGACCTTTAATGAGGGGATCAATGTTTGCATTTAAGAGAAATTATTTAAACCATGGACTTGAAAGTTACACCTTACAAAAAGCCACTTATTTGTGCCCTACTTCTGTTTGAACACAGCAAAATTAGGAAAAACAGGAAAATTCACAAAGGAAACTACTTTTCCAGTTGTTATGTAAAACCCCAGATTGCTGTTCTCCATGACCAGCTGCACCTGTGTTGGAAAAAAACAGTATCAAACATTACCTTGTATATTATTTTTGCAGCCTCATTCAGAATAGAAGGCGTCCAGTTCTCATTTGTTGTCTAAAAGTTCAAAGCAATAAAAGTCATGCTTTGCATCTTATTTAATGCATGTGTGGTTTTATTCTGTGCTTTCAGGCACAGAGAGCATTACTTTGGTTTCTCTAGACTGTATACACTTAAGTGGAAATCCAATACAAAAATCTGACCATTTACTTTGATTTTCAACTCCCTATCTTACCCATAGCATCCTTAACATCTAAGGAAAGGAGAGGTTAGCTGAAATTTTATTCCCTCATTTCTCAAGAGACCTGGCAAAATACCTTTTTCTTTATCATCATGATGTAATGTTTGCTCCAACATATTTATTAGGGCTGGAAATAACCTGCCCTATGAAATAAACATACTAAATTTTACAGAGAATTTTATGGATTATAAGAACAAATCACTAGTCTCAGGAAGTGTGATGTTCTGCAATCATCATCTCTTCTGCTAGCAAAAACTTCAAGTACTATTGGCATGAATAAAGGACTGTCTCTTCTTCCAGATGCATCCTGATATGTTACTTTTTTTTAGCACTACTCCAAAGTAAATCCAAACCAGCAGAACATGCATGCACACACACGTTACCAGTAAACTAAGCTCGCCCAATGTCATTCCTAAGGAAATTGGACACTGTGGATCCGTGATCTACAAAAAGAAAAAAATAACAGCTATGTATTTCTCCTGCTGCAACAGAGATGTATCAGTTAATTCAAGTTGACTGAAATCCTGAGCTGTTCTGAGAATTTTCCTTTGCTTAATTATTCTAGCTGGAGCATCCTTGGAATACCTTAAGTTGTGCCAAAACTAATATGGCTGTAGTGTAAAGACTCAGGACTTCAGTTGAAGGTGACAATTTCCTTTTGACTTCTAAAATCTTCATTAGGAAAGAATTAACAACTACAGAGTACCACATCTCAGTCAGCTACATCCTTTTGACTTCCACCTTTATAAACCTAGTGTCTCTGGAAATAGTCTCAAATTAGGTTCGAGAAACATTCTTTATCTAATGCTTTTCTTTCACATTTAATTATCTCACCACAAACTGCTTCAGCATTTTCCTAAAGGAAGCTGGAAGGAAGCTAGAATAATACCAGTTTGGTTCACATAACCATTCATATTTATGAGCTAAGTGGTTCCAACAGTTCACCTCCTTTCTAACCTGTAACCACATCAGTTTCTGTCATTCCCAACCTTGACCTGAAAAATTCTGTACATCATCTGCACACAGTAACATGTGAAGAACAGCCACTATCTACAGATAATGAGCAAGGCAATACTGGACAAGGCAAAAAGAGAGAATATATATTTCAAAGATCCAAAACATTTGATTGTCAGTCATATCTGAGGTACTGAGGTACTTTAGCTGAAGAGGTTCAGAAGAAATCACAGCAACTTTCTCAAGATGGCCAAGAAAACCATTTCTCTCTATGGATTAAACAATCATGACTGCACTAGAGCCCAATGTAAAATGAAAAGAATGCGTTCCATATACTTACATCATCTTCATATTTCACATGAATGCCTGTGATTTTGACTTGCACATTTTTGATAACTTGAGTTGCAAGCTTTTCTAAGAAAGTATCTTTCTTCTCCACCTTTGGCTTGTCTAAAACAGCAAGTTTTAAACAGTCAGAATTCAATGCAGTTGTTGCATCTGGAGCTTAAACACACCAACCAGCTACACTCATGCACATATAAAGTTTACTCTAAGGTGAATTCTTAACTGGTTTAAGGTATTTTTTTTCCTTTCCTGTACATCCATATCCTGAAGACATGATGGTAGCTCTGAGTACACAACACAACCATAAAAAACATTATCTCTAAGTTCAGTCAAAGTAGTTTAGCTTACAGCAAGTTCTTGTTTAATATACTTCTCCCCACTCCTTCCAAGGTAAAATGTTCTCTCAAGAGTCCCTCAGCAATTAACTGTGAGTTTCAACAAGCAAATCCGTAAAATATTACTCTTGAATAACGAGGGGAAGGTAATACTTGCACAACAAGAGACCATTCAATTACAGGCTTTTATACAACATTGTCTAAGAAAGTTTAAAAGCTGGAATAATGGGAGTGAAAAGGAAGTTACTCTGAAATATTCCATTTCTTCCATGAACTTATACTGTGACCATCTAAGCTAGGTCCATATCAGACTTTGTTATGCCTTGTAGTGATATTTGAACTTATGCTGAAGGTAGCAGAAGTTAAATACTCACAGAAGTTCAGCATTCCACCCACAACAAATGTGCACATGCCGAGATAGTGAGAATATTTACAATCCCTCATTACTTAATGACGTAACTCTAAAAATATTATCTAAAGCTGAGCATCTTGACATTTTACTAAAATATGCCTAGATGAGCTGTTTGTTCTCTGTCTCCACAGGCTCCCTTGTCTTGTTCAGCATTCACCTTCCAAAGTGGCTATCCCAGAGAAAGCCACTAATCAGCCTGTCAAGCTTGTACATCCTAATTGGAAATGCTACACACAGCTTAAGCTGAAGAAACAATATAACTTTGTACATCTTGCTATAAACTTTGGGATTTTACTTATTTTTAACTAAGCTCTCAGGTTCAAGAGATTCCTTGAAGAATGAGAAGACTTCACTACTGAACACAGACAGAATACTTAGTCAAGAGACTATCTGGTATCTGCCCATGGCAGGGGGTTGGAACTAGATGATCTTAAGGTCCTTTCCAATCCTAATGATTCTATGATTCTATATCTAGTAAAAAAAAGTAGTCATAAGCTATTTATCTTATAAGCTATTTATCTTATAAGCTATTAATAAGCTATTTATCTTTATTTCTCAACTCCCACTCTCTAGTAACAGAAACCAACACAATAATGATGGGGGGAAATGGGGAGGAGAGGGGAGGAGGAAAAAAAAAAGGCAGAAGTGCTTATTGAAGCTTCATAACTTTCAAGTGCAAGCAGGAAACCCATCAACATTTTTCCAGCCAGATGCAGCTACCAACACCAATAACAGTTTGATAACCAGTTTGATAACCCCACAAAGTTCTTACTCCAATTGCAAGCCTATGCTGCAGCTTCCTCCAAGATCAAATACTTCACAATACAACCACATGGGATACGGCAACCCAGTATTAGTATGTGACTAGGAATGAAGACCTGCACAGTTTGGTACTCAGAGACAATGATTATCCTCTTGGGAAAAAAACATTAATTTCATTGTGCTTGAAGTATCAGTCATCACACTATGTTAGAACAGAAGCTAAAAGGTGCTGAAAAAACTTTACTGCTGTACCATCAGTATAGCATCAGATTTGCTTTACATAGATGTTACTGGAATATTTCAAAGAATTAGACAAAGATCTTTCCACATGCAGTTTTTCCAGCAGTCACAGCAAAGTGCCACTAATCAGCCTACCAAATGTGTACATTTCTGTTGGAAATGCCAGATAGCTCAAGTTGGAGAAACAAGCACAGCTAGCTAAACAGACAGAAACAAGGATCCAGAGAACACATAAACAGAAAAAGAGCTCTCTCCAATTTATACCCTCTATCAAACAGGAGGAAACAAAATGTATCACTGGATGTATATCCAAGCCTAAGAAAAACTTATCCAAACAGAAAGAGAAAAGAAAAAGAGTCTGTTAAAAAAGTTAAATGCCGTAATTTTTACCCACCTTTTGAGTGATCACGACCTTTAAAGGGTCTCTTAAAATGCTTTTTATACTTTTTACGCTTACGTCCTTTTTCAGTGCAAGCAATTTTTTGGGAAAAGGATAAAACTCAAGTTAGTAAAGCAGAAGTGTAAGAAAGCATAAGAAAAGATGGAAGAAAGTTTAGTTTGTTTTAAAGCAGAATGCCTTAGTGAGGTCTCATTAAAAGCTTTCAAAGACTTTCAGATCTGTTAAGGAAGTAATCAGCTACTTCTCATAGCACAGAGCCTAATTTTTCCTAATTCAAGTATACCCACATTCCCTTTCAGGCAAGCAATTGGAGCCTTGTTTCCTCCTCCACCCATCTGCTTTTTTTTTCCAAGTCACTGAAGTTCAAAGGTAAACTAAGTGACCAGTAAAAACTTTGGATTAAGTATTCAGGTTTCTACTGGATCAATCATTCTGCCAATTATAACGTCAAGCCATTTAAATGTAATGTCTCAAGGGTTCAAGGAATTACAAATAATCACCAGGCTTCTCAGCAAATACATAACCAGACTTCTTCATGAGTGCATTGCTAACACAATTCCAGATCATACATGGTCAAAAGAGAGACAAAACCAGAGCCATGATTGCTTATTAGAAAGCCTGGGGAAGAAGTTTTTCAGTGATTTAAGTGTTTGGTTTTTATTTAATGCCCTCAGGCAAAGGAGTAATTGTCGTAACTTAACAGTTAATACACATGTGGAGGGAAAAAAAAAACAAACCATGGAATTTTACATCCAAAAGAGGCCTCTACCATACAAGGACACAACCTCCAAGTTAAAATATTTGAGGTGTACGTGGAAACTCAGCAAGCACTCTTCAATATGACTCTTGCACAAATCACCAGTATGGTATCAAAGCAATGTGAAAGAACAATGCAGTAACTGCAGAAAAGGCATACAAAAATGTTGACTCTTTAAAAGCTTTATACGAAACCAAATATGTTATTTACACACAAATTACAACCCACACAGTCACAACCATTTCAGGAATTAATGTTCATATTTTCACACATTTCTAAGATTCTGGCCATGTAAGGGGTAAAAGGACTGGGCAATAGGGCTGCTGGCGCTCAACTTTAAGAGGTTGTAGCGTGATAAGGGTGTATCCCACTAAAACAAGAAGGAAGCAAGTGCAATAGTCTATGTCTGGGCAACAGCTTTATCTTTATGTAATTGGCATGCCTGTTCAAGCAAAGAACAAAGTGCCTGCCAAGACTTCAACCTGTCTTGCAAATAAGGTGATCACCCCATAAAGAGAAACTATGCCAAAGAGAAACATTTTATTCTGCATAGCTCCTTTTAACACTACATGTAATCCTCTATATATGATGTTCGTGAAAAACTGAGTCCTGTACTTACTGTTGATTTTGTATTTCTAAGACCTTCACTCCCATGTATGACAAAACCTAGGCACCATGATTTTCCTCTTGACTATCCTAAGTCATTACTATAGAGAAACTAACTGCATGGGTTCACACGTGTTCTAAACCTGCACTCAGATAGAAGACCACTAAGTAACATGGGCTAAGAATAAATATCTGAAAACTTGTCTCAAGACAGAAGTACAGCAGACACAAAACGGTAACAGTTCCCCTGAATATCAATGGAAAAATCTTTACTTGTCTAACTTCAGAGCAATCCAAATAAACAGAACCAGGGAAAAGCATGCTAAATGCCCACAATTTGCTATGGTTCATTTTGCCTGTCCACAGCTTCACGACAGACTGAACTTCCAATGTTTTAAGCCCAGACACTGCAACAGTAATTACCCTCTATTTTCAAAACACCTAAATATAGTGTTCTAAAACTGCAGTTGAACGTTGTCAGCATTTTATAACATTCTTAACCTCGATGTGGCTAATGGAAATCTTTCTGAATGGCCTCTGAGTCTTTTTCAACAGCCATTCAATTAAGACGGGACTTGTCATTGCAAGCTTCCTCTTGAATCCACAGTCATTAAAATCTTATTATTAGAACCACCAATATGTGGTTGATGACCAAATGAGTATCATTTCATCATTTCACTGTCTGGGTGTTTTGGGAGGGGTAGTTTTTATGTGCAAAATGTAACTAACCATGCATACCCACCAGGCTTGGTGTCCTTGTAAATCAGACTCTCCAACCCATACAAGGAATCTTGTGAATGAGTGCCTTGGTCCACATGGCAGCAAATAACCAAAAAAATGCATTTTGTTTCAAAGAAGGAAAGCAGTTCTCAATTTAATATTAAGATTTTAAAACTTGTATGACACGTTAGTATTTCCAGTACAGTACCTGACAACCAGTCACTTCAGAATATCAAGTCACATTATCTACATAGACAAATTATGCTATTTTCATTTTACTCATAACCAGCAAAAAAAGCGGCTGTAAGCTTTGGTCTCCATATATGACTTTTCATACTGACAGATTTTAATAACTCAGAAAACAAAAGATAATGTTTTGCCAGCTCAGGTCAGCAGAGCTTGTTATCCTTTCCCCATCACACTACACTAAACACACAATGACATGACTATTTTGCTCAATAGCTGAACAGCATGTCTAAAGAAAATATCCCCAGGACTGTTTATGCAAGGAAACTCAAATAAATGCAGGTGCTGAAACAAGGTTCTAAACACACTAAGGTAAGCTGAGTACTAATCAGAAAACCAAACACTGCTGAGAATTCATGGACACTGACAACTTTCTATTCAATATATTCCCTAGGTTTTCACCAACAACTGCATTCTTAAAAGTGTACAGGAAGAGCTGAATTTCTTAGTTTATGGTGCAGCAGAGCAACTCAGGTCCTAAGACTTCTGCAAAGCAAGGGATCTGCTCATGCAAGAACTGTACAAGTACTCCTAAGTACAACATTCTAGTACACCAGAAACACAAATATCTACCACTGAGATATCGCAGAATATCTCAAGTTGGGAAGGACTCATAAGGATCTTGCTTGCAGCATGACTGAGAGGATGATTAGAGTTCAGAAGAATTCAATCTGAATATTCCTCTAGCTTTTCCTTCACAAGGCTGAAAGTTTTAAACTGCAAAACGTGACTGAATCTAATTCGAGTTCTTTACATGAGGAGTTGAGCTCCTGAGCTATCATTTTATACGATTCCCCACCATAAAAAAAAAAAAAAAAAA
>NDXB01011628.1:44445-98597 GCA_002631895.1 Agapornis roseicollis | reverse complement strand
ATTTTAAAAAAAAAAAAACAAATAAAATTTAAAAAAAAAAAAAAAAAAAAAAAAAAAAAAAAAAAAGAAGAAACATTGAAGAGATCCATGTATTTTAAAGATGAGCTGGTTTATACAGCAAAATTACTATCTTCTGTTACAACTATTTACCCAGAATTGAAGATGCAGAACAGAAAGAGTTCTACACGGAACAGATCTAACTATTCAGCAATACTCACATGAACTCAGGAATCCATAAATAAGGTTAACGCTTGTAGAAAGCCTCAAAACAAAGAAATTACAAGTTTCTGGCATTCTCTCCAAGTATGACAGTATTTTCACTCCAAAGGTTACTAAAGAGTAAAATTTTACCCATATACAAGAATTTGCATTTTATATTTTTTATTAATTTGCCACATAGGTCTTTTCTTTTTAATAACAGCATTTAGTATTTACAAACCTATAAAAGTCTTACTAACAGTACTGAGAAAGTCTCTACAAAATGCCTACACTAAACATCAAGACAGGCTCACAAATGAAAAACATGTTATTATTACTATCAATTACCATCAACTTAAGTCTCACAAAGTATCTCTCCTGTCAGCAAAAGCAAGAATGTAACCATAGGAATATCAAGAACATAAAAATAGGGGCAAAGTAAAGAGGGAGCAGGAGAAAATAAGTGGAAAGATTAAGAGGTAAGCGAAAGCATTAAGCTTCCAGAAATGTCTACCACTTCAGTATTCTTTCCAAACAAGTTAACCACAGTTTAAAGACCTGAGGATAAATCTTAACCTCAAAGATTATAAAAAGCAAACCCATTTTCCCAAAAGAGACAGATACTAAACGCTTTTCCCTTGCACTAGAAAACAACCTTGACCACTTCTCCAACAACTTAAAATCTTTTAACATGCCTGCTCCAAAAAAGAAATTAACATTTCTGCCAGATTTGCAAAGTTTTTGAAAAGCATTCTGAGCTGCACTTAGGAGCCTCTCATCAACCTTTGCAATTAAAAGTGATTAAATGTGTGACATTTCCATAGATTATTCTTTTTTAGTACCTTGAAGAAATAACTGAAAAGCAAGACCTATGGAATATTTTAACCATGTTCTGCTTATAACTGCATAGTCCTAGAAACCTTCATAAAGCTTTAGCTTTCTCATGGTTACAAGTACTTCTTTAATACCTCCCAAGTATTTCTGCCTGCCAGCTGCTAAATGTTAAAAATCTGGTCAATAAACTTAACTGGAAGCTTTCGTCTCAGTTTTTTATTTTTTACTGAAATATATCAGAAGAGAAAGAGCAAAGAGACTCTTAAAATACTTTGATCTCCAAACTTTCTTTTTAGTGGTAAGAACAGACATTAAGAAGAGGTCGAAACAAATTGTGAGAACAAAGAAAGATCTCTGCTTTTAATAAAGTTAGAAGCAGAAGACTGCTCCACCAACTAAATCTACTTCATTTAATACTGTAATGGGGGTTGATGTTAACACAACAAAAAGATGATTTACTGTAAATAGTTCAATACTGTAACCAAGAAGAAACATGCAATATTAGCTTTGAAGATTTTAAAAGCTGTGACCAACTGGATACTGGATACAAACTGGCAAATAAAGAAGCTCACATTTTATGCTTTTTGATGATAATGACTAACAATACAAGCTCAGAAATACGTAACAAGTTTCTAAGGAGTCTAGATCATAGTCTGTCATCAGCCATTTTTCATTGTAACTGAAAAAAAAAGTACAAAGCTGAAGAAATCCATTGGAAAGAATTAATTTCTATCGTAAGTTTTTGACAAAGTAAAAAAGGAACATTAACAGCGACTACCCCATTATACTCCTGTGTTTTTATAAGTGAAGTCACATGGAACAAAAGCCTCAAAAAGGAGAAGTACGTATTTCACACAATGACACTTTCAGCAGTGTGTCAGCAAACTCTTTTTCCAACATGTTTTGGGGAAAAAAATAGTTAAATGGTTACTTTTTCCAAGATTAATAAGAATTCATTTGTAAAATAATTTTGTACAATTTTACTTCAGAAATCTTACACAAATCTTATTGAGTTGATTTTGCATGAGCTGAGGGCTAAATTCTGAGAAAGGTCTGACAACTTCCATTTTAATTAAATGCTCTTTTATTATGACCAAGGAAAAAAAGCCACTTTCAGTGAGCATAACACTAAAACTAGCAATTTGCTCATCTCCCTTTTCCTTAGGAATTTCTTCTGTAACATTTGTAAAGTCCAGTATCTACATAAAAAAAATGAAAAGTTAATAGTTTTCTATGAAACTTCAGAACAATGAAGAGAAAACAGTGGTTAGGCCATACAAAGATCCAACAGGTTTCAGTTCACAGAACAGTAATACTTCTCGTTATTGAAATTTGAAGCACACTGAAAACTGCAGTGAGATTCTCTCAGTCATACAGGTGCTTATGAGCTCAATTAAAGAACATTAAAATCAGTCAAGTTCTTTTTTCAGGCAAGAACATGAGTACTTAACGCAATTTATTTCTTGTTTTTCCTTCATAACCATATTTACTTTCGCAGAGTACACATCTTACTGCCTGCCATTTTTAATATGCATCAGTTTACACGGAACATCATAAACATAAGCTTCAATCCCACCAACTGATGTCGAAGGATTAACTTTTTCTCCCTTCATTTCCACACCAGTAACTCAGAAAGGAACCACTGTCTTTCAGAAGACTTCAATTTTCAGAAGATCAATCAATTTGCACAAGCTGTGCCTTGAAAAATCCATTTGTTAAAGCAATGCTGGGGAAAAAAAAAAAAAAAAGAGCATACATAGGCCTATGCCAATCCATTAGATCTAGTAAATCATTTGGAAACATACAAACATCTACCGTGCAGACATAAAAGTGAGGAAAAAAGGTCTCCCCAAGAGCCTTCCCTTCTCCAGGCTGAACCGGCCCAGCTCTCCCAGCTTGTCTCCAGAGCAAAGCTGCTGCAGCCCTTGCAGCATCTTAGTGGACTCCCTCCAACAGCTCTCTTGTGGTGTTGCATCAGAGCTAGATGCAGGACTGCAGGGGAGTCCTCATGAGAGCCAAGGAGGAAAACCTCCTCTCTCAACCTGCTGGCCACGTTCCTTTTCATGCATGCTTTTAAATATCTTTCAAGCCTCAAATACTAGAATAGGTTCTATCTGCATGCATGCATAACATGGAAAAACTTCAAAATCCCATTGCTAACTTCTCTTCTAAAGGAGTACACTTTTCCTTTTAACCATAGCTTCTTTTCTTCTTCTGTTCAAGTAATGAGCAAAATTAGAAGCAGTTAAGCAAGGACTTACTTCCAATGACCAGTAAAGAATGCATACTGCGTAACATGAGACTACAGTAATATTTTATCCTATGCCTTCACCTTTAGACCCAAAAGAGCAATTTAAAAATTATTAGAATACTTACTAGTGCATTCTCCTTTATCTGTAAATTGTCAAGTGCCACATTACCTGTTAAGGAGAAAAAGTACAGAACAAGTGACTTCAACTATTACATAAATCAGAACAAGAAATACAACTACAACCCTTGCAAGTACACGCTATTAAAATCTGAAAAATTTAGTCCAGATACAGAATAGCACAGTAAATGTCTAATTTGTTAGAGTTATTAAAAACTGATTATTCAGACAAAATTTCATGGAGGAGAGATTACAGATGCCTTAGATGTCTGCATGTTTCTGTTCCACTTAATACACCTACAATAATAGGAAATCCTTAGTATTCATTGCGAATGTTCTATCAAGGTAGCATGGACTAGAAAAACTATCTTGTTTTTGATTTTACATAAAAAAATAATGAATCATAGAGCCACAAAAACATACTTCTATTTTCACAAACCCATTAACTGTCACTGGCAGCATAATAGATTTCCAAAAGGAATGCTGGCACTTAGATTGTACTTGAGAGAAGCACATATACCTCTTACGGCCTTAATGCCAGATTCCTCAGAGCTATATTCCATAACAGAGATACTATTATTTTAGAAATGTTAAAATACTTACTACCATGGCAAAATCAAAAATAAAATGACAAGAAAAGTCTTTAAGTATGGAAGGCATCTAAAATACCCAGACTTCTCTAGACAGTATAGAATCAGCTGGGCTGGAAAAGACCTTTAAGATTGCCAAGTCCAATCTTTTCCCCAGGACTTCTAAATCCATCACTACACCATGCCAAACTTCATCAGCACTTCAACTGTTTCCTCGCGTGCCTGCAGGGCATCAAATTGACGTCTGGGTGCGCTCACTGAGCATTGCTACTCCACACTATTGCACCGTCACATCTGTTTAAGGCACATTATTTTAGCAGTAAGGCACATTATTTTAGCAGGTGAGAGACCCAGCTTCGCAGGCACCACAATCAAGACTTGCCCTCCTCCTGGGGCCACCATGTAGAATCCACCTCATGCTCCACCACGCCACAGGCACATCTCAGAGGACACTTGTGCTTCCACCCAGTGTATTCTCAAGAGAGGAGAAAAAATGGCTTTTTTTCCCCCTTGCCGACAGATTCCTGCCTCAGAGCACTCGGAGGGCAGCGATGCGCACCACACCTCGCGTCAGCGACTGCCACAGCTGGGGCCCCAACTTCGCTCTTTCTCCCCCTACAAGCTGGAGCCCTGTCACTGTGCTTGGACCTCTCCTGCAGCTTTCCTCGAAGCAATAGCCGGATCCTCCGGCCGCCGACTAGCAGAGGTCGCGGTTGGGGGAAGGGGGAATCCGCCACAGGCCGATCTGACCTATCGACCCTTAGGAGAAAGGAGGATGGGAAAGAGGCAAAGTGCAGGGGCCATGGGCACAGAGGGACCGACCGTCTACCACAGTGAGGCGAGCCTGCGGCCACACGCTACCCTCCCGCCGCTCACGAGGGGCCGCGGCTTCACAGCTCGTCCCCTCCTCACTGGGGAAGGCAAAGTACAGACGTACAGACCGACCGCCCCTCGGAGGGGACGGCGGTGCCTCAGCCCGCCAGCCCCTCACGGGGGGACCGCAGCCAACGAAATCCGTTTCCCTCCCACCACCCTCCTCAGTGACAGCAGCGGCCTCGCAGCGCCACGGAAGCTAGGGGCTGGAGAGCGAAGGGGCTCCTTACCCCCCCATATGCCCAGCTTGAGCTGAGACTTGTTCAGGTTCTCCACATAGTCGCCCAGGAAGCGGTTCAGCAGATCCGCCACCACCGACTCCAGCACCATGTTGGAGGCCGGCTCTGCTGCGTGCACACCGCGGCCCACCGGCACCGGAGAGCGGTGAGAGGAGAGGGCGGGATGAACAGCGCCGGGCGCGGCCCCGGCAGTCAGCTGACGGGGCGGGGGCAGCCCGGCGCCTCACGGGAGGCGGAGCTGCGCGCAAGGGGCGAGTGGAGAGCGCGGGGCGGTTGCGCGGCGGTGTTGGGTCTCGGGCTGACCGTGAGGTGATCGCCGAGGCGAAAGCCGGAGCGTGGCGGGCAGAGCTCGGCGGCGCCGAACGAGCGCACTGCGGCGGGCAGCGCCCCCGCGCGGTGAGGTTGAGATGCGCAGCCGCCGGTCCCCCTGGCCCTCTTGAGGCGGAAAAGCAGCGTGCGCCGAACACGGCCACGCAAACCTTCGTGTGTCATCGGAGCACGCTCCCCGCCTCCTCCTCAGCCCGCGCGGTGACTGGAGGGCCTGGCGCCCTTGAGGCGCTTCCCGCCCAAAGCTGTGTACACCTGAGGGACAGCGAGCTCCCTCTGCTGCGGGTGAGGTAAAGCCACAGTGCTCTGCTTAGCAAGAGCGGGCGGATACGTGGTATCATCCTTGATACAGGGGTTTAGCCAATGTACTGGGGGGTAGTAGTACGGGAGGGGCTTGGTATAAGAAAGGCTAGTGCCTGGAAAACATAGAGTGAAATTGCAGAAGAGAGCAACTTGCATCTCAGAAGTCTGTGAGGTTTGGAGGCCCCACTAAAAACGAGTTAATTGTTTCATGCTGGTCTTCAAACGTATCTTCAGCTTTGAAGAACAATGTCTGTGTTGTAAGTCTGTGTTGAGATAACAGGATTCAGCGATTTAGTGACCCCCAATAAAACGAACTGCTTCACAGGATCTTTCAACTTATCAGTTAGTTTGTTAGTGTAGAAGCAGAGCCTCCTCAAAACATCTGCTAGTTTGGGATACTCCTTGTTTGCCATCCTGTAATAAATTTTACAAGAAGGTCACACTGTCTTAAATCCTTGCTAGTTAGTTAGAAAGTTACAGATATAGCTGGTTTCAGCTAATTAGGGGATCACTGGAGCATCCAACTGTGCCACAGGTGAAAAGTACACTGTGAGGAAGACTGCTGCCTTCATCTTGAAGACCCCCAGCCACACTATTTATGTGGCCCTTCAGGGAAGCCTTTGTAAAAAACGAGGCCTAAAAAAACCCAGGAAATCTGTATAGAAAGTATCATCTAAAGCTTCGGTTTTATGAATAGAAATACACATTGCAACAACAAATACTTGTTTAGTGTTGCCTCTTACACAATTTTGCATGCATAAATAACAGCAATTCTCATGCTAATCTGAGGTGGCTTGATAGCTCAATAACCAATCTATCTTCTCCTATTTTACTGCATTAATATTATAAAATCTCCAGCTCCTACCATCTGACTGTTGGCCAGTGAACAGATGGCAAATTTACCCACTGTACCTCCCTAAACAAGAGTGCATGCCTATTAGCAGTAGGGAAATCAGCCAGCTAATGGGGCATCGACTCATCACAAAGCCTACAGAGAGGAGAGGACTTTGTGATGACTTAGATCAGGTTGCCAAGAGCTGTGTTTGGGCAAGTTTTGAAAATCTCCAAAAGATGGTTAAGCCACAGCCTCTCTGAGCAACCTGTTCCTTATCCACCTTGATTATGAGGGGTGTTTCATTCCTTTTAGCTAATGAGAATTTCCCTTGCTGTCGTTTTTGCCTGTTATAGTCACAGAAGTAACGAAGTAATTAAGGCACATACTTTTGGACTTAACAGATGGAAGAGATCAGTATTGATGATTTTGCCATATTGCCTTTTCTAAAGAAAAGGTCAGTATTCTGTGGAAATAATAGTATTTGACAGTGGTTTTCAATTTATTCACATTTTTATTTAAAATTTTTACAGTAACTGTTTTTCACTGGTTTTAAGCTTGTTTCTAAGTAGCACACGGGATTTCATTAATGCTGAATGCATTTGCAGAAAATAAGGGGGGAAAAAGGGTGTCTCAGCAATTATATCAAATACTAAACACCCAAATAACATTACAAGAACTAGAATAGCAAAATAGAATAACTTCTGTTACCCTTAGCAAAATTAGAGTATTTTTCAACACTTATCTCAATTACATTAGCAGTAAGTAAAACCAACAGATCAAGATAGGCTGAGATATCTGAAGTACTACCAAGACGCTGACATGTAGCTATCTGCTTTCTCTTCTCCCCTGTGACAGCTGGAGACTCAGTTCTCAGTGGACAGCCTTGAAGAACTCACATCTGCAAAAGGCTATGATGCTTTTCAGTGTGCCCTCTCTCTATGATGGAACAATAAAATATGAAAGGTTTGCCAGGCATTAATACATAAGAACTAAGTAATACACAAATGGAAGCGTGCCAGTATATGAAACCAATGTTAACTTCAGCTACTAACATCAGGACACAGCCATTTTACAGAGAGACAAAGTTGATCTTTATTCATAAAAATAACCTCAGTCATCTGGAGAAACCCTGGGTTTGTTTCTCAGGATAACTTAAAGCTAGATACTTTGCCTAAATTCTGACACAATGATTACATTTTTCCCCTATTAAAAATGCCACATCTTTTTCTACATAAATAAATGTGCACCCTTTCCCACTATTCCCCCAAGACAAACCTTGCATTAAACTCTCCTCACTGGCTACTGTGAACAAGTTTTCGAGAAATCTAGATTAAAAAATGGAACTCCCACTGCCTGTTGTTAAAAGCCTAGACTCATAGCTTTTCATAGCTTTCATGTGATGATGAACAAGGACAGCATAGTGTAGATACCTTATGGTAAGAAATAATGCTGTATCCACAAATAAGGATAGCTCCATAGGCAGTCTGTGACGGGTGGTTTTCAAGGAAGTTTGAAGAATCATTTCCTTTATTTACTGCACCTTATCTGCATCTAAGATGTATTAATTAGACTCTGCATTTCTGCATGAAATTTCTAAGCCAAGAGGCTTAGTCTGACTTACCAATATTGATGACATGCTTGTCATACTAAGATTTGAAATACAAATTACATTGCTATCTTTTATCCTGTGCCAGGGATTCTTCAAAAAACGGCTAAGTTCTGTCATAAGGAGGATCTAACTTCATTTTTTATGAGGGCTTTGTTCAATGCTATTTCTAAGAATTGGCTGTTTTCAGTGATGTGCTGTGAAGATGAAAAAGCCAGCAGCTATGTAAGAAAATTGATTGAAAAAAAAAAATCCACTTGTTTTCATTAATATGTTGCCTTTGAATGGAAAGGAAGTAATAACAGTTTAGTCTGGACCAAACATATTTGCTTTTAAATTATAAGTGTAATTTCATTTACTTGATAAGTGCTTGCACTTTTAATTGTGAAAGTGTATGCAAATATCTATTAATCAAAAGCCATTTCACTTGCTAAAAATTTCAGTCCTTTGCACATCTGGACATTGGAACAATCCTCCAGCAAAACCCACCAAGTCATAAATGAGAGATTTGCTCCAGCTAAATTTTCTGAGTGGCTTTTCTGGAAAAGTGCTGACTGATATTAAATGAGATGCTGAGCGGTAGCACAATCACTTATTACCAGCCAAAGTTTGATTTGAAAATAGTTAGGAACAGTAGGATGTTGCACAGTTCCTGTTTAGTAACAGAGTTCATGAATTCCCAGATGTGAAGGTAAGTCTTTAAATAATACAGTAAAGAAATATTCCAGATATCCCACTTACAATGAACTAAAAAAAGTCAAAAATAAGAGTTTCTTCTCACAGAAGTCTCTCTTGCTCCAGGCATTGCTGAACTACATAGTGTTGCTTTTAGTTAAAAGAAAACCCCATCATCTAAGGAACAGGAAATACAAAATGCTTGCTGTCACCTACTTTTTACAGTCTCTATCTATAAGGTGCCCTACAATTTTCAAGATCTTAGTGGAGGTTGAAAACATGAACATACGTTACCTTATTTGCTAAAGCATTACTCCAGTTGCACAGTCAGCCAGGAGGTCACCAAGCAAAGCCACTTCTTGAGTCACAGGAAAAAAACTTATATGAAGAAAACCCTCTCTGAATAAAGCTTGTCTGCTTCCAAAATAAACCTTAAACAGCAGGAATTAGTCCAAACAGCTATTGTCTTCAGATGTTTTTTCTTGGCAGTATTTATCTTTCATGGCAATGCATGTACATTACATAACAAAAGAAACACCATGTGTGATTCTTTTGTCTCTTCTGTAAATCTAAACCTGTATTAACACCTAGAACCAATATAGTTACAATATACAAAGTCAACATGTGTTGAGTTACTCCCAGCATTTTGTGTGTCACAGTATTCTCAGCAATTTGTGGCTCGGACCTTTTCATGTTACCTTCATTCAAGAACTAGATGACAATGTAGTTTAGGCAGATAGGTGTCCTGTCTGTACAGAATCTAATTGACAAATCCACTGGTGTTGACCCCAGTGCTTATCACTGATCCCAGTGCCTGTTATAAGAGCATACCAAATGACATCGTGTCCCTAAGCTGTGCCTCAGTGGTCCCAAAAAGACCATGCACACAGGATTTTCCCCTTCATTAACTGATGCAGTAAGGCCCCTGGTGTGGGGCAAAGTCAGCTGTCATGCTCGCTTGTCTTATGTGTATTCAGCATCAGACCAGATCTACTCGGCCGGAGAAAACCCAGGGAAGCGACCCCTACTGCTCTGTTCCCCACCTTCCTCCTTCTCAGCAGAGAAGCTCCTTATTTGTTGCAGCTTTCCTACAAGTAAGTGCTCCTTCCTTTTCCTTATCCTTTGCTACAATATGAATAAAATGCTTTCCAGTAAAAATGAAACAAAAAAAGCACCCTGCTTAGGAAGCAGTAAAAGCAACCTGGCCTGGACTACATATTTACTAACTATTTGTAGAAAATATTGGGAAATAAAAATGCCTCATTTCATAAAGTTGCCTTTCTCATGGAACAGTCAGCACATGTGACTTAGAAAGGCTGAAGCTTATGGATAGAAATTGTATTTTAAGTTGTTGTACATATTGTAAGCTGTCCCTTATCAGCAGAAAGTAGAAGCTACTTAATAGTATCTAATAAAAATAACAGCATAGCAACTACCTTTTACAGTTGAGGAGGGGTTTTGTAGGTGAAAGGTTTTAGCTGGCAGATGAGAAAGAAATTAAGAGTCTCTGCTTACTGTGCTTCTACGTCTTTATTTTTGACAGCAGTGAACCATACGTACCTTTTTTCCTGTTGTTACTATAACAAAGCAGCACTCTGTTAAATATTAAACATGAGCATGAATTTAGCACTCACATGCTGTGCTGCAGGAGTCTGTAAATCAAACTATTTTAATGAGAAATCTCTTGGTTTATGCATTTTAAGAAATCAAAGTAGCAGTCCTGAATTACAGACACACATCAAGAGACTGGTACCTTACATATACCAAATCCTATTCACATAAGTGGGATAACTGCATGGGCACAGGGATCCATCTGAATTCAACTGCTAGATCTAAAATCTTTCACTGTAAAACATATCTCTATATTAATCTCAGTTTAAAAACCAATTAAAGCACTAAACTAAATGCTTCTGTTCCAGCTGAAACCTGGAGTATTGTGTGCAGTTCTAGTGTCCTCAACATAAAAAGGACATGGAGCTGTTGGAACAAGTCCAGAGGAGGGCCACGAGGATGATCAGGGCACTGGAGCATCTCCCATACAAAGACAGGCTGGGAAAGTTGGGACTGTTCAGCCTAGAGAAGAGAAGGCTGCGTGGAGACCTCATAGCAGCCTTCCAGTGTCTGAAGAGGAGCTATAGGGATGCTGGAGAGGGACTCTTCATTTGGGACTGTAGTGACAGGACAAGGGGTAACAGGTTCAAACTTAAACAGGAGAGGTTTAGATTGGATCTAAGGAAGAAATTCTTTCCTGTTAGGGTGATGAGGCACTGGAATGGGTTGCCCAAGGAAGTTGTGAGTGCTCCATCCCTGGCAGTGTTCAAGGCCAGGTTGAACAGAGCCCTCCTTGGGTGACATGTTTTAGTGTGAGGTGTCCCTGCTTATGGCAGGGGGGTTGGAACTGGATGATCTTAATGTCCTTTCCAACCCTGACAATTCTATGAAACCCCTAAATGTTAATTTCCAGAACATTTTGTAGCCAGCCTGCTCATGCTGCCCTTATTCAACTCAGTCACCTTTATGTAATACCAAAATTCTGTCCTAGTTAGGTACCTATGAGTTTTGTCCCAGCACTATATATTTCTCCTGCAACTCTGAGAATCAAAGAGTCCTTGTCATTTCAATTTATTTCTTTTTCCTCTTCTCTAAAATGCACAGGATGAGATCTACTCTGGGTTTAAGTTTGTTTCAAGAGCATATTTACCGTTATATGGGAAACAGTTAGTAAGTACCAAACAGTCAGTCCTCACTTTAAAAATCAAGGACTGACAAATATGGAAGGTATCTCCTGACCCTCTGAAGAAAAATGTTTTGTGTTCTCTCATAGAGAAGCTGGAGTCAGCATGGAAATGCACAGCCTCAGAACACAATTCAGCTTGTGAGCTGGCAGACTTCCTGGTGAGATAGTGCTCTTCAAGGATCAAAGCAGCAGAGCACACGTAAGTAGGGTACAACTGCCCACATAACACACATTCTATGTAGTTTATCCATTTTAAGATAAGAGACATGATACAAGCACAACAAAGTCTTGCCATTACAGCAACTAGCAGACCAGGTGCTGTATTCAGCATTTTAGTAAGACAGCACAGAGTAACATTCAAACCATGATGTTGAAATGGTCTCATCTGCAATGAGATTTCTACCCAGTAGAGGCTGTGGGGCCTATGAAACTGGTAGCTGCTATCAGAAAATTCCATGGGGTAAAACAGGAAGCTTGAGATATTTTTACAAAGTACAGAGCCAGCGAGTACATGTAGGTTTGAAGAGCTGAATTTCACTAGCATCCTACTTCTGAAACTAGCCAGCAGCATGAAAGGAGAGCAACTCAAAAAAATCATTCCACTATCCTAAACTTCATAGGAACATTCTCTACACCTCTGCCACTGAAGTGGTCAAACCTGAAGATGTCACCACTGTTGAGACCAAGAAAAGTATTTGAAAGCAGTGGAGTCAACAGGCTCTTTGGCCCGTAACCACATCTCTTTTGTCTACTCTGAGAATACACAAATTTGAGAAAGCTGTTTTAAATTGAAACATTCTCCAAAGTAGAAGCTGTCCAGAAAAGAGCAAAACTGCTCCCTGGCACTTAGGTACTGAAGGCAGTAGGCACTGAAGCTTCTTGTCATGCACATCCTCACACTCTAGCTGGCATTTGTCAGCATAGGTATTGTCTGATAGCACTGACATCACCTGATTTCTAATTTCATTATAACAAGACAATCTGCAGGAACAGTTATATCTCCTGCCTGATGCCCTCAGTCAGCTGCTTTTACCACTGAGGTAAAAATTATGCAGGAAGGAAAACACTGAGCAGATGGGTATGTTTACTGGGGAGTTAAATTGCGTGCAGAAGCACCACTTACAATATTTCTGGGAATAGATGTGGTCACAAAAGGATGAAAGCACAGTATAATTAATAATGGCATCAGGCAGCTCAGTGAGAAATGAGACTGTCAGGGAAAACCTTTTCAATTTTTTTTCTTTTATAGTAAATGCTAATAAGCTATGTAAAAATACATAGCTTTCATTTAGTAAATATTGTGAAAAACACTCCTCTTTACTGAATATTTAAGAAGCACTAAGAAAGTATAACCATACAATGTTAGACTAGGATACAAAATAGATCAAACTCCAAAATACAACCCATTCACCTACTGTAAAGACAAGAGATGGCAGCTTAGAAAGATACATTTCCAACATTTTAGATTTTTTTATTTTTAATGAAAGAATGTGAATGTTCAGGTTACCCAGAAATTGGAAAACTTCAGTGGATGTAGAAGAATACACCCTGAAAAATCCATTTGGCACATCTGGTTTTTGTTCTTATTTGGGTAAAGGCAAGTGATAACTAAGGAGGATAAACCATAGCTCTGCAACTACAATGAAATTTCAAGAAGAAAGCACTGAAGCAGAAAACTACAAAGGGCCTACTTAGATCTCTGTAGTTCCTTAAGATTAGAAAAATAGGCTTTATCCTGTTCTCCAGACAGTGCCCTTCTGTGAACCCTGGCACCAGCAATCCCCAGGATGCTAAAGTCCTCTGTTACAGATAGGCATTTACCAAAAGGAAGCAACTCCTCTTTGAAACACCTGATGCAAAAGTAACAACTAGCAATTCTTCTTTGTCGGGCATGCACTGATAACACACTGTACTAACTTTATGACTTCATAAACTGGTGATCCAAGGCAAGTAATTGGTAACACATGATCTAATCTCAACTGTCATTTTGGTTTGATTATAATATTGTCCATTTTAAGTTTACAGTAGTTGAGCCTCTGTGATGTGCATCTATGATGTTAATATTTATTTTTCTTTTAAAATAATAAAATAACAAAGAGCACACAGGACGAGATTATACCTTCATGTTTAATAGCACCCGTGGGCCACTCATGTAACACAAGTTAGGACTTTTAAAATGAAAATGTTCATGTTTACTACAGTATATTTACTGAAATGAAAGCTCACAGACTTTATCTAAATGGAAATAGGTTGTCCTATTTATTCTTGTTGTGTAAATTCTGGCAAAACTAGTCAAAAACTTGTCTCACAACAAGTTGTGAGGAAGAGCTGCGAGGCAGTATGTCAGCTAAAGCCAGACAAAATAAGACAGATAAAACTCATAGGCAAGACTGTCAAAATGGAAGAGGTCACTTCCTGGAAAGGCATAAAGCCCTAAGGAAAAAAAACATGGAATCAAGGATGGCAACTCAGCAACTCTGAGGGTGAGCCTGTCCTAGGAAACAAAGGAGGCATACAGTTGTACCCCATTCACAACCAGGTCCCTGCCAGGTCTCTTGGCCTGGGAACTTGTGAGTCTCATCTACTAACTGTGTGCATAAAGCAACAACCGATTGCTTTGTACCATGAAGGTGTGTATATCCTGCTTGCAGCGTCCCTTTTATGCTTGTAAGAGTTGCCTAAGCCAAATGGCAGAGAAAAAACAGGCACCTCCAGTATGCCAAAACCGCCAGCATAGAGAGGCTGCCTGATGAAATACCTTTTTCTGAATGATGGTTCATACTCTGCATACAAGCACCAAGTTGGTGCTTGGTTACATGCAGACAGGGTGACATTAGATGGAAAAAGCAAAATCTATTCACTCATAGCAAACTGTTGAGGGTAACAAAAAACTAGAACCAAACAAAACAAACATTGGAAAGAATTAACATCTACTTCTACCTGAGTATCAAGATTTATGGTCTACCAGTTTATTAGTGCCACTGCCAGGGAGACACACCATCCTGACAGCTGGCAGCACAGGACATGGAAGCACAGCCCAGGAATCTTGTGGATGCTCAGCAGTCACAAAGTTAGACTGATAGCTGCTGTTTTGAAGCATGATAGAATTTTTTAAGAGAGAAGCACTCTTATTGCTTGCTTTATCTGTAGGGTTCCTTAATTTACTTGTGTAGCTGCTAAAGGTCTGTCACATTTATCCACAAACCAAGAGGAAGTAGAGATTGATCTTTAATGTCAGACAGAATCTAAATCACTGCCTAAGCTAACATAAACTGACTTCTCTATAATCTCTGGGTAAATTAGTTTTACCTTTGCATAGCATGAGGGTATGCCAATAAGCTTAGAAACAGGAAGCTGAAAATAAGGCACTAGCAAAATTACGTCATTTGTTTGACATGATAGGGGGTAAAGTTGAAGAAATACTGGGAGCTATAATGTACTCATTTTTCATTCACTTTCTCACATAATTTGAATTAGAAAAATTCTTAACTGAATGCACATTATCTGCAGGCTTCCACAGCTACAAGCAGCACTCATCAGATAATCTCTGACTTTAAGTCAGAGATTATCTTTACCTGGGCTGCCTCAACCTACCCACCTGTACCAATCATTTCCCTCTCCCAGGATCCTTCTGAAATAACTCAGGAAAATTCTGCTCCAGGAAAAACCTGGATGCTTCCTGCTAAGGTACCAATCACACAATGGTTAATATTAACCTTCTGAAATAGCTTGGTTTAGAACTTAGATTTCAGAAAGCACACATTAGAAAACAAACAAACAAAAACATCTATTGACCTGGGATATCTTATCCTCAAACCCAATAAACTGGTTTTGCTGCTTGAGACACTGCTGCTATTGTTTGTTTCGTTACTTTGACCTGTGCAGCTATGGTAACTCCCACATCTCCATGGCTTTGCCTCTTCTCGTAGTTTGACTCTTCCCTGCTCCTCTTTTCTGTTACCTTCTCAGAGAAGCAGTTCTTTCAGCTCTTTCCTCCTGACTCCTTTGCTAGCTGGGCTGGTCCTCCCCAGCCACTACCATTACCCATTGCTGCAGAGGGCTGCCATCTCCCTTGGCCTTCACTCATCCTTCTCATACAGTCATCAAGTTTAGCTGGAGGATCAGTGTAAGCATGAAAGAAGACAAAGCTCTGTGGTGAGGCCAGAGCAGTTTTGGTTGGGAAAGTCTGACTCGCCTTTCATGCGTGGGCTAAATCAGGCTTAATGATTCTTTAGAGTTCATGCACACACAGCTTGAGCAGAAACAAGACAAAATCATTTTATCAGGCATGCACAAAACAGATGAGACAGCCCAAGATTTTAGCAACTAACATCTAAGTCTACATGGAGCATGTGCAAATTACCACTTGTCAAAACTTTCTAGCTTGCATGAGAACACCAGGAGGTCTCTCCCTGCTGTGAGAGCCATGCCAATGCTGTATTTGAATCATTTTGCCAAGCCTTTGGAGACAAAAACTAAAACCGAAGATTTTATTCCTAAACATGATCCTTAGAGAAGGCTGTGCCTTTTGATCAGTGTTTCACACTGAAATGCAGCTTGAGGTTAACATTCAGGCTAGAGAACATGAGACCAAACACTTATAATTAGACAAGGTTACAAATGACTGAAATCCAGCTCCAGTGTCATACAACCTGAATAACCAGCATTATGAGCTACAACTGTAATCAGCTTCTTCATGTTTCTGGTACCTGTGCATTACCTATGCTACTCTGGAACCATTTATCAAGGAAAACTATAAAAAGAATGTGTTTTCAGAGGTTATTTTTACACAGCTGTTTACAGCATTATATGTTCACTTGGTAAAAGGATGTTAAATCTGCTTCACAAATATTTAACCAAGCTGCAGCACGACTTAATTTTACTTCTCTTTCTGTAGAGAGCTAATAGCCATGCCTGGTGGTTGCCAGGTGGTTTACCCCTTACTGGAAATGCATCCAGGCTGTTCGTCCCTTTGGATCCAAGACTTCCTTCTTGGAGCTCCATGTCAACCAAAATGTTAACCACAGCTTTTTAGACAGTAGACTTACTATAGCCAGACTATTTCACTGGCTCTCTGAAAGGGTAGGTTTGGGTTTTTGAGAGGTAGAGGTGGGGTTCTGTGTTTGGGTTAGGGGGCAGGTTGGTTGGTTGGTTTGGGTTTGGAGGGGGTGTTTGGTTTTTTGTTGCTGTTCTTTGGGATATACATTGGTGGAGGGGTTTTTTGGTGATGCTTTGTTTTGTTTTTTACATAGTACTAGATTGCTGGAATAATAACTCTGTAAATTTTATGTTTACCACAATATATTCACTGAAATTAAAGCTCACAGACTTTATGTAATGGGAGACAGAGCTGTCCCATTTATTCTTGTTGTGTAGATTCTGCTAAAACTAGTCCAAAACCAATCAGAAGAAATCTAAGCACTGTATGTTGTTCCTGAAAGAGATTTCCTAAGGCTTTCCCAGAAATGCTGTGGGCTTATTTTATTCCAGCAATGACTCAAAGAGGGATAATCAGCTGGTTTTTAAGTTGTAGGAATCAAGTTTCTGCTCTTGTTCAGGCTTAATTAGATTGTGGAATATGGCTGTCTGGGTATTTGCATTAGTGTGACTGAAAATGAGCTCTCCTCTCCAACAGGTATTTCACCATGGAGGCAGTGTTTCACTGCCATGCAGTGCCAGCCCTGTAATGCTGAAGATGTGCCAGACTTAGAAATAAAAAGGACCTTGTTCTGTTTCAACTTCAGCCTTGCCCAGTGTCACACACTGACACTGGGAGGTCTTCCAAGAATGTGTGTCACAGGCCCTGCTAAAGCAGATACCAAAAGCACATAACTACTATGCAGCTTGTGCTGTAACAAAGCTACTCCCATGCATGCATGTTTATAAAGTCACTACTGAATACTGAAAGGACATTTGAAAACATCTATGTCCAAAGACATATGAAATACATGTTGTGGTTTTTTCCACACTAAATTTAAGTGAAGAATATAGTAGAAGTAGCAGCAGAAGATAAAATTTGCTTTAGGAGAGTTCCAAGGAAGGAGGAAAAGGTAAGCAGCATCTAACAGACACAACATGCTTGTTAAGACATTTTAAACAGCTACTCTACTTTACTGAGCATAACTATACCATACCATACTGTCATTCCAGAGGGTACAACCAACAACTCCTAAATGGATCACAGGAGGCTGAAGATCCTCTTTGCTGAAATGCAGCCATGAGACTCTCACTTTGGGGCTGCAGAAGCTTATCTGGAAATGGCTAAGGTAGGTAAGTAAAATACTGTGGAGTAATAGAGGAAAAAGTGATAAAGCACAAAATCTCCTTCCATATCACAAACAGCACAGAACTCCTCAGGGTATAAAACACATCAGATGATAGACTTACAAAATTGTGGGTGACAAAGAGAGTTAATAAGGAACAATCGTTCACTGTTTCTTCCAATACAAGACCTACACATCATCAAGTGAAGCTATTAGCAAGTTCAGAAGGAAGGGAGACACTTTTTCACATAACTAAGGTATGAAACACTTTGCTGCAGGAATGAATGTTTACATCAATTCCAAAAGCTCTGCAACAAATTCTTCAAGGACAAACCTGTCAGGCACTATTAAGCACAACAAAATGAGCTGCAGGTCAGGAAGCCCCAAAGCAGCCTCAGTTCTGTAGCCTGGGCTGTGCCATCTGAGCTGCTCTCACACTCCTTCTTTACCAGTCACTATTGCAATATCATGCATCAATGCAACACTGCACTAGAGGAGCTTGAGGTTTCACCAGGCATATGGCCATTCCTATTTCCTGGAACAGCTGCCTTACCTGTAGGACCATACATTGACAGCAGTACTTGTGGGCCATGTAGGTGCTTCAGTGAGCAGAACACAGCACCACCATAGATTTGGGTTCCTTGTATGGTGGAAATCAGCTTGCCTGTGCTATAAGCCCATCACATCTAGAGAGACAGAGAGGCAAGTTTCAGCCTACTGCTATGTTTTTTAGAGTAATTTACTTGAACATGGACTTTTACCAACAAACATTACAGCATGAATATGTAAATAGTAAATCCCAGTCAAAAAGTAAATTAGCAGATGCCAGGTACTTTATCTCTTCAGTTCTATCGTGACTTATCACAGTTGACATTTCAGTGAAGCTGTAGTAGCAGATCTGAGTTTGAACATTCATAAGAAGATGCAATACACCAGCAGTGATGTCAATAGAATGTCAATCTCTGCCTACTTCGTTCAGACTGAACTTAATCACAGGAACTGCATTAATAGTCAACATAAGCCATCTGTTTAAACGTGTGTTTTGAAAAGAACTGCCACGTACAATAAACATACTGTAATCACTCACCTATCTGCCTATGTAAAATGGGAATTCTACCATTTCCTGCACAAAAACATTATATTACAGGTTAAAAACAGTTTTATATCAAGTTCATTGGCTTACATGGCAGGTCCAATGGTCCAACAGTTTTGATGCAGTCTGGGAAGTTTGTTAACTGCAGAGCTGCTGAACCAAACTGTTTTGCCAGTCTTTGCTCAAGAACCTGTTTGGTAGGTGAAAGCTGCACCAAGAAACATCTCCAGTTCATGGAATCAAGTAGCTGACATACACATAGAGGTGCAATGTGTTCTTCAAGCTTGAAGTTGAAGGGTGCAAAGCAGGGTGCACACCGAGGCAGGATACTGCATCCCAGGTGTGATGAAATGGTTAATTCCAAAATACCTCAAGGAAGCCACCTGGAAGCCTACCTAGGTGATGTCTGTAACCACCATGGGCTCATGAATGAGATTTATCCTGATTGTACATTATACTTATCTTCCATCCCTGATCCTGCATGGGGGGAAGGTGTTACCCTCTCCTTTGCAGGC
Source organism: Agapornis roseicollis (assembly GCA_002631895.1). NCBI lineage: Eukaryota > Metazoa > Chordata > Aves > Psittaciformes > Psittacidae > Agapornis > Agapornis roseicollis. The sequence goes on along the minus strand of NDXB01011628.1, from coordinate 79,141 downwards.
CAAAGCCATTTCAGGCAGCTGACACAACACTGTAGCAGCTATGTACCAATGTGGGAAAAGTCAGAAATATGCAACCTCCCATTTTATCTGTCAGACTGGCTCAGAAAAACAGGTTTTCATTCCTTTGTTCTTCCTTGGAAGTAACATCTAATATGCACTTACAAGAATGAAACAACATTCACTATCACTTGTGGTGTCATTTCTAAGTAAGCTTTGTTAAATTAATCATGATAATGCACTGGTGCCTGGGCTTATTGAGAAGCAGCATAAATTATGAATCTGCTTCCGTACGCACTGAGCAGGGATGCAGAGCCGGCTGCGTCCTTCCCACTCATGGGTACACAGTGGAGCTGTTACATTGATCAGCCATTAGTACACACAGCATTTATGGGTGCAGTATAGAGAGGCCCAGAAACCAGAAGGGTGGAGCTTTCTGCTGGGGCCACCTCCAACATTGATTTCATGATCAATGACAGCATTTATCTACCTCATACAAAGATGGAAAGAAATAACTCTAATCTGACTCAGGCTATCTCCCCTCTGTCTCTCAGCAAGAATTGAGTGACAAATGCCTGCAGGCTGTAGAACTAGAGCTAAAAAACCCCACACATAAATGTCTTGGAGAAACACTTTATTGGGCTATTATAAGCAACACAAGTTATTTTCTCAAATGACTCCCTTTGATTTAAATTGCCTCTATTCCAGCTAAGACCTCTTTGCTATGTAGCCCTTACAGGCACAACAACCAGCAGTCTGTATGGTTTGGGCTTCCTTTCCCCAGCATCAGGGTGAGCTGTTGCTTATTGAGAGCTGTGTGGCTCCTCTGCCATACACAAACACATCTCTGGAGCAGTTCCCTCCTGAAGCTGCAGACAGTTGGGGCTTCCCTAGCTGGGCTCTAGGATTAGATACAGACAGGACAATGCACCCTCTGTTAAGATTTTTGTGGGAAGCCTTACAAATGAGAGCAAAGCATGGCTTCTTGGGCTATTTCCATCTTTAGCTTCCTGCTCTATTTCCCCTACAAGCACCATTTGCAATTCAAGAACAGGGGAAGCCACAGATAACTACAGCTTGTCAAAAGGTTACACTCCTAATACCGGTGCTGTACCTGTCCCAGTCATGTTGTCTGCCAAAAGGGAAATACAGCATGCAGTGAAGCCACACAAAATGATGTCAAAAGCTTGCCAAGAATGTGCACAGTTGCTGTGGTGACATTTGCAGTTACAGCTGCTGGAAGCTCTCCACATGAGCATTAATGAAGGGGAGACTTTAATATAGCAGTATTTCTTACCAATAAATGTGTAAGGCTTTCACCTCATCAGGTTTTAAATCTCTCATAGTTTTCCACCACTTGTATTTTGTACTAATGACATTACATCTTGCATGAGTATTAAAAATATTTAACTTGGCACTTAAAGCATTCTTCTGAGATTCCCTTTGCATATAATGTAAGCGGGACCAGACCACAGCTATCTGTAGTGCTTTAGAAAAGCCAGGGTGGGCAAGACATCTTACATTACATTACTGCTAATAGCCAAACCTAAAAGCAAAACACAGCCAGGAAGGTCATCTCCTGTATTCAGGAAGTAAAAGTGAATAAAACGAACAAGGGAAGTGTGATTTGAGGAAGCGAAATAGATGGAGCCAAACCCTTGTCAGTGCTGTCAGAATGGACTGATAGAGGAAATGGGCACAGACTGAAACACAGGAAATTCCATTTGAATATTAAGAAGAGCAAAAGAAGAAAAAGCCCACAACTATTTTTCCTCTGAGAATGGTCAAGCACTGGGACATCAGAACAGGCTGTCCATGGAGTGGTGTGATCACCAGCCCTGGAAGTGCTCAAAATCCACATAAATCAGGCCCTCAGTGACATGGTTCAGTGGTGGCCTTGGCAGTGCTGGGGAACAGTTGGACTTGATGATCTTAAAGGTCTTTTCCAGCCTTTTGTTACCTATTAAAAATCAAGGAGGCTTTGCCCTCCTCCTTCCCCACAGACGAACTGGTGCAAGACTGCACAGCTGAAATGCTTGCTTGGATCAGCTTTGAGTGTGAGGTGTCCCTGCTTATGGCAGGGGGGTTGGAACTAGATCTTAAGGTCCTTTCCAACCCTAACTATTGTATGATTCTATGACAGCACTCAGCTCCCAACTCCTGCTGCCAAACTCAATGGGTGGAATCGGCAGAAAGCACTCCTGGCAGGTACAGCTCTGCCACAGGCACAAGGGCTGCCAGAAGGCGGTCAAGTAACACAGGCTGACAACCAGGGTATCTTACAGAATCACAGTTATGTAAATTAAATAATCTGATGAAAGCAGAGAAACCTCAGACAAGCTTAAGTTGGTTCCAGCATTTCAGGACAGCATCTGTTACTGTATTGTGTTTACTGGACTGGTAAATGCAGGTTTACTGCTCACTGCAAACAGCTAATGGTTAGCACAGGAAGCTTTGACAAACAGAACAGCAATGTAGACCCAGAACTCTGGCTAGTCCTCCCACTACAAAGAAGCAGGTTTTTCATTCACCTTGTGCTTCTTCAAATGTTTCCCAATTTTACATTGAAGAGGCTGCGAAACACAAGCAGAAGAATCATTGAGATTCACCAGAAGGGAAGCAGGCTGGAAAATCTTGTTCAGTACTTTCCTGTCTAGTACATGCAATGCTTGACAAGGTCAGGCTCTCACTGTACCTCTCAGGATAGCTAAGTTTGCAACATTAGAACATTTATAGCCAGAAATAGAAAAGTAATAGCAGAGGGAATAACAAAACCAGAGGACGGAGCTGTCTGGTCACCTGCAGTGGTGCTGGGCTAAACAGGCTGTTCATTCTTTTCACTCCTGCTTGTTGCACCCTTCCTCTCATCTCTGGAACTGTGTTCAATTGCCCCTGCCTCACCCCAGTTGCCAAATACCACCAGCAAGCTGGGCTGTAGCCATTTCTATTCCTGACAGGAGCAAAACACTGCTGGAAGCTCATTTTGTCTCATGAGAATCCCCTAAATGCAAAGGGCCATCAGCATAACACACCCAATTGCTTAGCAGTGCCGATGGAGGCACAACAGGCCAATACACAAAGAAGAATGTAGCCCTTTGCCCCCACTCTGCAGGCACAGCCCAGGCCGAGGGCTGGTTTGGAGCATCCACAGCTCTGTCCCCTGCGTTTGTTATCAGTCACCTTGATGCCAAGTAGGTGAGTTCACAGACACTCTGCAATGTTCTACTTCGTTTTACCTCTGCTACCAGGACAGCTTGTTCAGCATAACTTTAGTCCTTTTGTCTAAGGCACTATTAATAATGATACCAGAGTACATTTCAGTGACAGTCATCAGCATTAAGTCTGTTCTGAAATGCCACCTCATTTAAATATGCAGATTCATCTTACATGGTGGGGTTTTTTTTGTTCAGAGAACACAGCAATGGGAAACAGACAGCATTTAATTAAGCCACTCGTTTTGTGAGTGTGAGGATGCTGTTTGCTTTAATCAAACATCCTGCTGCAACAAGCTATCAATAGATGTGACTCATTACCTTTTCCACATTGGCCAAATGTCATACCCAACAATACAGACACTCATGCAAGCTAGAAGATCTATCACCCAGATACAGGGTAACTGCCCAACTCTGATACAGCAGATGTTGCTGGAGAGCACAGGAACAGCCGCATGAGCACACAGCCTGTGGCATGTCCTCCCCAGCAGTTCTGCAGGGATAGGCTTTCCACACAATTACACATTCATCTAGCTGTTGTTTCCTCAGTTCTCTGGGCAAACACAAAGTTACCAAGAGGAATTAAGAGTTAGACTAAGACTAGAAGGATTTTTGCCCATTAGGCCCCACCATATACTCAATCCTTCATCACAGTCATATGGCTGACTGAAAAGCCAAGCCTCAGGAATCAGCTTCCTCAGAGGGGGCATGAGGAGGTGACATAGGTGCTGTTCCCAGCAGTGCCTCTCCAGAGCCAGTCTGAGAAATAGGAGCAGCTTAGAGCAAGTGGTGCAATAAATGGAATGTGATACTGTGCTGCCCAATCCCCAGCCTACACGTCTGCCCTGTTTGGCTTTTTAAGTCACAGATATTTGTTTCCCTTGGTATTATTTCCAAACATTACCTGGAAAGCAGCATAGTTATAAGAATTGTGTTTTACTGTCCTCTACATGGCACCACAGGCTGTACTTAACTATAACCTGCATGGATTTCTGGAAGGAAAAACAGATTTGCTTCGCAGTAACATTTGTCCAGCACTGAAAAGGCATGCTTAAAATAACTGGGTTTGAAAAGGCCAGCACAAATAGCACCTCCAGTGCAGCTGAAACAAATAATATTTGCTTAGCAAAACCTGAGTCCCGGATCTTGGCCGGAAGAGCTTCTTTTCCTCAAACAATTGTGAAGGGTCTTATTAAGAATAAGATTAAGAGGTGATGTCCAAGCCAGTGAGCACTACTGAGCACAGCTGATCAGACCACTGCTATAGAGTAATTCCTATAACCGTATTTTCATGCTATTTCAGAAGTTCAGACAACTCCTGAAGAGTCTTTTTTAACTGTTTGCTAATGCCAAGAGGTGGATTTGCTTTTTGCTGTTGACTCTCATATAAGCACTGATGCATCAGGAGCTTTTCCATGCTGAAGTATCCAGTTGCCTTCCTGTTTGCTTATGCAGGTGCTTTACGTACTAGCCCAAATAATGCTGACGCTTCTGAAAAGCAGCTGCAGCACAGGCAGCCCTGTAGGTGTTCACCACTTAACAGCTTAGTTGACGTCTAAGAGCACAAGAAAACAAGGCCTGTGTCCTCTAACATTCAAGCAAGTTAAAGCCTTTGAATTGTATTATGGCTCTGCACTGCTGATAAGGACAACACCCAGAAAAGCAACACCCCAAAGCTCAAAAGGGATCAAATACCCCAAAATGTAAAAAGACACACTAAAATGGAAGGGATAGAACCAAAAGTGTTTTCCATCTAATGTCACAGTCATACTTAGCCCTGAGTCTGACTAATGTAGCAGAATAGGTACTTAATTCAAAGTCCTTATATTAAAAGAGAAAATTAGCAAGGAAAACCTGAAGCTAGATTATTTACCAGAAAAACACAGGCAAAATCCAGCTGTCCTTTCCAGGCCTGAACTCTGCCTTTGAATCTGGTATGGATGTCTCCTGCTGCTTTCAGCTGAAGGATCAAGCCACCCTGTAGCCTGCAGGCCCATCATCAAACTTCTGTAAAGAGGCTTTCTCAGAAATAAGTCATTACCTAAAGAGCCTTAAACCCAGCTGTTTTCTTTCAAGCAGCCAGAGCTGCAGAATTCACCTCTTTAGATGCCAGAGTAGATGAGCTCAGCTGAAACCTTATTTTCCTATGACAGGAAGGGAGGACTTTCTCAATGGACTTAACTCCTTCCCTACCTGATGAAGGATGAGACTTCACAAGCACATCTCTTGTATGCTGGTAACTGCAATAGGCCCATTAGCCTGCAGAAAAGAAAGTTCAGGGAAGATCTCATTGGTGTATATGAATATCTGATGGGAGGGAGTGAAGAGGATGGAGTCAGGTTTTTCACAGAGATAGCCAGTGACAGGACACAAAACAATGAGCACAAACTGAAATACAGGAAATTTCACTTCCACTCAAAGAAAAGCTTGTTTACTGTCAGGGTGGTGAAACACTGCAGTAGGGCTTCCAAGCAGATTGCAGAGTCTCTGTCCTTGGAGACGCTCCATCCTTGGATCCTAGGCAACCCTTTGGAGCTGGCAATACAGTCTCTAAAGGCCCCTTCCTGCCTCAACCATTCCATCATTCCCTGTCCCTGCAGTAGAGCCCTTGCATGGCACGTATCACAGGGCAGATACTCACTGCAGTGTGACTGCATGTGATCCTCTGACACATGTAACTCTTCTCTTCTGTGTTACCTCAGCCTCTTTCTCCATGTGGGTACATCTGTCAAAAGTCCCAAGAACTGAAAATGTGATGGTGAAAATGTGATGAGTGCTGAGCCTGCAGAGAGAGCCTCTGCCTTCCTCCAGCAGACCCCATACAATAACCAATTAAATAGGGTTAATTGGTTTGCAGCATTACTGATTCCTCCTGGAAGCCACCCTTCTGTAATTTCACTTCTCCCCACTTCCTTCAGGGTTTCCCTTACACTTTGCTCAGATTGAAGGATCCAAGTGTCAGTGCATCACCTCCAGCTGCACGGGTGCCAGTACATTTAATTCTTTCCTTTAGCACAAAGGCTTTATTATTTCATTTGATTTTAATCAGCTTCTGGGAATATACCCAGCCATTCCCTTGTGCAAGTTGCTCTTTGTGTGAGGATTCTGTGTTTAGAAGCATCTCACATGAGCTGGGTCAAGGACTAGCAGTGAGCATTTCTGAGCACTTGTGGTCACAGTGAACATCCTTTGGGCTTTATCAGAAGGAAAAAATTCCTTCCTGGGGAACTGAACTCTGAAACAGAATCAAAGGATTCAGTGGCCAAGCAATACCAGCACCTCCCATGCACAGTCCCATGATGTGCAGGCAGTTACACTCTCCAGAATAGGACAGAGAGAGGATCTGATAGAAATCTTTCTGAAAGAGCTTTTAAGTGGTAGATTTGGCACAAGCAAGGCCCTGTTTCTACAGCCTCACAGGGAACACAGAAGAAAACGTTCCTTTCTTGTGCCCCATGCCTGTGTGGGCTGCTCCTCCATTAAGGCTTCATCTACCTTCACATAATGAAGCCTGCAACTTAATCAAGGAAGGCAGCAACAGGCCTGGACTTCCAGGACAGGGTTTCTACCTCTCCCCACTTGCACAGCTGGGGTTTCTGTGAGTTTGTCTGGTGTACCCAGGCCCCTCAGCAGGAAAGAATTAGCAAAAATGAAAGGGAAGGTGGCCTCAAATATGCAGGAGCTCCTGCACCTTTGTATTTCTCATGGTGTTAAAGCAAGTGCCTCAGCCACTCACCATTTGCTGATAGGGAGATACTATCCTAATTTTATCTACTTGAACAATGTATGCAGCAAGTCATCAGCTCAAGCAGGAATTCAACACAGAGATCACAAACTATCCTTTCCTCTTGTCATATTGCTATCCTATCTGCTTCAGTTTCAGGAAGGATTCGATAGCTGAGTTACTGAGGGTTATAGCTTCAGGGTATATTCCTGGCTGAAGCGCAATTACCTAGCAACTTCATCCTGAGAGCTGTGAAGCAGCCATGGAAAAGAAAGGCAAATAAAGATGCTAACTCAATCACCTGCTCCATAGGGACCCCAGAAAAGAGCCATCTCACTGTTCAGTATTAACAGTGCAGGTCTGTTGAGAGAAAGAGAGCCCTGCCTGCAATGGTTTTAGCTGTTGTTCAGAAGCTGAGATTGTTATCTTCAACACAAACTTAGTCCAAATCCCCCACCCCTGCTGTAGGAGAAAGGCTGATTCTCAAACAAACTGTTTCCTTCCCCCTTCCCACACAGAGGGCATTCATCTCTGTAAATATGAGTGCTGTCAGAAATGGTCTGTGTAAACTGATGTACTACCCAGGAGCTGCAGCAGGGTTCAGAGCCTGCTGTGTGCACATTCTGTGTGCCTGCTTAGGTACCAGAGTGGAAAAACAATCCTGCCTCACCTGGAAAGCCATAAACAAGAACACCTTTGTCTTGGTAACTGCCTAATCCTTCAGGAGAAATGTAAGCCAGCCATTCTGCCCTCCTCTCCTTCTCTATGGGCAGAAGGTTTGCTCCATACCCACCTTTTTATTTAGCAGCAACTACCTCGATCAGAAGCAGCAGAACACAGCCCAACAGCATGAGAGCAACACCAAACAATGCAGTGCTTTAAGGTATTAAGAAATAAGAAAACTAAAAGGTAAGAAAGCCAACCCAAAGCTTTATTTAGTATAAAACTTTCAGAAGACAAGATTAGTCTGTTGGAATGTTTGAAGTATTACACTGACAACATACTTATTAAAGACAATTTTTGCTTCCCTAAGGTGTAATCCCGTTTCATATTGCACCCTTTATTCACTGCTTTCATTCTTACAGAGCAGCTGTAAAGCTGCTCTTCTGCAATACCATCAAAAAAGAAGTCCTCATTGAAGATGGGATTTCTGCTTCTCTTTATAACAGTGCTTCTCTGCTTCTGTGTTTTCCCTGGCACCAGGGAGAAGGTGATACAGCAGTTGATGGTTTTGGGCTCTACAGAGTCCTCATATAAACCCTCTGCACTGATCAGGCGGATCCGCAGCCTTTCGTTTTCCGAGCAGTATTCAGCCAATAGCCTCAACATGCCCCCCTTGCCCATCATCACCACGCTCTCTCCCACTCGTCTCTCCTGGCTGCTGCCCAGGTCCAGAGGAAAGATGGGAGAACAGGACATGCTGCAGGTCCGTGTGGTGAGCAGCCCCCCTGAGGCCCGCCTGATGGCACTGGGGCTGTTATCAGTGGAGCTGCTCTCCTCTGTGGAGAGGGAATTGTTCCTGGGCATGCTGGATTTGTTCTTGGCTTTCAGTGCTCGGCACAGCAACCCCTCCTGACATTGTGTTTTGATTCGGGAGCAGGATCTGGGAGGTGACCTGCTGAGATGGGGAGAGCTGAAAGGAGAGGAGTCACTGGAGGAGGCTGTGTCACTGTCACAAGCACCTTGCCTGTGCAGAGAGGGATGCCTGGGAGGGAGCCTCACAGAGGCAAAGCTGATAGCAATGGGATTAGACATATTCCCTTTGTCAGAGAGCGTGTTAGCTCTGGATCGAGGCAGCATCAGCCTGGGCAGAGCAGTACGTGGGTCACCATGGAAGATGGACTCCTTCCTCCTGGTGTGAGGACTCTCCAGCAAAGTACAGAAGCCGTAGGAAGTGGGGGCTCTGGGAAAGTGAGGCAGGGAGAGTGCTGCTTGGGACTGGGGGTCAGAGTTGGTGCTTTCCTCCTCCAGGTCTGGGATCTCTTCAGCACTTTCCACCTGAATGAGATGTGGTAAAGAGCTGGAGCTGCAGCCAGAAGAATGAGTATCTGCATCCTCTGAACTGTGGTCCTGGCGGAAGCCAGTGCCCTTCACAGGGCCAGAGCTGGTCAGCCTGGGGGGAATGCAGAACTCAGGGATTCTGTCAGGAGTGAGCACATTGGGAAAAGCAGCAGCTCTCAGATGGGATTTCTCTGACAGATTCTGGCCAGATGGCAGTCCCAGGAAGGAGGAGCTAGGGATGCTTCCATTTTCATGTGATGCTCTAATCTTCTCCAACAGCCACATCACTGCAGCTGGACAGGAGAGCCTCAAATGAAAAGAGTTTGAAGTACAGATCCACCTGCAGACACACAGAGATGCAGAAGTACATGAACACGCTACAGCCAGAGCATCACAGGATCAACCAGGTTGGAAAAGACTTTTAGGATCACCAAATAACAGCCTGAGTCTGTTTCCTCTTGTCCTGTCACTTGTTACTTGGGACAAGAGACCAGCCCCCTCCTGGCTCCATCCTCCTGTAAAGAGCGGTAAGGCTCCCCACGCCCCAGCCTGAGGCTTCCATTTCCCAGCCTATAAACAACCCCTAGCGAATACTATTCGAGACAGGATTAGTACCAGCCCAGCCAACCCATGGGTTCAAAACAGTCTCTGCCCAGCAGCACACTGTCTTTAGCAAAGTCAGATTTCAGCACAACAGCAGAACTAAACCACTACAGAAACAGAACAACATCAGGACACCCCCAGGGGGAACAGTCCCGCTCTGGTACCCCCGCCCTGCTTCTCCGCTAGCAAAGGACGCACCTTGTCAAATCAAAGCCACTTGTTTCCCGCAGCCCTCGCTCGCTCCGAGCCGCCTCCACTCACCCGTTGGGGGCCGAGCGCAGCGCAGCGCAGCGCAGCTCACTCTGCCCGCGGCCGGCCCTTTTACAGCGGCGCCGGGCACCTCCCACCCCGCCGCCGGCAGAGGGAGGGGTTGGCAGCACCCGCGCCCGGGCGGCGGTGGGGTGATGCCGCCGGCTCCGGTCCGGCGCTGAGCCCGTGGACATGTGCAAAGCACGGGGCACGACTCGTGCAAAGGGGCCGTTCCGGGGAAGGGCACCGGAGCGCAGCGTGATGGGGAACGGCTGAGGGACCGGGGGGGGTCAGTCTGGAGAAGAGAAGGCTCAGGGGGGACCTGATTGCTCCCTACAACTGCCTGACAGGAGGATGGAGCCAGCCAAAAACAAAGGGAAGTGTTTACTTTTGCTTCATACCCATCCACAGCGGTGGCCGAAGGTGTTTCGAAATGAACTATCAAATCCAGGACAAAAGCAGATTTCTCGTGGTGCTGCTTTTTTCTCGTGGCTCTAGCAGCTTTCCAGCATCAGAGCCAGTGGGAAACAGGGATTGCAGCTTTTCCAGTTCCTGTGAAAAGAACTTTGCTGCTTTCCTGCATGTAAATGTGGGCCCCCTATCTCCCATTATCCACATGAGACAGCCTAGTCCCAGGCCAGCGTCCTACCGCTGACACCGAGCAACAGCAGGAATGCAAATACAGAGGGGAGAAAAGATAAGGCACAAAATGCTTTGGGCAGTCACCTTGAAACAGAGCGTGTCCAATCACTAGCATATGTGACGCTTACCAGGCACCGCGCAGAACCGGGGGGATTCATGGACTTGCTCAGCACAGCTCTGCAGCACAGCAGAGCTTCAACAGACCTCTGCAAACTCTGTGTAATTATTCTGCAAGCTGCAAATGGGAATCTTCACTGCAAGGCCAGGAGGCCTGCAAACAGGGTGGCTGAACACACGGGTGAAGCTGTATGCCTGTAGCAGACAAGGAATTTTCTGTCTTTTCCCAATGAAAAGCTAAAGTTCATGTTTACAGAGTGCTTGAACTAGGGCAGATGTGCTCAGGGAAAACAAACCAAGTGGGCAGGGGCAGGGAACACTTTGAACCTACTGAAAGATTGAGCTGGGAACATGAATGTTCTGTGGCTGAGCCTTGCCTCTCCTGTTTGTTTCATACCACTTTAGCTTTGCTTTCATAGTAATCCTCTTGCAATTCAGATTGGAGGAATTCCTTCTGCCCTTTGTGAAAAGGTTCAGGACACTCCCACTGCCCTAGGACTATTTCAGCTGTCAGTGCTTTCTCAGTTTACTTAAATGGACTTGCTGTGCATGTGGGTCAAATAGCCTCCAATCTAATTTGGAGGCTTTCCCCAGCTATTGAGACGTGCCAGCAGCATAGTAACAGGAGCTACTGCAGACACAGGGATGGTCTCCTTTGGGAAGCAAAACATGCACTGCATAGCTGTTATCTATTCAGACCAGGCAATACAGTACTATACATCATGCATTACATACCATGTAGCTTCTGAAGAGTGAGCTTCATTCCAATATATAAACCTCTGCTTTTAATGCCAAAGAAAGATTTGACTGTAAAAATGGTGAAAAAAAAAAACAAACCAACCCCAAACCAAACAAAACAATGAAGGAAGTGGAGCATTTTAGTGGAAACTCCATTACCTCCAGTAACAGTTCTCAGAAGTAGATCAGAAATGGCAATTAGCCACAGCTGGCATCAGGCACTGGTGAAATAAAGTAACTACCTTGATCGATAGAATCCCAGCCTGGTTTGTGTTGAAGGGACCTTAAAGCTCATCCAGTTCCGACCCCCGCCACAGGCAGGGACCCCTGCCACTAGAGCAGGGTGCTCCAAGCCCCTGTGTCCAACCTGGCCTTGAACACCGCCAGGGATGGAGCACTCACAACCTCCCTGGCCAACCCATTCCAGTGCCTCACCACCCTAACAGGAAAGAATTTCTTCCTTAGATCCAATCTAAACCTCTCCTGTTTCAGTTTGAACCCGTTACCCCTTGTCCTGTCACTACAGTCCCTAATGAAGAGTCCCTCCCCAGCATCCTTACAGGCCCCCTTCAGATACTGGAAGGCTACTACGATGTCTCCACACAGCCTATCCTCCCCTTACTAATAAAGCATGCACTTTGTAGCCATTTAACAGATTGCTGGTGCCCTGGAGTTCAGTCACACTCAAGCACTTGTACGTCCCCTGTAGAAACAGGCACTCAATTACACAATTAGCTGTTCAGCTTCCTGTGTTCAAAACATTTCTCTTGCCTTGATTAGCTTCAGAGCATAATTAAAATATGCTGCCAACAAGGCTTCCTGGAAACAGAAACCCCAACACACCAATGTGTCTTCAATAAGCCACTTCTAAAGCAGAAGGGATATAATCTGCTGTGAGGCTTTGTTACAATTCCCGCATCAAATGGCAGGTGTAACCCTGGGATCTGGCGAGGAGCTGGAAAAGCCACAACAAAAGGCAGTCAGCAGCCTGAGCAGCACAGGAGGCAGTTGGGGTTTTTCCTTCACGTGTTGCACTGATTGTTCCGTATCACAGCTTGGACACTTCCCTCAGCTTAGCAACCAGGCTCAGGAGGTGGCCAGCAGGGGCCAAACCAGAGGTGAATCGCAGCCTGTCCCATCCCCAGGTGTGACAGCTTTCCTCTTGGTTTGAACTGGGCTGATTTCAGTTTTCTGTTCAGTGGTTAGTCTACAGTTATTTAGTTCTCCTGCAAACCAAAGCAATGTCCTGCTTATTGATAGCAATAAACCACAAAGCAGTAGCTCTACAAGCTCCTGAGCATGGCGATGTTGTGCATACACACACAAACTACCACTGAGTATTTCTGAAAGGAAGGAGAACCTTATCCTGTACAACTGCAAGGCCTGCCCAGGGCACCTATTATGGTTAAAGGTATCTCTACCTGGAAAAATAACACAAATTCAGAACTGTTTTCTGGGGCTTCATCACCAGCACTGGCTGGTCCAAAAGGAGACCTGTCACTTGGGTCAGTGGTTTATAGGGGGTGGAGGCTGGAGGTCTTCAGGAGCCTTTGGATGATGGGCACCAGGGGAGGTGGAGACCTCCTTGTCCAGCCAAAAGGAGTGGGAAGATAAACAAGAAGAACTTCCGGCTGTGCTGTGTAAAGGGAGATGTGGAAGATGGGCATGGGTGAGACAGCAGATAACAGCTTGGCGTTCTTAATGCAACAGAAACAGCTCAGTGCGTTACTCTACCTAAAATATGCAAAATTTCCACAGGCATCCATAAGAATAAATTACCTGGTCAGGTGTATTTTCTTAAAGAAAGCAGTAGGAATTCCACTGGGGTTTCTTGAGAAAGCTCTCAATCAACTGAGAGGTACTTAGATACTACTTGATTTTTTTCACTACAGATGTTTCACTACAGTTTATAGCACCTTGATTCAATCCTGTCATTTTGTCTAAGATAAGAGGTACCTATTAGCTGTCTGCCCACCACTTCTAGCCTAAATCAAGTCACTCTGCATTGCTTGTAGGCTAATACAGAAAGCAAATGAAAGAACAGAGTGCTGCTCGGCAATAAGAGCACAGGAGTGACAGGGCCCTTCAGGGCAAAGTTATCTTAAGTACCTTGTGCCATAACAGTATGAAATGCAGAAATCCAGCAGGTACGAACTAAAGAATTCATTCTTTCTAGCATATTACATGGTCCTGTGATGAGAAGCTGGTATTTGCCATGCAAAATCCAAGAAGGTTATACTGTACCTAATTCCACTGCCACTGAGATCAGGAAAAAGACCCCTCTGTCTGAAGTATAAAACTATACAGGGACCTAACCACATTCAGCTTTAAATGCCTTTCCATGTTTACAAAGCTGACACCCCCAGTCCAGCCAATACCTACTTCAGGTCTGTTTCAAATCTGAAAACATGTTTTCATTGTTCTGTCTATGTGATGTTTCAGTTTTTCCATGCAGACTTTCAGGTTTAAAACCCCATAATGCAAACCCCAGCTTCCAGCATGAAATGTACTTCAGGTATAACAAGGTGTCCAAGGCCAGTAAGAGTCACATGTTGCTATTTATGGAAAAGCCAGTCTAGCATTTTAGTTTGGTTAAAGAAGCATTTTCCCCTACAACAGTTTGGAGCCCAGGAGTAGGTGAGCTGCTCCAGTCCATCCTGTCATGCCTTTTAACATGAAGGTAGAGCCTAACTTGCACCAATAGAAATTCCCATGCTCAGCTGCATGAATGGACCCTCTAAGCAAACATGAATATGCATAAAGCTGTGAGAAAGGAGTTAATAGCACTAATGAAAAGGGGAATTAAGTCTTCCTTGCATTTTCTGTGTTCAAGCAACCTACCAGTAATGACAAACATCCTGAAACTGCTCACCTCCTGTAAAGCTAAACTTCATCATATGGGAAACATTCCACTCTCTCAAACACAAGTAAGAGTTTGTCTATAAACACTCACTAGTAAATAATATAAGTTTCTGATTAGCCTCATTCCTTAGTCCCTACCCAATCAGCTTGATTACATTGCTGCTAGGGTATGAGAGATTTACCTTGCCTGAAAGAACAACCATACTCAACACTCCCCTAAAAACACCTCCTTCACTTATCAACAGTTAGGAATTCTAAACATGTCTCAGAAATGGTTTGCCTCGTTTTTATTCCAGTACTTAATGGTTCAAGTTCAGTTTCTATAGCCATCACTATTCCTGGCATAGAGCAAGTTCTACTATTATAAAGAAAAGAGCTTGTCACAAAGCTGTCTTTGGGCTGACTGAATACCTGAAGGTCACTTCCATGGATGGATAAAATTAATTCTTACTTATTACTGCCCCTCCCCTTGGGAAAGATTTGAAAGTTTTGCCTTAACTGAACATCAGTGCTTCAAGCACCTACAGTCACCACAGCCTGGGGAACAGGGTGATTTCTGAGGGTGAATGGGGTTTTCAGTATTCCCTTTGTGTCTACAAAGTCACTGCAAATACAGACCAACAGGATGCGCAGGTTCTGGATACACATATTCTCTTCTGTTGCTCAGCTGTATACCTCTTAACAACAGTTGGATGAGTTGTGACACCTGAATCCAGGTAGAACACAGAGAAATAGAAGGGTTGGGGATTATAGAGAACACACACATCACAGAAAGCAATATATATCTGTCTATCAGCTTCATGGATTTTACTCAGGAACAAAGCAAAACTGAATGCCAACTATTCCATGAACTGGAACAAGATGCCTGTGCATCATAGCATTTATCAGGCTTGTCTGTCGAGTGAAAGGAAAAATGATGTATCATGGGGAAAATCTTTATGAAATGTTTCTGGTGAGAGCTGGAAATACTGAATAGTCTTGTAAAATGCCAATAAACTGAAACTCAGCTTGAAATGTACCAGTGTTGCTGAGAAACAGCCTCAACATTTTATTCAAGAGTATAATGGGGTGACTATCTTTCCTCAGGACCTACAGAATAACCTAGATTCAAATGGGTATTTGTTGGTCAAGTCTTATTTACAATGTTAAAATGTTCTGTTATTTAATGACAGTGTTTCTAATTGGATTGATAAGGTTTTTTCTATGCTCACTGTTCAGCCACAGTTACAGCACCGTGGTCAGCCTGGTACTAAGCAGCAGTACGGTGGACTGGAGAGCTGCCTCGTACAAAGATCACTTCAGATATTAATGGATAAGCAAGTGCACGTTTCACAGCAATGGCACATAAAGAACTCAAGACTGCCAATAACTGTCAAGCAGACAAGCTTTGTCAAGCTATGTTGCATCACTCCAACTTGGAAGAAGGATGTGTGATTTCAAGTTGAGAGTTGGCAAATTGCTGTCCCATCAGAAAGTTTGTGTTAAAGGCTGAAGAGTGACAGGGAAGTGTCTGATATTCCTCCAGTAATTGGTATTAACTGAATTGGTTAAAGGATGTCTGATCAGGAAAATAAATTCACTGTTCTGCTGCTATGGATGTACACTCACTCTGACAGACCAGTCATAAGATCACAGCCAGGTTATGCAGACACAGGCACAAAGAATAGAACCTGAATTTCCTCTGAACAAATATTTGCATTCAATAGAATATTTTGCAAGTGTCCTTCATCTGTATTCTTGAAGCCATGGGAGTAGCTGAGGTGTGTGGCTTGCACTTGCATTGAGGACACCAGGCCACGGACCACCAAAGCATGAACAGTGAGAAGGAAACAGTGTGTTGTCAGGAGAGACAGAGTAGTAGCTAAAACTAGTGAGCACAAGTAAGCCACACTGCTGCAATGGTTTTGGATGTAGCAGCTTGCTGCAGCCAGAGTTGCAGTTCACCTTTGGGTTGGTTGTTCCCTCAGTACATATACCTGGTCTGCTTCCAGGGCAGGCTTCTCTCTGCGAGGCTGGGGAAATGATTCTAAGGATTTCCTGAAAAATCAAGTCCATCAAACTGGTTAGCTGTTTCCACAGGGATGTGCTGTGCCACAGCAGGAATGACCCCATTCACCTCATGGCTGTGCAGAGTTCCTGTGCTGTGCATGGATATGCTCCAAGTAATGACATTTGAGAATTATCATTTACATTTTCCTCAGGGGAAAGATAAAAGTTAAACCAGGCAGTGCAACTTTATCATTTCTATTACTCCCAGAGTGTTATGAAGGACCTTGGCCAAACGCCTCTTAAGCACCAAGAGGCTTGGGGCATCGCTCTCCTCCCTAGGAATCCTAGTCCAGTATTTGCCCACTCTCTCAGTAAAGAAATGCTTCCTAATGTCGTCTGAACCTCCCCTGACACAGCTTTGAACCATGCCCATGCTTCCTGTTACTGGATACCAGGGAGAAGAGGTCAGCACCTCCCTCTCCCCTTCTTCTCCTCCTCAGGAAGCTGCAGAGAGCAATGAGGTCACCCCTCAGCCTCCTTTTCTCGGCACTACACAAGCCCAAACTCCTCATCTACAAAGAAGTGTTCATTTCATGCAACTATCTCTGTTCTAACAGCTCTGATAGAACTTGAGAGAAGAACCTTTTCTGCTCTTTGGTCCCAAGCTTAATGTAGTCTCATTTGTGGTAATTCTCATGTATCCTAAATGAATTTGTTGCATATAAAGATCATATTGACTCCTGTAAGGTGAATAACACACATACTGAGATAAACTATTCTGTGTCCTCTTTGTTCTCTAAGTAAATATAAATATGGAAGACTAAAAATAAGCATCATTACTATTTTAAAATAAATTTGAGGCTTTGTAAAGCAAACAAGTATCCAGAAAGCTTCAACTCAGTACAAGTCACTTCTGTCAGGGTAAAGAGAGGTATAAAGATAGGAGAAAACTGATTGAGTTCCCTAGCACACAGTCCTAGCACTGGGCCTGTCCACAGGAGGAACTTATTTCAACTGTTCAATACAACACATCCACATCCATCCCAAAAAGTCAAGTTTTAGAAAAGCTGTGGATCACTGTGCAGTTTTTGTCATTTTATATGTTGTTTTATACCTCAAATAAAAAATTCTTTGAGTCACCAAATGGGTAATGAACTACTACTACCACCTTATAGCACCTTAAGCAGACATTGCAATGTCACTACTTATTCTTTGGAAGAATAACTCCTAGGACTTGTCTGCTTATGTCTTTTGTTCAAGACACAAGGCTAAAATTGTCCAGT
Source organism: Agapornis roseicollis (assembly GCA_002631895.1). Taxonomy (NCBI): domain Eukaryota; kingdom Metazoa; phylum Chordata; class Aves; order Psittaciformes; family Psittacidae; genus Agapornis; species Agapornis roseicollis. Next base: position 61,724 of record NDXB01011628.1, on the reverse strand, counting down.
TCAACACCATATCCCACAGCCCATGACTTGCACGAATAGCAATATTGAGAGTTTACTCTTCAGCTGCGCCCTAACACACTGAGAGTCATGCAGAAACCTGCAACAAGGTGATTCTGATTTACAGAAGTAGAGCAGGGTTGATCTATGTACTGCAAAACACTTACCTACAGGTTTTATTGAACAAGGAGCTCTTAATAACCTTAATAACACACAAGAGTCCTTCCCCAAAGAGCACAGGTAAGAAACAGCCTTAAACTGAAAAGACAGGAAGGATTAGTGCTCTAATGCACTAGAAATACACGTTCTCAGGGCTTCCTACCTGGTTGCAGCATGTCCTGCAGGTACAGTATGTATGAAGCTTAAATGCACCAGATGACGTTACTGTGTTGAAGCAGCAACCTGCTCGTACAAACAAGGCTTAGGAGACTGAACAAGGAAGCAGGCCAAGGTCATTTCAAAAAGGACAACTCAGCTTGTCTCAACATGCTAGATCTTGATTCAGTGTTTAGCACTTTAAAAGCAGTGTTGGCAGACATCACTTGCCCATATTTCCCACGCCACGACCTACAAAGACTGGAGTGTCACTGGAGGAAGAGAGTCTCCAGGTTCAGCCCTTTGATAACAACAAATGCAGTTACCTACAGGCCATGCTCTGTCATACTGTGATGGGCTGTGAGAGCTCAGAAGTGTAATGCAGCTCCAAGGCTCTGGAGGCTCTCTGGGCCTCCAGCCCCATTCCTGGGCAGACACTGCAGTGGGAGGAAGCTGACTTCCTCCTCTCCAGCTCATACAGAGTCACTCTCTAGTCATTTATATCAGGGTTCACCTACCTTTTGACTTCAGATTTGACTTGGAAGTATTCCTGCTTTACAGCAAGTTAAGACTGCCTGCTAGTCCAGGCAACTTCACCTAGTCTTTGCAGATTAAATAGTAAAAAAGAAAACTCATGAACAACAAATGAGTATCATTTGTTTCAGTACAAGAAGGTGACACAGTGGTGGGACTGGCCTCAGTATCTTGATGGACAGGATGTATAATCCTTAGATTTACATCTTTAGGTGGAATACGTTTCAGAGTGGTATTACTGATCAGCAGCATCTCATTAAGGAACAGACATTGCTTTTGGTACATTGAAGTACAAGGAGCTCAAAGCTGGACTCTGTCTTTAGACTGTCCGCAGCATTTCTGCCTACAGAAGGCCAGTTCTTTCCAAAGTCTCAGTTTAGAAGGACCAGCACTTCCACGGCGAGGCTGTTGCTTCCTGTCCACCAAGTTGTATTTCTGCAGAAGTATTTTCTGAGATGAGAAATGGTATGGTCCTGACCCTGCAAAACTTCATACAGATGATCTGTGACTGCTTCCCTTATCTCAGAGCTCTTTATACCCAAAGTATATTTGGGGACCAAAAGTAATTTGGAATATAAAGGGAGAAGGGAGAGGAATCATCAGTCCATTAATGAAACTGATACAGTGAGAAGATTTTGATTCCAGAAGGCAATGTCAAGAGCCCTGTAGACTTCAGGCTACACTGGGAGAAGGATTTTGTGGAGGTGCTGGTATTGGTCCTCAGGAGCAGAGAGAAATGATGAATGCAGTGACAGGGTTTTTTATCAGGAAGGAACCGACTGTCTGAAACATCAAAGAAAATTAGAAGAAAAGTATCAAGACACTGTCATTATATCCAGGGATGAAGCAGCAGCTTTGGGGGATTCTGTGGATTGTTCCCACCAGCACTGCATCTCTATTATCAGTGGTTTACAATCAAAGATATGTGGAAAACTAGGTTAGAAGTGCTCAGAGAACCACGCTGGCTCAAAGCAGCAAGCAGGAAGAGTGAGAAAAGCAAGGATTTTCTTTGACAAAATTTCTCCCAAGTCAGGGGATCCATAGGCATGAGAAAAAAACCACTTTAACTTGTGCTCCCAAGCACAAAGAGTTTAAACATATGGCCAGCTATTGCTATAATAAGAAAAACAATTCGAAGTTGTTGCTGTCACACATACATTCCCACTGGGAAAAGTGGAAATAGGCTCACATGAATTCTCTGGCACTTTGTAAGAAATGCTCCATGGTGAGGAGCTTTGATTAAGCAGGGAGGGTGAAATGAAACCCTTATTGTTCTGCTATCTCATCCTTTTCCATTCCCTGTGGCGAGCTTGAGGTTTGAATCCAGCCTCAGCCTCTCTCCCTCCTCCGCCAGGGCCAGCAGCCTCCCACTGGAGCAGGCAATGTGGAACACATGGCACTTGTGTGCTGGGAACCTCCTCCAGCCCAAACACTTCAGAGAAAACAGCCTGCCGTTTACTTGCACCACATGTTTCACTGGGGGCTTTGCACTACCCAAAAGACATGGCAGAACCCAACGCTTCAGCACAAGGGACACTTGTGGGTTTCTTGCTAGCCATGCATGTAAACTAAAACATGCTTTCTTCTGCTTTCTAGCATTGACGAACGTGCTTTACCATTTGACTTGTCTCAGTTAAAACAACAAATACAATGGAAACCCTGAAGAATGCTGCTTCTAGCACCAGTCTTAGAAACTGTCAGGGGAGGTCATTGAAAAGAAAGAAAGGATATCAGGGAATAACCTTTTCCACGCCACAGCTGTGGGAAGCACAGCCCTTACTTCAGCAGCAGCAGCAGCAGCAGCATCCTCAGAGCTAAGCATGAAACCAGCCAAGTGATGCAGCAGGTTCTGCATTTTCTACCCACCTGAATCAATAATAAAAGCAGCTTCCTTGACAGCAGTCTTGTTCTATCCCTGGGCAGGTGGTCAGTTGTGTAAATACAAGGAGGGCAGGGGCCAGCCCCTCACAAGTGTCTCTGAGGCTAAAACCACCTGAAAGCTGTTGTTTCACTTCCACAGAGCAAATCCCATCTCTGGCCTTCAGGGCAGGATGTTTTTTTGTTCCTGTGCCAGAGTAGTGTTTGCCTCATCAGCACTCCTCAAATAGTAGGGCCAGGACCATAAAACCATCCACTTGTTCCTGCTGCTTTCAGTTAAGCAGAACTCATCAGCAAGCTGAAGACCAGCAGATGGCACAGGCACCTATAAGCACAGTACTCTGGCTTCCAAGATTCCTAGTACTGAGCTACTTAACAGCAGCACCCGCACTTTGTCGGCTGTTTGCTCTTATTTGTTATTTACTAGCAAATTGGAAAGAACAAAGTATTATACTCATCAGCTAAGGAACTTACTGAAGCAATCAAGTGAGAGCATTCAAGCTGCTAAAGCAGCAGTCAGGCCAGAGGAACTTCAGTCCCAGATACTGAACCCACACTGTTCATTCAGGGATCAGCAGTTTCAGACAGGCTGAAAGTCATTAACAACCACCCCACTCCATCACTAAACAATTTGCCCTCCTCTAAGAGTATAATCCAAACCTTTTCTGCTTTCTCTTAGATCCAAGTCAAAGCCCCTTGGAAGCTGTAGAGGACTCCAGTGACATAGGCCTTGAGGCAGCTCTCTAGGGAAAACTTGCAAGATGAATTATAGGGGTTTGAGATTTCCTTTATTATTATTTATTCTGTAAATATTGTGCTGGTGTCAGGGAGCTGTTATGATAGTTACAGTGATACGAGCCCTTCAAGGGTGGTATCAGTGGTACATGATCTTAGTGGGATCATGCAGGAGCACATTTCACCCAGTGCAAAAAGTGGCAAACAAGGGAAAAGAGCACTCCTGGGCTTACACTATTCTACTGAATGCTTGGTTTTAAATGTTTTTGAGAAGTGTCTTCAGCGTGCTGCCCAGTGGAACTCTGAGAACGCATTTCATAAATCAGTTTAAGTAAGCAGCTGGGAATGGGCTGGTGCTCCCTCCTTTCAGTCATGCTGGCTTTACCTCCATGTAATCCTGCTGACTAGAGGCTCTGACTGCAGAAGTGAGAAGTGAATCACGTGCCAAATACATTCCATGCTAGTTTTGACCAGACTGGCAATTGTGACTCTGGAGTTTCCAACTTTAATGTCCATCCTAAACATCTCTTCCACTGGGGCACTTGAGTTCCACACAAAACAGTGCTTTAGCAAACTTCTTTTTATGGAGGAATTGCTGGCATATTGTTGCTCATTTCTTCTATGGCTCTTTTGAAACATTATCTTACTTAAAACCTGTCATGTCAAGAACAGAAGCAATACCCTTCCTCAGAGCTTCCTATGCAGATTTCATGTCTTTTTCATTCTTACTACTTCTACACACACACACACACACACACACACCCCATTGCTTTCATAGAGCACCATTCCCATGCCACCTTTTTATTGCTCCATCTATAATGATGCTAGTTAGGACATAAAACTATTTATCATAGTTCTTCTCCCATTTCCATGCAACCATAAAATATTGGCCAAAGAAAGCTAACTAGCTGACTTAGTGCATCTCAAAATCTTATTAAAACATTTAGCAGATAAATGATGAAACATTAGTATGCAGAAATGTTATCTTTTGTCTGCTGTAGATTACACATCACTCCAGAAACGCATTTCCCTTCTCTCCTAGAAATTAAGTGCCCATCAGGTTTCTGCCATCTCTAAATCCAGCTTATCTCTATGTATCAAATCCATTTCCTAGACTCCTTCTTCCATGTGTTTGAAGCAGATACAGCAGCCAAATCAAAACAAGGCTTTGGCTGTATATGACTGATCTAAAGATCCCTTATCCTGTTACCAGCAACTACTGCCAGTATTGGAGTTTCTCTCTGAAGCCCAGACTATTTATACAAGGCAAGTCTGCAGGTTATGCCATTTTTGGACAAGGAATGCAGGGTTGGAAGAGGCCTCCTCAGTTTCTGAGCATCATCCCTCTCTATTGCATTATCCAATTCTCCATCATCATCTTATCCTGCTGCATCAGGAAAATAAGACAGGTTTCAGCTCTTTTTTTTCCCAGGGGAAATATATTCTAGATCCCAATCCCTGCTGCAATCCTTCCAGGCTAAATTTATTCATGGCCAGTTCAGGCTCATCTGTCCTTATGCTGACATTTTCCTGAACCTTGCACTATTCTTTCCCTTCTTCCATCCCACCAGCATTCACCCTGCAATGCACTATAGGACAGTTATTTCAGCCTTTCTGCAGATACGTGTCAAGTCTTTCAGTTTCCTCTTGCAGAGAACATATAAAATAGTCTATCCTCTGTAACAGGAGAACTAATGCTTTGTATAAAAGCAGGAATATTCCGTGTATCTGAAGAAGACAGATCTCCCAGTACACATCTTTTTCAGGACTCCTCAGGGTGGTCGCATGGTTGACTGGTGCTCTTAAGCCACTCCTCACAAATAGCTCACCTTCTGGTGCAGAGAGTTTTGTTCTTGCTTCTAATCGCGAAGCCATGTGTTTTCCAGATCTGAAAGTCTCCTGGTCTCTTACCTCAGCCCTCCATGGGGACAGTTCTATTTGTCCTGTTTTAAAGGAGCAAAGTTCCTCCACCCTCACCCAAATACTCCCACGTAGTGCATTTCAAGCAAATGTTTCTTTATGTTGGAGGGAGAAGCAGAATACTCGAGTATTGGTCGTCAGTAAAAAACCCAACAAGATTATGTTTTCTGGATTGAGGCTGGAGAAATCTGTATGGAACATCTCATGCAAACAGCTGAAATGTTTGTTGCAACACAGACAGTGGGGTTACCTGTACTGAGCCCTATACTGGACATAGAATCCTTCACCAGTATCCTTGGCATGTATAGGCAGTTTCTCTAAATAGTGACTAGTCAAGAGGAGAACATTTTGAGAAATACAAGCATCCTGACCCAATGCTCCTGGTCACACTCATTGCCCTCCTCTATAAAAGATGCTGATTTCCTGGACCCAAACTTTTTGCTCTCACTTTGCCATTCTGTTTGCTCCGCATCTTTGCCTAAATCACAGTCCAGCTCCTTTTTGTTTACTAACTGGCTAGCAGATGGTTAGATTGCAATTAGACATACATACATGGCACCACCTGCTACATGCTTTTAATTTCTCTTTGCCTCTGGAACAGCTGTTGGATTTGAATTTTGCAAATTCAGAGTAAAAGAGAAGAGAGTTTTGCTTTTGTGTTCTTCAGATGCTGCAGTTCTCCAGGGCAACAGGGAATGTAACAAACTCAGTATTTAAGACCACAGGTTTTGTTGGTAAAACAGTAGACATTTAATGAGTTTACTTAAGGAGCCCCCAGAATTGATATAGGCCACAAGTTTGTCCCTAAGGTTTTGGGTTTTTCGAACCTTCTTCTGATTTTAACAATATGCACAAAGGAAGCCAAACAACTGCAAGTTTTGTCAACCAATAGCTATGAAACGATAAAGCATTCAGTGCATCAAAAAACCCACCAAAATGTGAGATGGAAAAAAAATCTCATTGCTGTACCTTGAGTACCTCATCTAAAAGTGAGGGAGATGAGATACATAGTGCATCATTTCGCTGTTTATCAATTTACTGACCCATAAGTCAGTCATTGACTTTATCAGTGACTTGGCATACTTTTCTCAAAAGCATTGATATATGTCAATGTAATTTTAACATCCATTGTCAAGTCAGCTGTAAAAATGCAGATAATCGTAACTTCCTGCTGCCTGATACTGTGACAGGCACAGTTCAGTGTTTTCAGAGGAAAACGAATCATGCCAGTGCCTAATCTCAGAGCTGGCCATACTCACTGGAGAAATGCTATCTGCTCTTGGGGAGACACATGAAATACACAGGCTGACCTGAGGTGTATGAGCTGGGCTCTGGTAGCAGAATCTAGTCCGCACCATGGTATTAAATCTCCACAGAAAGTTGAGCTGTTCACTTCTTACATGGTTCCAGCTAATAAGTGTAAACAAAGTGCATCTTGCTGCATGGGATTTGCCTGGGGATTTTTTTTCTTCTCATTCTACATTAAAAAAACAAAACCCAAACCAAAAGAACTGGTGATAAGCATAGCTCCGCTGTTAAAAGGCTGTACTTCACCAATAGAGAGCAGAATAGTCACCATTTCCTCTCCTAGTTGCTGGGCAGAAACAGTGTCTAAGCACACAGTAAACATCTGTAAAACCTGTCCAAGAGCCAGAAAAGGATTTTGAGTTGAGACTGGCAAGGACTGCTGCCCTGTAGCTAAGCTTTCTGAAGCAGTATAAGTTTCCTTGCAAACTATAAAGCTGTGACTCCTTTCACAGTCAGTAATGCCTAGAAAATCTAATGCCATGCTGTCCCTTTCCTCTTTTCCCTTTGTCTAATATCTTTGCTATTTCAAATTGTAACCAATTTAAAGCTGTTTCCTCAGCACTAACTACACAAGCAGACAAGTCTCACATTTTTACTAAATCATTACCTTCAAGAAGGAACTTAAGCAAAATACCCAGGTTTTTACTTTCTAATTGCTCCTTACCCTCAAACACACACAATTCACAATAAAGTCATGTTTCCTAAGCCAAGACTGAGATACTTACCTGCAAAGCTGGCATGCCTGCCTCTGAGGGCAACAACTGGCACTGAATGTGGAAAGCACTCTGCAGAGCCTGTCCTGTTCCTGCAGGACAGAAACATCAGTTTTATGAGTATGAAGTAACAGTAAAATTCAAGTAGAACTGCTGGGGTAAAGTCATAATAGAATAAAATTATATTAAATACTTAAGGAATACAAAATATTTCTGGGCAAGCTGTGTTTCTAATTAGTATGATATCTCTAGTTTGGCACTGTCACATGTTATTGAAAGAATACTAAAATCACCCCTCAGGCAAAATGGTTACATTTAATAATACCACCTAGTACTGCTTGCTCTAATACTGCAACTGCCTGCCTCTATACAGTCATCCTCAGGACCAGTGAAGGGAATATCAGAGCACATTGTGCCACACAGGTTGCAGTCCTCACCTCTATAAAGAATACCTGATAAACCAGGGTAGTTAATCCTGTGATGCAGCTATTGCTTCAGTACCATGCCAGTCTTTAAAATGCCCTAAACAGTTGCACAGAGTTCATATCTGGCAGGCACCATCTTTCATTATCATATCTATGGCTTTAAGCCAGCAACACCGTAAAGTGTGTGCTTAGCCACAGAACAGGGCTCTGGCTCACCATCTCACTGTGTACTCTCTCCCTGCCAGAAGAACAAGGATGCTAGTACTCATAAGCAAGCTGTGCTAAGGCCTAATCCTGCCCCATGAACGTCAGCAAGATTTGTACCACTAACTTCAATAGATGCAAGATCAGTCAGCAAGAGGTAGATTTTTCATGTAAGGGTGCAGATAGTAAGAGTTGTGCTGATTTTCCAAATTGTAACAAGGGTCTATCAGCCATTTTGGGTGCCAGGTACCTTTAGAAAACTGGTCCTTGCCCATTGAACTGTTTCTTCCTCCAAGGAAAAGGACGCCACTATAGACCTAACTGACTTCACCTTTTCTTTGTTGCCACATTCACAGCTCTCAACCATGATGCTGCTGAGACATTCAATCCTGATGCTAGCTGCTGAATCTGGGCATAGAAATATAATCAATGACACAGTGCTTTGCCAGAACAGTAAAAAGAGGCAATACAACAAGATCCCTTGCCTGCTTGTCACAATTTAAAGGTGCCAGTAGTTACTGAAGCTCTGGGAGAAAGATAAAGTTGATTAGGTGGGGTTTTTAAATGGATTTTAACACATTGGCTACACATTTAATCACATGGATGGCTTATCCATAGGTGCTGAGTGCTGTATACTGTGGCACTCCAGTGTCATTCCTTCAAGTGCAATAGTGAAGAAGGACTCATTTTTGCCCCTCGTACCACAACATTCCAGCCAAATCCATCACTGCTTGTCTCGGAGGTGGCTGCACCCCAAATTAGGCAAATAAACCTTTGTCTTATTTATTTAGATAGTCTGAAGAACCTGCAGTCTGGACCCCTGCACAGAAATTCAGATCTCCGGACAATTTAGTGGACACAGAAGAGATTAAATTTCTGGGCAGAAAGGGTTGGATGTTTGCCACCACAGAAACTTAGTTACTGGACTCCACAACAACTAGAGACATGATTACAGTTCTTTCTTGATACAGGTGTGGAAAAGTAAAAGCGACACTAATGAGATAATTATTCATAGATGGCCTTGATCTCTTGCTTCCTCTAGCAACTCAGAATTGGCTGCTTCTAGATGCCTTCACAAAACCCCAAAATACCTCAAGAGCCTTCTCTGCAACTCTGACATCTGGAACAAGTCTCTCGTATTTCTCCATCTTGCCACTTCTCCCTCTGCCTTCAGACCCCCAAGAGCCCACAGCTTGCTGCTCTGCTGGGACAGCTGTTTCTTCTCTATTGTCCTGCTAAATTTTGTATTTCATTTCATGCAGGTCTTTCATCTGTAAGTATCCCTGAACATCTGCCACCATTCATAAACTAGTTTTACCTGAAGGTGGGGTTGTTCTGTTGGCTTAAGTATCTGTTTGATTTATGTGAAGTGGCTAATGACTAATTGTACGTATTTTATTTGGAAAGCACAGAGAATGCAAGCTAACCCACAAGAGCTGGCCCAAGGCTTCTTATCATTATAGGCAAACTAAGTCACTCTGCCCTGAGGATGAATAGCCTCTGTTACACCCAGAGCTGGCTTTTTCTGCTACGGAAAAGCAAACAGGATCCAGAACAGGCTCACGTGTCCCACTTCCCTTCAAAGTAGCTGCTGTTTCATGCATTCTCTTCCCCCCTCCTGGCAGCAACCAGTCTAGTTTTCAGGGCTCTGTCAGGGTCCATTCTGCTCCTTTGCCTATGCCTAGTCCTAGCCCTGGCAAGCACCAATGGCAAGCACTCATTCAAAAGTAAAGAAAAATGCCAACCTCAACTCTGCTTATGTTACCCATCTATGTATATACCTTCATCTCACTAGAGATTATTTATATACTGATAATCTTGCCTGCAAGGTGAAATCTAAGCTCATGCTTCAGGATTAAGAAAAGTTTACTATACTTTAAAAATCCCACAACACATTTACTCCCCTGGGCACAAGGCTGGAGTGATGCGAGAGACCTTGTGTTGCTACCCTGCTCCAGGATACCTTTTTTCTTAGCAAGCACTATAAAATACATACTAGTTTACATTCATATGAAATATATTACAGCAAAGAAAATGTCAGGGATTTATCCATACAAAAGTTGTAAAGCTGATACTTGTGCTGTGCTCTCAATACCTCTCTTCTTGCAAGATGAGGAGAGAGAGGATATAATAAAATGAGGACTAACCTGTTCTGGAAGGAATGCAAATCTGCACTGAAACACTGAATTTTGTCCTTGAGGTGGTGAATGCAATCAAAAAAAGAACAAACAATTTTGCAGAACTTATTACATCCATGGAAAGAAATGCACAGGCTTGTTTTCCAGAGCTGGGACAATCTGCCTTAGGTCCAGCTTCACAAAGTGCTGGGTCAGCTCTGCAAAGGGTTGGATTGGCAAAGGTAGTAAAACTCATTCGAGAGTAAGGGAAATCTGCAAAATCCACAAGTCCTGACTACAATTAGTAGATTTATAGACTCTTCTGTTACAAGATCGTCAAAATTTAAAGGAGAAAATTAGAGAATGTTTAGCCCTGTCTTTACACATGTAGTTGTGTCTCCCCCCCCACACCACATTAGCTGCCCCAAGGCACCACCACCAGGCAGTAGAAAAGTGATGGAAATGGTCTTTTTCATGGTCTTATGTCCTAAGGAGCTTGATGTGCAGCAACAGGTTGGCAATATGGCTTCCTACAGAAATATAAAGGACTTGTGCTTGAAACAAAATAAAGGATTCACTGATCGGTTTGATTTGGTTTGGGTTTCCTTCTATGTATAAAATTATTCCATGTAATTTATATTTAATCATAATTATACACTGACAGTGATTTCATATGAAGAGTGTGATTTTTTCACTTTATTGAAGGAAGATCTAATTTGCTATTCCCATGTGTGAAAAGCTGAGTATGTATGAATTCTGTAATGAGAAATGATTAATTGCTTGAGAATGCTAGTCTTATAAACTTGGTTGGCTATGCACAAACAACAAGATCTGCTCTGATTGGAGGAGGAAGTAGAAATAACTGTACAAGCAAAAGTATCCATAAAATACCTGTACAAAAAAAGAATATCACAAGATCTAGACATCATTAAAAAGGTTAGATACAGGCCATCCTGTATGTAATGAACCAAAAGATGCACAGGTAGAGGCTGCTTGCTCAGCACTGGTAGACAAGGACTCCATTTGCACATTTATCCTTAAGATACATCATGCCAAAGTTCTGAGCTGTATATAATTATCCTCTCCCATTTAATGTCAGGAGTAACTTCTCTTCCCACACAATCCATGTACAAGCTGATTTACTTCATCAAGGTTTTGATAATATTGCATTCTTCACCCATTTGAATAAAGTTAGCTAAACCAACCTGGGACATAATTGTAGAAGACAGATTACAAAGAATCTACTGCTCTCTTCACAGTAACTCCTTTTGTCCCTGTGAGTTCCTGATTGTCTAGTTCTATGCAGCCCTTCATTTACAGAGCAGAATCCCATCCACATATTGGGATTTCTTTCAGAGCTTCTCAGCCTATTCAAAGCAATAGCACCAGCAATGAGAAATAACTTCCTTTATCTTCCCTCCCCACCTTTTATTTGTCTCAGACATTAGGTGACTATTTATCACCAATACACTAGGACACTGTGGAACAAATTCACTAGCATATTGTGGTAGACCACACAGTAACCTATGCCTGTATGTAGGTATACTGCTTAACAAAAAGATCTTCCCCGTTTTCTCCTGTTTGAGGGTATCTCGGAACTTGGTTCACACAAAAAAACCAACCAACCAAAAAACCCACAAAAAAAACCAAAAAACAAAAAACCCCAAAACCAACCAACCAACCAAAACCATTCTTAAGTTACAGCCACTTACAGCACAAACTGCTGTGCATCAAGTAAGGTACAAGAATGAGGGAAAGAAACACACAGGGAAGGGAGAAACAGACTAAGGAATGATTGAATGTAGGCAGCTTCCTGTCAGAAAAGTAACTGATGCCTTCCTGTGCACTGCCCTACCACGTACCTTACCTTAGAGGTAACCATCCCAAGACACAGCTCCATTTTCCTGTGAATTCATTCCTTGGCTCTTCAGGGAATATCAATAATTGCAGCAGTGCTGGCTGCTTGCAGAAGCCTGGGGCTGTGCAATGGAAATCCCTGTGAGGCCTTAAGGAGAACACAGCAACTGAACTAGAAGCACAGGAAGGAACAGAGCTTATCTAATACTTCAGCTCCACAAATCCCAAGTAGTGCTAAAGTAGCACATGACCCCAGAGCGGACATTCTGGGATGCTTTTTCTTGAGTGAAAAGTTTACAAATAAATATTTGTTTTGAAGAGTTACACTGCTTGTACACACAAAGTTTACCCTGTGGGTCCAGATGTTAGTGCTTTATTAAACACACGCATTACAGGCCACTTGCCATAAAGAATAGTGCAACTGCGGCCAATTTTCTTTGGCAAACTTCCAGCAGGAAATAATCCTGTGTCAACTATGTCTCTCTCCTTTGGTACTGCATAGACTCAGACAATGCATCTGTTGGACTCATTTAAATATGTTCAAGTATGTGTTCCATTGTTTTAAAGCATCAAAGGCTTTTGCTGTTATAAATCATAACAAATTACCAATAACTCTGAACAAGAAAACCACAGGAGAAAATTGAAGTGCAGCTGTTGACAGCCATTGAAGGAGATGGGGAAAAAAAAAAGATAGGAAACAGTTATATACATGATAATGCTCATTATCTAAATTATTTGTTTGAAGACAAGGTGATAACAACATTTCATTTTTAAAGTGAAGATTTTGATGTAGCACTGAATCACCATAGTTAAAGAAAATACACTAAAAAATGGTCTTTATTCCAGCAACAAGCCTAATGTAACATTAAGAGGGGCTCCCTGGGGAGCCAAGGAAAACAGCAATGTATTTCCTAAAATACCTGGCACTGCTCCAGTGCTGCATCAGCATTCTTAAAATACATGCAATTGAAAAGACACCATTATTGCTGCACGATATGATTTTTAGACAAAGCAAAAAGTTCAACATAGTTCCAGCCAAGTCACGTCTGATCTGGAACACTCTGTGTAATACCCAGGCAGTTTAGAAAAGTAAATCCTGTTTTAAAAACTGTAGTACAGTATTTCCATGTAGAAATAGTGCAAAATTTGTGTTCCGGCCTTGGATATGGACAAGAAAAAAATAAATAAAGGGCTAAACTTTTAAAAATAAATGCTGATTTAATAGATGCTTTTTAAAACAACCAGGAAAAGTATTGTACTCTAGAGGATCTGCAACCCAAATACTCTGCATTATTTACTGATCACATTGAGAATTAGCACTTAGCTGGGCACACATGGGTTTGCAGGCAACAGTCTTCATGTTCTTTTTGTTTCTTCCCACAGCAGCTTTGAAAACCTGGAAGTGTTCATCAGACCAGCAAGAAGTTCAGCCGCAAACGCAAACATTAGAATGTTTGTCAGAAGCCACAGGGGACTTGTAATCAAAAGACAACTTGGGTTGCCTTCTAAGGGACAGCCTTACAGAAAACACTGCTGTTTGGGAGTCAGGTTTTTTTCTGATGACACAAATACCATGCTGGAGGGCAGCCAGACTGATTAACTAGGGGATCAATTTATCACTGTTCCACGCTGGGTACAGTGTGGGTTATAAATGAGAAGGATGCTCCTCTTAGTCTCCTGACCTCCCACACTGCCAGATCTGTGTCTCATTAACTTCGCTGGGACTGACATTGTGTGGGAACCGGATCTGAATAACAATCTTCTTCATTCTCTTTGAGCTCTTAAATCTGCTATTCCCCTTGAATTAGGTACCAAAACATGGCCTCTGCACTCTGGGTCTTCAGTATTCCTTACCAAAATTGTTAACTCTGTACACTCCTTCTCTCACTTAGAATTGGCTGACTTTCTGCAGAGGTAACAACTACCACACAAGAGAAAAACCAATTTAAGGATAAATTGTATTTTAGACTGTAATGGAATCACACAACTAGAAAGAATTTTAGAACATCAGTTGGTCCTGCATTGACAGATGATCAGTCAGCGCCTTGTCTTTTCATTGTGACTGAAGTTAGCAGAGCTAGGAAAAATTGGCAAGGTTCTGACAAGATTAGTACAAATCTGTGCATGACCTTGAGTTCTGCAAAGTTGCTAGTATGAGATGAGAGATGACACCCCTTCTGTTACCTTATTTGTTAAGAACAGCAGTCTTTTCTTCTAATAAATGAATTTCTGGAAGTTATTGTGCAAATCTGAAGAGTCAGATACAGCAATGCTATAATATCTCTTCAGAATAACTTATTTCCTTAATGAATTGGACTTCTCTATATCAAGTGAGACTGAGAACTTTACCAGAAGGTCCAATTATTACTAGAATAAAAAAGCCAATGCAAAATAACCCAGTTTTTGTGACACAATAATGCTGTGCTTTTCATGTAGTACAGTGGAATGGACTAAATAAGAAAGGAATGTTTCAACAGGGCAAGCAGTACAACTGCTGCCCCAAGTTTTCCCTTGTATACTTGGAATCTTTACTAAATGTGTTTAACACGAGACATGATGCTATCTTACACCTGCTGGTGGATACCTGATATCCACAAGTGATGGATGAAATAAAAAATGGGGAAGAAAACTGGAACCATCCCTCTTTCTCTGTGCCTTTTCCACTTGTAGTACAAAGGTCTCTTACCACCATTACCTCTTAACTCAGACAAGCCTCAGGATGTTGCCCATGGATAGTGGTGAGAAGGTGTTAAGTCTGATAAAAGTCAGATGGTAGCAATGTAAACCAAGGTGGCAGAGATACTTAAGTGATCTTTATAAAGTTCATGAACTACCCACAACACCAGACACAATGCTATCAAGACACCCTTTGCATGCTCCTTTAATTAAATAGGTTTAAAATACCTACGAGTGCTCCTGGAGAAGAGTCTTCAGAATCCAGAATGATCAGAACGAACTGGAAGAATGGCTTAATGTCAAGAAGCTCAGTAGAGAGGTTCAAAGAAGAAAGAAAAAGCCCCTGTACAAATACCAATTGGAAAAAAATCAGCTCTATGTCAGAATAGCAGAAGTTATCTGAAGGTCTAAGTTGATTGACAGATGAAAGGTAAAATGCCAGTACAGAGAGCTGCACCAGACTTGAAAAGACATACATAAAATTGTAATGATCCATAGGAAATTACAGGAATCTCAAAAAAATTCTTCTCAGGATCACCTGAATTGTCAGATGTGTTGGTCATACAGAAGAAACTTGAGTCTTCCAATTATGAAGTTGAAATTTCAACAAACATATAGCCATAATTATGATGAATTTGTTTACCATAGCCAAAAAAGAGCAGTACAAGAAAAAATCATCTGAATTAGTGTCACAAATCTGGCCTAGAACCTCAAAGAAACTTCCCAGTAAGGCTTTTGGAACACCAAAACCATACATCTGCATAAAGATGCTGCAGCATCTCCTAGCCTGAAGATTTTAACAAAGAGATTAAACCAACAGTGGCCCTGCAAGATCAACACACCTTCCTATAGTACAGGAAGTTGGTTTCATGGCTTTCTCTCAACCCTGTATTTTTTAGGGCTGTACAATTAATTATTAACCTGAATGTTGTGAGGAACATATCCCTGCAAACATTGCTTGGTCTCCTTCTCTTTCAAACTTTGCTTTACTATAACACTTTAAAGCAACAAACAATAGCTTAAGCTAATGCTGAATGGAAACAGAAATATATTATACTACCCATTAGCATTCTGCACTCTGCTTCATTCAATCTGCTACTCCTTACAGTCTAGTTAGACAGTAAATTCTTCAGAATAAAGTATGAACTTTTATTTCATGCTTGCTTGATGTCTAGATAAATCAGATCTCTTCATAGAATCATAGAATTGTTAGGGTTGGAAAGGACCTTAAGACCATCTAGTTCCAACCCCCCTGCCATAAGCAGGGACACCTCATACTAAACAATGTCACCCAATGCACAAACCATATTATTAGAAAAAGAAGGAATAAGTAAGCATTACAACAGTGTAAACAAAATAGCTTTCACCTTAGCCTGCATCTGTCAGGGAGCAGCAAAGATTGGATGCTTCTTCCAAGATAGGAAATTAGAAACCACATACAAAACCCAGCAAACAAAGCACTAATCATCCCATAGCATACAAACAATAGTAGCAATAGAAGCATCATGAGAGGAGAGAAGATCAACAAAGAGCCCAAACCATTACAGAGGTTCATACCAGTAAAACATATTCAAGGTGCAGCCAGAAAAAAAACAGTCCACAGACCAGACTAATATCTACTGAATGTAGTCAGGCTTGAACACAATATAATAGTTACCACAGCAAGTGTGTGTATTCATGTATACATATAGGTGGTCAAAAGTCAGACCACAGTCTGGGCCTACACATCCCATTCAAAATAAGCAAAGCCCATAACTAAACAAACAGTTCTATACCATAGCTCAGAGACTAAATAACCAGGGCTGAGCTTATATGGAGCTCCTGGGCCCATGGGCAGAGGGTGTGGTTAGAGGCCCCAGGTGAGGTTGGTCAGGGATATTAGTGCACACAAGAACCAGTATAATGTTACTGCCTGTTAATGCTATGGCAATAATGATAGTGCTGTCTTTTGCCTAACATTACTCGTCAAGGGTAACTAAGACTCATTACAAATGCAATTTTTATAACTGTATGTCTTAAATTTATTTTCAAAGCCTTCTAATGTAGTTATTCAAGTAGTCCAGTCACACACACGTTGAATCTAGTTACATGCTTGGGTATGATTTATGCTGCATTTTAATGGACCTGTTCTGGGACAGTGATTTAAAATTTATTGGAAATGACAAATGAGAAAACTGTTTATGGCATACTTCATTGAAGGCCCCTGCACACACGCTTGATTAAGTTCTAGTTCACCGGAAACACCAGTAAATATGCCAGTATTGCTGTCATCCACATGCTATTTTAAGTACCAGAGTCCTAAAATAATTTCAATGCAAGGATTAACAGAGGGCTGTGAACAAATAAGATGGCATTTGTGGATAGTTTGTGTAGGTGTCTAATGCCTCCATTTTGGGGGATTGTTTAACACTTACCCTTAAAGCTCTGGGGTTAAGTAATTAAAAGATGGAAAGATAAAGCATTAGAACAGGTGAAACGGAAGCAAAACATAACCTTAGAAGTGAAGTGAGATACTCCATAGAATATCTTGATTTTAAAATATTCTTTGAATACAAATAAAGCCTAGAAATGTTACTAAAAAAAAAAAAAAAAAAAAAAAA
>NDXB01011628.1:17165-44370 GCA_002631895.1 Agapornis roseicollis | reverse complement strand
AAAAAAAAAAAAAAAAAACCAAAAAATTTTAAAAAAAAAAAAAAAAAAAAAGAAAAGAAGAAGATGTTTTTCCACTCAATCACAGCAAATCATAAGCAGTACCTGTCACAGCTGGTAACTGCAGCTGGAGTCTGATTTAATCCCAGGAGATTGCAGGAGATGCCATGCAGGTACTAATATCTGCAACTCCACAGCTGGGACTGGTAAAAGCGGTTTAAAAATACTCCAGAAAACCAGTGCAGACAGAGTAAAAAAAGAAATGAAAGGACAGAGTTTCTGCAGAAATGCTAAAGAAGTTTTAGCTCATGCAAGTACATTGATGTAAGTGCTTTTGACTTCATCTATACTGTGATTATTTTCTTCTTTCATGGGAAATGCACTTACTTGCAAATTTTTACAAGCTGAAATAATGTAAAGGAACCAGGAAGTCATACTTCTGTTCTCTACGTCCACTACACTGCAGGAAAAACACAGGTATTTCTCATTATTGAAATAACAAAAGCTGGATCCTCAAATGACAGACTGACAGGACACCTTGTTATTGTAGTAGTATTATTACAGATTGTTACTGTGGAACCCAGGTGCGTGCTCAGATCCTCTTGTATTTGTTACCATTCAAAGAGAGAAAAAACCCAGCTGATTTGTGCCCTGAAACAAGTCACTAGCTGGGTACAAAGGAAGATAATAAATGTGTCCCGACACACAGACATATCTGGAGTAGCAAGACATAGAAATTATATGGAGGAGCCTGATCTTGCCATTGTACTACGCATTACTATGTAGTAAAATTTTGTTCTTTGGGACTGGAGGGCATTTTAGCTGACATTGTGATAGACTTCAGAGAAGATGTTTGGAGGGTAATGCAGTACAGACCTTAAAACAGCGTTCTTGTGAACTGAAACAGGAGAATACAAATGATGACAGCAACAGAGCTTGGAATTGTGACCTTGCATGTTATTACATGAGAGAACACACAGGCTAGGAAAAGGTTTACAAGTGAAGCTTTTAAAACGAAAAAAGCTAATGTAATGGAGTAGAGGAAGTTACTGCCAGAAAATAGGGTATTGCTGCACGAAGAGAAGAATGAAGTGACCATTATATATATTCTGTAAAAGGGGAGTTTAAGCTGTACACTAAATAGGGAAAGCTATGTTGTCGGAAGCTTATCATTATGGTGAGTAAAAGGCTAGAATTAAAAAGAATCTGCTCTTTGTGCAAAATGTTATGGCTGTTCACAGACAGCTTACGTCTGCAGAATTACCCCTAAACCACAAGAAATACTTTAATTATTGTTTTTTTAATAACAGACACAACAGGATCTCTTTAGTAAGAAGTGTAACCATAACTCATTTGTACAACAGGGATATTGTAAATTATTTGCAAGTTAGAAAGAAACCCTATTTAGTCTCCATTGTATTTTGCATGGCAGATGCTTCTTTTTCCTTTGCTGAAGCTGACACAGGTCATGGTGACTATTAAAGATGTTACATTGTGATGCTTTTATTTCTGTACTGTGGGTATATGAGATAACCTGGATAGTTTTTGTACGTACAGAGTGCTTGTACATGCCCACCAAGAAGTATGTTGATACAACCCATGTTGGACTGTGTCACAGTGCAATTGTGAGTTCAGTGTCCTAAGGTTCATTTGTCGGAGCAAAGTTACTCTTGATGGCAAAACTAGCTGTAGTGCTGGCTTTGTGTGATGCAGCTATTTAATCTGGTTACAAGCAAAAATATTTACCAATGGCTGCATTTCAGCTAAATCAGATTTCACCCATTTTAATTGCATGGTTTAACTGTCAGTCTTACTGACGAAGACCCTAGTACATACAAGACTAATTCACATAGGGGACTTAAGTTTGCTTAACTCTTTCTTTTCTCATATTCTTCAGGTCCTTCCCAACCCTAACTATTCTATGATTCACAGAATCACTGACTTGTTTGCATTGGAGGGGACCTTAAAGCTCATCCAGTTCCTAACCCCTGCCAGGGGCAGGCACACCTTCCACTAAGTAGCTTGCTCCAGCCTTGTCCAACCTGGCCTTGAACACTGCCAGGGATATCGATATCAAAACCATTCACACAAGTAGAACTTTCAAAACGATACAAGCTGTGCGAGGAAAGTCCCGATTTCTTTTCCTGCTACAGCAGTTTCTTGCTGGTGTTACTTATAAACGCTTAATGCAACCAAACCCATGAGCAGATTGAATTGCTTTCAAAGCCTACTGACCGTGTCGGGACACTCTTGTTACTTTGAAATCATCTCTGCCACAGACTTGAAGCTTCAGGTCTACCAGAGGGACGAGTATCTGGGTAATGCTGGTGGGGCCTGTGCAAAATCAATGGCCCGAGCTCTCCCGGAGGTAAAGACCAGCCCGGGTGCGAGATGCAAGCCCCGGAGCGGGTGTGAGCCCCTACTCGAGGTGCAAGCCCCGGAGCGGGTGTGAGCCCCTACTCGAGGTGCAAACCCCGGAGCGGGTGTGAGCCCCTACTCGAGGTGGGACCCGGGGAGCGCGGTGCCCGCTCCGCTCGGTCCCTCCGCAGGGCGCCCACCGAGCGCCGCATCACGGCGCGCGCCCCCTCAGCGCGCGAGGCGGGAAGCGCGAGGGTGCGAGCGCGCGCTGCCTCAGGGGCCGGCTGAGGCGGGCGCCTGGCGCCTCCGCAGCAGCCCTCCGTCGGCGGGGCTCGCCGTGCCGCACAGCTCTGTCCAACGACTCGCGGTGAAAACAATGTCGGCCTCCCCCGGCCGCGTTCTTCTGGCTCATTCTCCTTCCTGAGGAGCCGCCTAACCCGCTGATTGCGGTCCTGGTCGGGCAGCGCGGGACCGACGCTATCTCACAGCCCCAGCGAGGGCCGCGGCCGGCAGAGATACCTCTCCCTCACGCCTGAGGTGAGAAGGGAAGCTAAGCTCGCGGGCCGGCGAGCCAGCTGAGGCGGGGCTCCTCTCCCACCGGTGTCTGGGTCAGCGGAAGGCTGGGCGGACGGGAGATGGGGGTCACTCGGGCTGGGTGGGCGGCGGTTCCGGACTACCCCCGTCGTGGGCCCGGCGGCAGAGCGGGCCGGGTCGGGTCGGGCCGGGCCGTACCGGGAGAAGGGCGGTGGAGCTGTCCCGGAGTGATGACGCGCTTCCTGCCCTCCCCGGCGGGGGTCTGCGCCTGGAGTCCGCAGCGGCGGCGGCTGCAGGCGGCGGCGGAGCAGGCGGGAGCGGGCAACAGGCGAGAGGGGGGGGAAGCAAGGAAGCGACCGAGCGCCGGGGCTTAGGCGCTGTGCAATGCTACAGTAACGCTGTTCCCGGTAGGAGCCCGCGAGGACCCCCTAGTCCTGCCCTGCCGTTGCACGTTGCATGGAGTGTCCGGTCCGTGCTGAGCTGCCGAGAGGGGGAAGACTCCGCGCAGGGCTGAGCGGCGGGACCGCGGAGTCGCTCCTTGCCTACGGCGCCTCAGCTGCCGCTGGGTTTCGCGTGTAGATGCTGTATTGCCCCCGGCAGGCTGTCGGTCGGGAGGTGGGAGCTGCGCTCCGTCCAGCACTGCCTTGTTCGCCCAACAAGTTGCCGGGTCTAGGGAGTACGGAAGTAGTCCTGCCCAGTGCTGTGCAGGGAGCCGGGTTGCCGTGGCCCGGTTGCGGTTCCGCCGCCGGGAGGGCTGAGCCCCGGGGAGGGGAGAGTGGCTCCCGCTCACCTTGCCTTCGTCAGGAACAGGGCCGAGGTGGGAGGGAGGCAAACCGCGGTCCTTTCGGATTGCTTCCTCTACCCGATAGGATTGGTATGGAAAGGAGGTGCTGGGGCGGCAGCTCTTCCCGGCCCCTCATAGCCTGTTTCGGGAAGCTTCGCGTGGCCGAGTCGGGGGGTGAGTTTGCCTGAGGGACGGAGCCGTCGGGCGCTACTGGCGACCGCGATGGAGAAAAAAGCCCCTTTTCGCAACACGTTGCGAAGGGACGACCTCCCAAGGACGGTCGTGCGGCGAGTGTGTACGCGTGTATCTATAACCATATGTTCGCCTCTTCCCACCAGACCGTGGGACGGCTCGGGGTGGGAGCGGGTCGCAGGCCGGTCCCGTAGAGCCACCGCGGACGGGAGGGAAGGACGGGTCCGCCCCTGCTCACCGCAGCCGCGGGTGGGATTGCTGGTGATCGGCGCTGCTCCGCGGCCTCTCCCTTCCCCGGGCTGGCCTGGAAGTGCAAGGGGCTAGCCGCTCTGGGTTACCTGCCTTGGTGCATCAGGGCTCCGTGCCCGCGACTGGCCAAAGCACAAAACCTCCCTTGATGAGTGGCAGCGTCGTATGCTTATGGAGGGCCTGATCGCGCTGTGTGCTGGGGTCCCCGTGAGTGTCTTGGCACCTGTTTCGTCCTTGTCACCCTATCTCATGGGTGTGGGGTGCACCGCACAGGCTTGCTTTTGGGTGACAAGAGAACCCTGACACAGTGCCAGTGCCTGGGCACACCTGTCTGGGAATTGGGGCCCCTGCTGTCTTTGTGCTCACCTTCTGTAGTGCTTTTGTTCTGCTGACCAGCCACTTCAATTTATTTAATATTAATGCACTTTTTGTGTGTTAAAACACTGCTGCAGTATGTAGTTAGAAGGATGGTGGAAATGCTTACTGACTGAAAAAATGGTCAGATTAAACAATTACCCACTTCCCTCCAATCTTTTAAAGTTTATTTTGGAGACCTGTGTTTTAAAGCCATATTTGAGCCATATTAAGTTTCAAACCAGAAAGCCAGTTCTGAGTTTGAAAGTGTGTTATTTAAAGGCATCAGGATTCCTGCATTGTCAAGAGAGCCTGCTAGCTATGGCAAAATATTCATATGATGAATAGGAAAACAAGTAGCATGTGTCTGAGGCTGTTCTAGCTTATGTAAACCATCACTTACTCATACATGTATGGCAGTGTGTTGCAAGTGTGAGTGCAAGCTACCAGTGTTATCTATACTACAATTTATAAGTTATCTTTATGAAACACTTTCATATCTGAGGTAACGGTCAACCATTCTTCCAACAATACAGCTAAGTTAACTATGAATAAAGTTGGCTGAACTACCTTTTCTGCTTTAATTTTCAAACCATGATATTTTCAAGGCAGTGCCTTAAGATTGAAGGTTATCACACAGTTGGGGGAAAAACTAAACCAAACAAACCCCCTCTTTCCTCTGGGAAGTGTATTTCATAAGTTATGTAATGCCACATTTGACTCACTGGTCACTGCAGAATTAAAAGGATAAGTGGAGTTCTAGTTTATCTGTTGGTGGCAAACTTACTGAGCTTAAGTAAGATGAGAATACTTCTTGTCTCTGATTGCCAATATAAGTCCTTGGGTTAACTGTAATAAACTTGGGTGATATTTAAGTTCTGAACCTCAGTATAAAATTTGAGAAAAGACTATAGCAATTTCATATAAAATACCCATTTATTTTACCATTCAAATTATAGCAGTTTACTCTGAATAATTGTCCTGTGTGTTCTTAGTGTAACATCTGTTGCATGATATCATGTAATGGAATGTAGTACAGCCTAATTTAAGTTGATTTGAAATGTTGCTGTTGCACTGTAGTAGTGCCTGAGAGGGCGAGAGCTTTTTGGTGTGTGTGATGGATGGATTGGTTACGAGTAGATTATGTTGAGAAAGATGAACTTGCATTTGAATTGTCAAGGAAGGATTAAGTACTTTTACTCTGAGCTTGGTTTGTTGTACAGTTTTACTTAAGACTTCTTTTATCATTTGCCAGCTAATCTAATCACTGAATTCTACTTACATTAGGAAATGCATCTATAATTATAAAGATAACTGATTAGTACAAAACACCACTACATTAGATTCAAGCCTTTTATTTTGGAGAGGGAGGAGTGGGCTTGAAAGAACTGTCTTGCTGTGGCATAGCTTGAAGTGCATAATCTTCACGATGACTTAGAATTTTTGCTGTGGAAACCTCCTAGTTGGTATTGTTCCCACAAAGATTTGACTCTGCACACTGTGTTACTTTATATCCCTGCCTGTATAAAATACATCTATTAAATCTATGCAAATATAAGATCTAGGCAGCTTCCAAAAATGCCAGTACTGAATTAATTACCACAGCTGGACAGTAGCAGAGACAACCTCCATTCTGTTTTGTGGCATTGTAGTGTCAGCTAGTCGCTGGAATATCAGTGTTGTATGTTCATGAAATGTGAGCAATACCATTTGCTGAAGCATTATTCCAGTCCATGATTTTAGCATTTATGTACTGAAACCATTACTTGAAGTAGTTCTCAGCTCCCACTCCTATCTGACCCTCAGAGATTTCAATAACTGCCAAAAGTGTAGGATTCCTGATTTATTTTTTTTTAATATGCAGAGTTTCTTGCTCAGAAGTTCTGATCCAGATGCTGCCTTAGCATGGGGCTATAATTAGGAAAGAAGTGTGAATGTGTTTACAGACTACTGTATCCAGCCTTCAAAAATTCTTCTTTTCCACCACCTCCCCCCCTTCCCTTCCTCCCCCTGCTCTTGAATACTTAAAAGATTTGGCAAGTCTTCTTATGCATGTTTCTGAAGACAATAGAATGCTGATGCAAATTGAGAACAGCAAACAAAATGGTTGGGTGTTGTTGCAAATATGAGGAGGCTGTCATAATAGGCAGTATTTTGCATGGTAGGCTTCATTTGTTTACTTGTGTATTTTAGCATATCAGTTGAGATAGATGTTACTGGGATATAGCTGGAAATTGCAGTGTAGGTAGTCTTGTCTATTGGTACTTGAAGGGGAATGCAGGTTTTTGCTTCTGGGGTTCTGCTTTTGACCACAAATGGTTATAATAGTATAAATTGAAGAACTTTTAGAGGTAGGGGGGATGCAAATGATAAAGCAGAGGTTTTTTCAGAGTAGCCTGGCTCCCAAATTCCAGAGGCTGTATTAATAGCAGAATAATATAGGCTTTTGTAAATCTATGTACGAAATTCCTATGATTATGCACATTGTGTTTTGTCTTAAGCTATTTTATGCCTTATTTTTATTGTTGTAATTAAATTATTCATTCCTATTAAAATATAAATCCAGTTGCCTTGAAGGTAGGCCAAGCTACTTAAATGCATAAGTGCTAGGCTGATCCACAGGACGCTGAAATCCTGGTCTGATCAACGTTTAGAGAATTGTGACCTTCTATCTCTGTGTGCAGTAAAGACATGCCTTTTGAGTGAGGCTCGTATGCTTGGGGTTGAGAAGGTGGTGAGGAGTCTGTTGCTAGTTTTGATGCCAGACTTGTAAGTGGACTTGATGATCTTAGAGGTCCCTTCCAACCTGGTAATTCTGTGAAAGTGTGACCACTGAATTTTCTAGATATCTCTCTGTGCTAATGCTGCTGAAAACCCATTTCACAGTAGTGTCAGAGAACCTTTTCCCTGGGTGTGTTTTGTGTGCACATGCTTATCTTGGAATTGAGTTTGAATTAGCCTGGGTACTTGAAGCAATTGTGATAACATTTTGATGTTTTCCACTTCCAGCTGCAAGCTGGGATTCCATCCCCAGAGATCCACCCCCTCGATTCTCAGAGCTCCGTCCACTTTTTACCCGGGCATCTTCATGAAGCTAGAAAACACGCTGACTGACCTCACAAGGTGAGGGTGACCACACAGCAATGTCTTTTCTTAAAATATCTTTACAGTACTACAGGGCTGACTTGTTACTTGTAGCCCCTTCATTTGGCAGCAACCAGTTGAATTTCTGCCCAGATGGGTCAGGCTGGCACTTGAAACTGCCTTCCTTACATTCTCGGTAGGTAGCTCATCTTTCTGTGTTTGGGTAGCAGGAGTAAAGTGTGAGCTCAAGTAAATTGTAAATGAGCCTTGTGTCTTTCTATCTGGCAACTCTTGTAAGGCTGAGATTTCTTATTTCCATGAAAATGTCACATGTAGTCCAGAAATAGGAGGCTCTCAGTCTTCTAAATCATGGCAAATAACAACTGAGGTGATAAAGTCAGTGGTACAAGTTGGGCTGTTTAGTTTTCAAGTTGAGTAACAAGTTACATTTGTCAGCTGTGTAGAGGTCTTTTTGCTATAGTGTATCAAAGCATTTAGTGCTTTGCCGCAGGATTGGGCAGATTGGTGTGAGAAATTCTTCAACAATAGGATTGTCTTCAGCTTAGAAAAACTTTCAAAGTTGTATAATGCTTATTACATATAGTTTTTTTCCATATAATGATTTCTCTTTCTTGGTATTTGATACATGTAATAAGGTAAGTAACTCTTCAGCTACCTGAAGTCTAGCTTGTACTGTGGTTTGTTTACAATGGTTGTATGTACTAGTGGGAAGGTTGTGATTTTTCTGAAATCTGAGATATAAAGTTCAGGTATAGATGACAAATATGTGAGCATTCACATGTGAACAGTTTCAGAACCTTACTGGTAGTGAAAATCAGGCTTGAATTTGTATGGCTGGAAACATGAATTAGTCTTAAATTCATTTATGGCAAGTATCTTACCTTTGTTCAATTTAAATGTGTCAAATGCTGTGTAACAGGAAGCAGCAAGGTTGCACTTGGCTAAAAGAGTGGAAACAGCAAAGGCAGGTTATGAATGTCTGATGTTGAAGAAAAGACCTTTGGTAATCTAATGGGAAGGATTGTGGCAGGAATGTGATGGTGGTCTAGAACTGAAGGACATAATGCTTAGGTACAATAAAAATGTACAGATACCTAGAGAGAGTAAAAATTAAGTGACATGGCTGCCAGTGAGATCAGGAAGCTGAACTTGAATGCTACAGTTCACTGTTGACTGCAAGTTTTGTAATTCTTTCTTATAGTTTTTCCATTACTGACTAAAAGATTTTCTTAGCTTGATTTTTGTTAAGTATATATGAAAGGAAATACGCTGTTGGCAAGGAGGTATCTGAACCATCAGAGTGAAGGAAAAGTGGGAGCCACTACTACACAGTTGGAATTCAGGGTCAAGCAGATGGAACCAGTGGCACATCTCTGGCTTGGGGCATCACTATAGGTGTTATTACAGGAGGAGGTAAATGTCCAACTTCAGTTTAAAAAAAAGTAAAGGCTTTGGAAAGTCAGATGGCTCTGTTGTGGTATTTAAAGTACTCTCTGGAAATGTTACATGCAACAGCTGAGGATGTACAGACCCCAAGTGAGAACTCCAACTCTGAAAAACATGTGTCTGGTTTTTAATTTAAAAAAAAATTCAGTGGCTGCATTTGCAGCTGTGAGTAAGGTCCAGATCAGCCAGACTGTAGCTGGATTGCCTGTTCAGCTGCACTGTGATGCTAACCAGACTTAAAAGCAGATATCGAAGTGCAGTTGAATGTACAGAAGACTGAAACCTGTGAAGAAAGGATAGTTAACTAAACTTTGCCTAGTGAGATTGGGCAAACCATTTTATAGATTAAGTACAGAACAAACCCAGACACAGAGAGAAGGGGGTTGCAGTGGATTTAATGGGTCTTGTCTGAAGTCTTTGTAATGTAGAGGGCATGGATATGTAAGGGGTCAGTTCAAATGGTTTCACAGGTGCTCTTTGGGTGAATGACATTTTGTCTTCTGTCTGTCCTTAGAGAGCCAAGAAAGCAAAAGCCAGATTAAACAAAAATAACTTTTCTCAGGAGCATGAAGATGGTCTGTTAGTGATGCTACTTGCATCTGTAGCTGTGGGTAGCTGGAGGACATAAGACACTTCATTTTTTCTCCCCTTTTATACACTGCTCTGTTGTTCTGTTCAGAATGGCTACCTCATTCCAGAGCATGCAGATACTTAACTTTTACAGGGGGATGCTGTGTGGCAGTTCTTGAAAGAAGATGATCCAGTCTTGAAAAACCCCTTGTAGCAGTCATAGCAAATTGTCCAACATCAATACAGAGCTTTCCAGTACCGTGGAAAATAATCACTTGAAGCTTGATGATCTTGAGGAAAACACCAGTTATGTTCAGTAGGTGACTATCTAGTGGCATAATACAGTTGGAAACCCCAAGTATGCAATTTTCTTGGTAGTATTTTCAAGAGGGAAGGAAGAAGGGTCACTTTTGCTGTCCTATCCACTTTGCTGCTGCTGCCTGATTTGCAGCACAGGCCCATCCATCCCAATGGTTGGTGCTTGCCTGAGCTCTAATGAAAGTATTTCATGAGTGAAATTGCTCCATGAGAAGATTTAGGGAAGTGTTATTTGTTCTCAGGTGACTTCTCTTTGAACAGTACTCTTAAAATTCTATTTCTTTAGTTCTTGCTTGCTTCTTGAAAACAAAGTCTTTCAGCAGCCTTTTTGTTTTAATTGCCATAATGATCAGGGTGCTAGCCAAATTTTAATCCATTCTGTCTAACAAAAACCAAGATGTATGAAATAAGAAACCATGGGATTTAAGTTTCACAATTCTTTTGCTATTCCACAAGATGAAGCATTAAAATATTGGGAGGGCCTGGGCAGAAAAGGTGTTCTTAAAGATCTCATGTCAGAACTGTGGCTGACTTTGTAACAACATTCAAACAGAATGGCAGGGCTTTAGTGGCAAAGACATGGGGTAGAAAAATACTTTAATTGTGGTGCAAGTGCATGGGTAAGGGGAGCTAGTTATGCAGAAGTTGTTGGAAATTATCTAACACAGATTAAAAAAAGCCTGAAACCAGTAAGAAGGGTAGATGTGCCCTGAAGAACCAAGCAGACCACTCTGAAACAACTGTAAGGCCAAGCTCTGAAAGTGACTCAGTAATGACTGTAAACATCTGTGCAGGAAAAAAAATGTGTTCCTACTTAATGCTGTTATCATTCCTTTTCAAAGATAAATTGAAGTTTGAAGCGTTAAAAATGCCATCTGCATATGAAGGCAAAACCCCGTTACTTAGGCTGAAACCTGAAAATTAAAACCTAACAACTGTGTTCCATGTGGATCTTATTGCAATCAGCAATGGCCTTAATTACCTTGAAATAGTATTACCAGTATACCAGGGCATTTGAGGCAGTGGTTTCCAAATATTTTTTTGATCTCATGGCCCTTATCAGGAAAGATTTGAGAACAGCCATGCCCAAAATATCTGTTTATTTCGAAATTATGCACATACGCTATTGTACTTAAATTATGTACATGCAGAAATAGAAACTAAGAAAGGAGGATAGAAATGCTAATCAAAAAATGTATTTTATTTCTTAACAAGACCTCTTTTTGCTATTAAAAAAAAAGCCTTTAGTGAGTGTTATGTGCTTGAATGTGGTTTGTGTTTTTAACCACAATTGGTTTAACACTTTAATACAGCTGTTCGAAGGTCTGATTCTAAATTCAGTTATTTCAATACTCAGTTTTAATGGCTGTCACAGCTGAAAAATACACCTCATAGAGATGTATAGATCCAAATAGAAGTTCACTATTGGTTGTGCTTACTAAATCATGGTACTCATTTTCCCCTCCTGTACACTGGTTATTCAAGGGTTTTTCTTGGAATTAATCTCCTAAATTTCCATCTTCCCTCATGTCAGTCAGCTGTTCTTGCAAACTAATGGGAAGGTGTTGAATTCTATTTTAACAAACACATTCAAATCGCCCTGAAACTCTTCTTTTGGAAGATTGTTAAACGGGTTAGGAAATTCTGTTTCCAACTCTCAAGTATTCTGATATTTGAGAGGTTTTATCAATGACACATCGTTTTCAGCAACAAAATTACATAACAATGGAAACACTTCCAAACATCTTTTCTGTAGAGTGGGTTTCTTTTGGGAAGCAGTTACTTTCTTAGGTAAAAGGGACATCATAAGCATGTATGGTTTTGGCAATATCTGCTAGGTACCATACTGCTGACAGCCACATGTCATCACAGAAATTCAGCAAGTTTTGAACACTTGCCTTTGTGGGGAAGCTTAATGCATCTTTAGATTTGCCAACTCTTTTAAGCTCTTTGTCACAAGATAACCAGCAAACCTTAGTGTGGGAATATGACTTCCATAATCGCTCCCCTTCCGTTGCAAGGTATTATAACCATGTAAGTGACAGCGTGTAGCACTTTGTGGACTTCTGGCTCCAACTTTGCTGCAATAACTTGCCTATGAATGATGCAGTGAAAGGACTTCACATGTGATTCTATTTGTAAACTTTATACTAGAATACTCTTTTCAAGTTCCAGTTAAAGCAGCCACTTGGTGATTACACTTGCAGAGTTCTTCCATAAGATACTGTTTCTATTAAAGAATTCACTTACAGCTGAGAGTATGTTGAGTTTTCCCCTCAATCTCAAGGTACATTTTTCTTATAGTGACTCAAGAAAGAGTAGTTTCCCATGTAATTATTTCATCATAGAAACATTCTAGCATGTAGATTAAGCTGAGATGTGTTAGAAATAGCTTTACTTCCTGCCAACACTATAGCAAACCACCTACGCTCCATAATTTGTTCTAATACTTGTTTCTTCAGATCTTTGGCTGTTTTAAATGTGTCTTCCAGCAATATTTGCTGACAAATTAAAGTCATATTGTTTTCCATGTATAAGCTAATCAATTTTTTACTGCAGCAGGAAGACCAAGTGCTTACTCGATGGTATGTTGCTTTTTCTTGTTTGCTCTTCAGAAAGAATTGTTAAAAGAGGCTTCTGGTACTTAGTGTTCACATGTCTTGCTAATTGTGATGGCTTCATACTACATAATATCTCTAGGCACAGTTTACACTTAGAGTGAGGTTCATCATTCATGCCAGCAGATGTAAATCTATATTTTCAATTGGTCATCTTCATAATTTCAGGTTTTTTCCCAGCTTTTTGGAAATGTTGGATCTGATCTAATCAGGTTAGTCAGATCTGATGAGGTTGTTGATTTTACCCTGTAATGTGTCTGACAAGGAGCTTGCACTGGTGGTAGGAGATATGTTGATGCACATGGATTTTGAAGCAAAAGCAAAATCTCTCATGGCATCTGTGTATCTGACATAACATAATACTTCAGAGCCTTCAGGGTCAGAGGTGATTTGTGTAAGATTGCAACTGTATAGGGCCTTAAACCATTAATGCATTTCCTTGCTTAGAATTCCTTGTCTTTACTTGCATCACATTCTTGTACCTTAAAATATGGTGCTTAGTAATTGTGACCCATGTGTGTTGTGATAGCATGCACATTTTTATGAGCATGCCTTTGTGAATTGTGGCCTTAGGTCATGCCAGTTAAAACTTTAAGAAATAAACATTCCTAAATGATTGAAGTTATGTGTGGTTGGTTGGTTTCTTTTCTGTCTGGGACTTGTAAGAAGGAACAGCAATTCTTATTCAGTTTGTTTAGCAGCCAACACAATGTCATTCTTATCCTGCCTAAGGCTACAGCGTCTTCTGTAAAAGATAAATTTCAAGTACCTGCTAAACATCTGCTATCAGGCACCAGTACTGTCTTGGTACCCACCCAAGAAGTGTATCTCTTCATGTACAGCTCATCTTTCTATAGCTGTCCTGTGAGTTGTAAGGAATGAAGTACAACTTTAGCTCATGAAGAAGATGTGGAAGCAAGGTGGGATTGCAGATAACAGTCCTTTGGGTAAAAAGGAAAGGTAAAGCAAAGGGTTGCTTTTTGGGAGTTGTTTACAAGGCGCTTTTTAAACTATCGCTGGGGTTTTAAAAGACTGAAGATTTGCTGTATTGACTAATTGGGTTTTATTCTGGACTATATACTTTTTTCAAATGTCTTGCTTAGGGTGTACCTTTCATTATTTAAATTAATGCTGCATTACTATATGTGAAGTAGTCTTTGTACTACCATCTCCTCATAGAAAGAGACTTTCTAGAACAGTTTGATTATTTGGTGTGAATACTTGTTTCTAATGTGTTTAATAATTTTATTTTTTGTGAAATTGTTCTTTAAGAAGAGTCTCCAGTTTAGCTTTCTTTGTATTTATTCAATGGGACTTAACTCTCCTATAGCACATGACAAGTGAATCAGGATGCTGGCAACTTATGCAAGTGAAAATTGTCTTCCTTTTGGGCCTCTCTTGTTTGATAGAAGTCAGTTGTTTTCTTTCTTGCTGGTCAATCTATAGATGCTTGAAATACTTGTGCTTGTTGGGAATTTGCCACTTGAAATTTAAGAAATTCATACTTAAGATATCTCCAAGTAGCTTACAATTAGAAAAGCTTTCTTCTGACAACATTCGGGGGATATTCAAATAAGCAATAGGAAAATTCTTCTTTATAAGTAATAAGCTAATGAAAACCTAGTATTTGCATAATGAGGCTTGCCTTGGCATTTGACTACTTGGGATATTTCAACTCCCACTCCAAAATAAATCCACCTAATTAGTGTTGATGATCAGTAAGAATGATATATTCTTTTATTTTAAAGAATGGAAATAATCTAAGATGATTTGTTTGACTTAAGGATAGAGAGACTCAGGAATATGTAATAGTGATTTTGAATGCTTTAACATGGTTATGGCGAGTCTGAGACAAGGCTAAGTCTTTGTGCTTAAGTTGCTGAAGTGTCTAAACATAAATTCAAATCTGGAACTGGTTTTGCAGAATTCTCTTATTCAATCATGGAGTATTGTACCTTGTATCAGTGAATTACTGGCATCCATTTTGGTTTCTGCATTCCCTCTTAAAGGAAAGTGGGTTTGATAGTTTAAGGCCAAGTTCTTCAGTTATCTGATCCTTCATTCACTTCACACGGCATGTAGCCAACCTCTCACACTTTTGGGGATCAGAGCTGGGTCGCCATGTGGGCAGGATTAATGTGCTTATGTATGCTGCAGTAGAAGTCCTCAACTTTAGCCAAAGAACACATTTTAAGTTGAGAGCTGAGGGGGAACAATTTTTTCCTTGCATTGCATATATAGGGTCGACTGAATGATCAGGATTTTACACTTCTCAGAAGCATTACTGGCATGTAATTGCTCTGTCAAAGGTGAAGGCAGGGACCTTGATGGGCAAGGGAGAAGTAACTGTGTGTCATAGCAAATTGAGTTCCCGAGTCCAAATGTCAGGTTTGGAGTTGAAAATTTAATTTGAAATACTGACTTTGCAGGCCTTTGCTGACCTACAGCTTGAGTTCGAAGCTTTATTAAACTTGCATCCCTGTCTCCCTTCTTTCACATCCCATTCTCCAGTAATCTTTCATATGCTCACTGAACATGATGGAAATAACAAATCTCAATTGCTGTATTTTGATGATTCTTGAGAAAGTATGAGAGTAGATTTTGCACATAGTGCAGAAAGTCTTAATTTGGGAAAGCATGCACCTTTTGGTACATAGAATTTGGAGCTTCCAGAGGTGGTCTGCTGGAGGTCTTGCTGATTGATAGATGCTACTGTAAGTGTAGTCAACAAATGGGATGCCTGCCTTATTGTTGTAGGGGTTTTATTTCCTGTCCAGCTGATCCTCAGAATCCAATCATGTCTACAGTGTCACTGAGCAGGAATTACCCAAAAATGTGATTAAAATGTAGCAGGATAAAATTTAATATATATTAGTTAGTAGGGTAAAACCAAACAAAAATTATAGCTGAACAAGGCAATTGTATTTGACACTGTCTTAGGACAAGAACATGTGAAGCATGTCTATTATGGGCTTGCATATCTAAGGTACTGGCAAAATACCTGAAAAGCCTTCTGAAAAGACTTGTTTCAGTATGTTTTTTTACAATGTTACACCAGTTCACTTATCTTTGACAATGAAAGTGTACTTCTGTCCTTCATGAGTGAATTGCCATCTCTTACAGTGAATATTAAAACTCAAACCAAATGGTTTTGAGCTCAGTTACATACCTAATAGTATTTTGTCTTGAGATAGCAATTCAGGGAAGGTTGAAAGTGTTTGATCCATTTCACCTGGGGATATATTTCTCTTCTTGTACTCAGTGATGTAACTGACCCAATCTTGCAGTGGCATGTACCTTATAGTTTCTTGTAGCTCCCTGAGCATTAGTGCCACTTTGACTGAAGAACATGTAAGGTTTTTTGCTTTTGGCTTGCTTTCTGCTTGTGTCTTGTTTAACATTTTATATATTGCAAGTTTGGTTAAAAATTAAAACTAAGATGAGCTTTTTTAAGTTTCTTGCTTGTTTCTAATGGCGTAATAGAGGAAATGGTTAGATCTTGCTAACCTTGCCTTGCCTGCACCAGGAATGTGAGCAGCCCATTTTTGGTGCACTGTTAGTAGTATGTATGCTTAAGGTAAAAGTGCTTAAAGTAAAAGTGCTTGTCTTCTCTTCTCTGTTACCCTCTGTTCCTGTTTATCCCAAAACTCAAAAAATTTTTTGTTGTCGGGGTTTGTTTCTTAAATTTGTTCCTTTCCTCAGCCTTCAAAATTAAAAGCTTTCTTGTCTTATAATTTTAAATTTCTATTAGTTTGACAGTGTCAGGACAGATTCTGCCTGACACTAGGACAGTAGTCTTGATCAATTGTGTGCTTTTCAGCTGTAGGAAAGCTAGTATCAGTTTTCCTTATTTACTCATTTCAATGCCAGATACTTCCAAGTTCACTGCATTTGGGACTGAAATAAAAGTTGTACGCATAACACTGTTTACTTTGACCAATTTGTGTTGAAGAAATGGTCAAAATGGGTTTTGCTGGCTTATGAAGCTTTCCAATCAATTCCTTAGAATGCTGTGTTTGGAATACTTGGAACTTTCATTTCTTTTTCCCTCTCCTGCAGACAGTGTTCCTTTGAGAACTGTGTGTTAAATTGAAAATGACCTTACATGCCTTCAGTTATAAATAGCAGCAAGAAGGAAGAAGATTCCCCTGCTGCCAACTCCCATTCATGGCTTTCTATTTCAGTTCAAACCATGTTTTACAGTGCACTTTGATTTCCAGCGCTCAACAAGATGCAGCAAATTTGGTTGTATACTAAAAACTATGTACTTGAGGTCATGAGCAGGTAAAGTTACTGTGATGGAAGTCCTTTCTTTTTTCTTTTATCCTTCTGATATTCACCGCCATGTGCTATTTTGTGTGCTTCCTGCATTGATCTGAGCTATGTTGAATCATGAGTTAAGAAGCTATTGATGGTGAAACACTACTCTGCCTGAAATCTGAAGAAAATAGGTCTTGTGTATATGACAGTTTGAAAAGACAGCACTTCTTTGTTCATGTATGGACTATGGTTCTTGTCATGTAGCTGTTATGGAAATAAATGGTAAAATAACTTAGTAATATTTTGGTGTGTGTTCTTTCTTTAGGATGTCATATTTAAACTCTTTTTTAAAAATATAAAATGTAAATAAAAATTGCCCTTAATAAACAAGGTAATTAAATATTATTAGTGTTAAATGCTTGCAACCATTCAGTTATTTATTGTGTGGCTTACTAGCTGATCAGTTGTCTTACTAAAATACATCTTTGGCCAAATGGAGGTTGGTACTGGCATACGGTTTATACCTCACCTTCAAGTCATACTGTTTCTATGTGAAAATTTGCAATGAAGTAAGTGTTGGTGTGTTGTGAGGGAGCATTTGATTACTTAAAATGTTATATACTGATACTGGGTCTGGAAAGTAATGACCCTGGGACAACATGTTTCCTAACTCAGTGACTTTTACTGGCTTGCATGAAAAAGATCCAACTCCTGTAACAGTGAAATGTTCTGTACCTGTTAGGTGCATGATAGAGCAGAATTAGTGGTTTACCATTATTCTGTACCTCACTGTGATTTAGTTTTGAAGGGAAAATGAAGTTAAGCTTGGCTTCTGACTTAATTGATGGAGTAGTAGAATAGATTTGGCATTAGTGTTAGTTTTAGGTCATTCCCCAGATCAAGACAGCAAAACTGGGAGAAGATAGAATTAGTCTGAAAAATGTGAGCTGTGAAAAGGGTCATGTCAATTCTCTTCCATCCTTTTGCTCCTGTTGGACAAACTAAAACCAGATATGTCTGGTTCAGCTGGTGCAGTGAGCTTCAAAGCAACTTCAGCATTTAAAAAGGCATTAGTGTGGCAAGAGCTAGAATTTTCATTTTTCAGGTCTTGCTAATGAGCATATCTTAAGTTTCAAGCAAATTATTTCTCAAGTCTGGCTTATGTATTCAGTTTGAGTGTGAAAAACTGGGTTTATATACTGGAACTTTCTATTGAGCATAATGTATGATGTCCTGGTGGCTTTCTCAAGTGAAGTTATTTTTAGGGTAGTGAGGCAGGCAGGTTTTACTGTACATGTATGGTTAGTGAAGCAATCTGTAGCGATTGGGTTCTCAGTGGAGAAACAAAAATCAGCAGGAGCCCTGAATCTTTCATATTATTTTTTCTTGAGTTTTAGTGCAAGTGTATGTAGCATTCATGAATCACTAATGGTTCATGCAGGCAACTGCTTGACCACTGTCCCTCTTTGAAAACTGAGAAAACTAAAACATTTGCAACTAGTTGACTTTTAAGAAATACATCCTTAAATGCATCCTCGAGAATGTGTGCTGCTGAATTAGAAAAACTTCCAAACACTTGGTGAGCATAGACCTAAGACAATTTGTAGAATCTTTATGGACAGGACCTGAACAGACCTGTCTGGAAACCATACAACACTTACAGTTTTAGCTTTGAATATTTCTGTGGGCATTATTTTGTAACTTGCTAGGCAACATGCTGCTAAAAATCTTGCCAGTGCTTTAGTTAACTTGATATCAGCTCATTTTCAAGTGACTGACACACAGAAGCATCATTCTTTTCCAGAATAACTTGTGCCAGGTCTGGTGCCTGTGTCCACAGTCATGTGTTAATGCATTTGCAATATGGTTATTGAAGTTTGAATAGCTTAAGCTTCTTTGTGCATCAGCTATTGATTTGGAGACTGAATGGTTTTCACTGGATGTGAAAAAATAATATTGTATTATAATAATATTATAATTAATATATAGTAATAACATAATGGGAAAACCATAATTGAAAAGTCAATGTCCTGGTTTTCCTGATCCTTAAGGTCAGAGGAGATGGGTTTACAATTTTCCCTTATGTGTGTGTGTACACAGCTGGTCTCCAACAGCCAGTTGTGGGATCCTCTGACTACTGTTATGCTGAAGTGACAGGCTGTAATTGTAGAAATCCATGTGAAAGAGCCA
This sequence comes from Agapornis roseicollis, assembly GCA_002631895.1. Lineage (NCBI taxonomy): Eukaryota > Metazoa > Chordata > Aves > Psittaciformes > Psittacidae > Agapornis > Agapornis roseicollis. The sequence continues at coordinate 25,395 of NDXB01011628.1, read as the reverse complement.
GGGTACTTTGACAAACTGGATCTACTTGTTTCCTCTCTGAGTGTTACCAGGCTCCCCCAGTGATATCAGGATGGTCAAGTTTGGAACTTATTTAGTAGCTATGGAATTGTTTTTGTTCACACATGGTTTTGTGTGTGTGAATGAAGGTGGAAACACTGTATACTTCAGAGCTATGTAGCAGAAGTTTGGTGCTTTTTTGGTGGTATTTATGTGTGTTCATCCTAATGACAGAAATGTAAGGAATCAAGACTCAGCGGTGGTGTGTAACAACAAGGAAGAAGCTGCTCTTGGCAGAAGTTACCTCAAAAGGGGAGGTTTACATTTTCCTCCTTGCATGCACTTGGATTCTTACCTACCATGGTTGAGTTATGAACCATGGTGCAGAAGGCATCTGTGATAGGAATGCTATGAGAAAAGAGATTTTCTTCTGAGAGAGGAGAGGGGGAAAATGTGAGCAATTGGCCTGCACTGTGAGATGAATGGGGCTGTGAAATGCAAAGTCTAAAGAATTGACAAGGAAGAGACTTTTGGGATGAGATGACATTATCTAAATGATGAGCAGGGATTACAGTGGCAGATGTCAGAACAACTTTTATACCATGGTAAAGCTGGAGAATCAGCCAAGTGATCTCTTTGGAAATGATTGATAGTTTTGGTCAGAGCTATTGATGGGTCAGGTCCCAGTATCAGACAGTTCCAGATGGGTTCTCAGTAGTTAATCCATGGTTTTGACACACAGGTCACTGGTGGAAGATGAGCTGCAATGTTTCTTTCAACTGAGTTGTCAAAAGTTTAAACTTTTGCAATACAGCTGACATACAGACAAATACAGTGATTTTGAGATCAGTAGTCTTGTGGTTATGAACTTTTGTGAATTTACAATGGTGGCTTTTGGACTTAAACTCAGATAGCTGAAATATTAAACACAGTGGTTTTTTGGTTGAATGGAAGTCTTTGTTTTTAAAAAGGATTACAGAAATTTCCATCACCCACACTCTTTCAAGAGAAAGATTGCCAGACACTCAGAAGTCTCTCTCAGTATCAAATTTGCCTCAATTTTTTTCTGTTACCATGTGCAACCTGTGTTAACATAAATGTTTCTCATTCAGCCAAGGCTGTTATTTTAACTTGCTACTTCCCAACTCTGTTACTTGCCGAATGAAACTACTCTGTTGTCTCATCTTTTCACCCTTCTTAAGACAACTCTTTGTTCTCCCCCATGAAACCTTAGCTCTTCGTCTTTTCAAGAAAGAGTTATGGATTTTAAAAGTATAATGTAGAGGAAGAGGAGAGTTTTTACCCTGTGGGGGCTATGCAGAAAAAGCCAGGTGTTGCCTGAAGAAGGTAAGTGTTTTAAGGGTAAAATATAGTGAGTGGGGAGCCTGGGAATTTTATAGCTGTCTACGTTTTGAGCCATAAAAATACAGCATAGATTAGCTTCTACAAGCTGGACAGCAGAGCAGCAGTTTCTGCTTTATACAGCTACAATTCCATTGGCGACATTTTCCTTTCTTCCAAGTGGTTTTAAAATCGTACAGCTAAGCTTGAGACAATCTGTAATTCACAATGGAATTGGAGAAGTGGTGGTGTTAATTCAGCATAATGTGACAGCTTTCTGCTGTGCTGTGTGCTAACATTAAATAAGGAAATTAACTGCTGTGTTGGTCAGCTTGTTGCTCTTTTCCCATTTCTGTTACTCTCTTCCCTACTTTCAACTTATTTCTACTGGTGTTTTCTTTTAATGAAAGGAAGATAACAAATGTGAGTTGATAGCAGCTAATCATGATAAAAGGCTTAGTAAAGAAATCCTGAACCCATGTATCCTGTGGGGGGAAAATAAGAGAAAGTGAAAATTCCTTATTTCTTTGGTGGAATATGTTCAAATATGACACTTCTGTAAAAATTGAGGCTGTTGATGCTTGAGACTGTTTATTTGGGAATTTCATTTGCAACTGTACACATTACTGGTGTTAGTGGAACACATCACTTCTTAGCAGCTGGAGTGCTGCTGTGAGACGCCTTTCACGCTTCAGGAAAGTGTGCTTGATTCAGAATTGAAGTATAATCTTTTCCAATTATACTTTTTGCAGAATAATAAATCCCTTAAGAAAGTGTTAGTAGGAATTTTAAAATGGCCAGAGGAAATGACTAAAACCTTACAGTGTAATTGGAATAACATGATAAAAACAGAAGACAATGCAAACTTTCAGGTACTTCATGCTTTTCTAATTCTTTACAGTGGAATGGAAGTTGCTGATCTCAACGTGCTTATTAATGACAATCATAGAACTACAGAATGGTCTGGATTGGAAGGGACCTTTAAAGATAATATAGTCCAACCCTTCTGCCATGGGCAGAGACATCTTTTACTAAATGAGGTTGCTCAAAGCCCTTTCCAACTGTCAAAGATGGAACATGCACAACATATCTAGACAGTGTGTTCCAGTGTCTTACCACTGTCATTGTAAAAATATTTCTTCCTTATTCCCAGCCTAAGTTTGCCCTCTAAAACTGTTGCCCATATCCTGTGACTACAGGCCTTGATAAGAAGTCTGTGTTTCTTATAAGCCCCCTTTAAGTATAGAAAGGCTATGCTGACATCTCCCTAAGAGCCTTTTCTCCAGGCTGAACAGCCCTCTCAGCCTTTCTTCATAGGAGGGCTATTATAGCCATCTTTCCATGTTGATGTCCTTCCTCTGGACCTGCTCTAACAGGTCTATGTCTGTATTGTACTGGGGATCCCAGAGGTGAACTTGGTACTCCAGGTGGAGTCTCATAAGAGCAGAGTAGAAGGTGAGAATCGCCTCCCTCAACCTGCTGGCTATGTTTCTTTTATGCTGCCCAAGACACAATTAGCTTCCTGGGCTGCAAGGCAGTCCGATCTGACAGTCAAGTAGGCTAGAAGTATCTGTTACATGCTGCTAGTACATACATTTATGGTATATCCAGTACTTTCTTATGGTGGATAACTCTTAATCTTCAACTTTGACAGGGATTTGACAAATTCATATCTTGCAAATCTGAAGTCACTGATAGTTGAAGGCCTTTATGCTGTTGCATTCCAGATTGCTTGGATGTCATGTGTGGGGTAGCCTTCTTTATGTATCTCAGACTTGTAAACAAAGCCTCTATTTATTCCAAAGGAATGGCGGCTAAATAAAGTAGGCTGCAATATCTGTGGCCGTTATTAAGAGTAAAGGCTTAAATGAGAATTGGAAGCAGGACAAAGCCAGCCATCATTCCAGAGCAACATAGCCTGCAAAAATTCCTGGTTTAATTGTAAGTCAGGCTGTTTGTTTCTTTGTGTTTGTGAAGGCCTGTGCTGTTTAACTGTAGCATGTACTACAAACTTACGCTCTAAAGGAGCATTGGAATCTATAGCATCCATGAAACTAGAGGATACATTGGTCTGTTTTCAGGGAACTTGGCTAGTTAGTGCTCCTTCAGCTGTGAAGAAATATATTGATAAGACATGATAAATGAAATTTCATAGTGAAACTTGAGCTACTTGGAAAATTGGAATTGTTTCAATGCTGGGAGCACATTTCATATTAAGTGTTTTAAGGTCAGGGTGGAGAAATTTTTCTACTGTTTAGATAGCTGCTTTAACTACTAAGATGGGAGGGTCTTCTCTTCTCTGGTTGTAGTCCTGCAGCTAAGAAAGAAAATGAGTCTCCCTAGCTGTGGAGTATTATTGGGCACAGATGTAGATAATAGAGGTGACCATCATATCCAACTTTTTGTTAATAAAACACTCCCCTCCATGTGTTTTGTAGTTTCCTACAAGCATAGTCTTGTCTAATTTTTATATAAATTAAATATTAAATGTTACCCCGTTCATCCCATTAGCTATGTAGTGTAAATGGTTTGTGTGTTGAAATGAGTGACTTGGGAGAGTCAATAAGCATGATAATTTGTTTAAAAAGGGCAACTGCTTCATGTCATTTGCACAATGTGAAACTGCCATAAATTCTATTCTTAACTTGGAATATAAACTGAACTCTGTGTTGTAAAAATTGCGATAATGAAACCTGTTTATTGGGCACAGTTGCATAAATATTTGTTACCGTGAGTCCTTCGGGTCTAACTTGTATCCTGATAAGCACTGTGTGTGGAAGGAAGCCTAAATTGAATATAATAAATGTACTGACATAGAAACACTTCTGAGGGTGCAATTCCAAGGTGGCTGGGTTTAGATTGAACCAAGATAGTGTTGTCTTGCTCTTCTTCCTTTCTCCCCTTGATCAACCTGAGCATTGGCCTGACTGTGCAGTGAGCTAGACTGAAAATTTCAGCCTGTCTGGAAAATAACATTGTGGAGAAGGCGCATGGGGTAGAAGACATAGTGGATAGTTCAGCTCCCTTTCAGTTGCTATAGATGGGGCTGAGTGCCAGTGGAAGGGGAAAACTGGATAGTTGGATAAAGGATTGTAGGATTCTGACTGAGACAGGCCTGCACTCCCAAGGAATCTAGTTCTTTGAGTAAAAGTGGTCTGCTTGCTAGTGGTGAGATTGTTAATGTCTTCATGGACTTCTATACATGCTGAAATATATACAAAATATGCACCTCTTACTTTCTTGATTCTGAACCGGAGAATTTGGTGCACTGGCTGAGTGAGGAAAAAATGCAGGATTAAAGAGCTAGAACTGGACAAGTCAGAGCACTATTTATGCAAATGAATGAATAAATAATTCATCAACCAGTTGTGAAAGCAGTCTGAGAGCAGAGCCAGAGGGCAGGGATCATGCTTGAGTCTGTGTGGATAGGGAGGAGGAGGAGTTGCTCCAAGCAGAGCAGCTGGAACATGCTACTTGGAGGTGCAGAGCAAAGCTCATGAAGGTAGTTTCCTGAACTGCCAGTCCCACAACACTGGATCAAACTGGATTGTTATAGTTTCAATTACAACTTAGTCTTCTTATTTGGGCAAGGTTAGAAGTGATAGTTTAAATTGTTAAATGGCCTGATAGTCTTGTAGTTAGTTAATTGTGTATTGGGTCCTGCTGCAAGCTTTCGAAGCTGGTATTGTGCATCAGAATTTGAGTGGCTGCGAATTTGTTGATGCAATTAAAGTTCCAAGCAGTTAGCTTTTTTCTTTTTCTTTTTTTTTTTTTAAATTATTATTTAGTTTTGTTACATCAGTTGACACATTCGGGGGCAGAATTTTCTACCTAATTTGACTTTCATGTATCATTTTTTTTGCAGGTGCTGAATAGGTGTTGAATAACTTGGGTAACTATAACTACTGTGCAACATACTTCAGTACATCAGGCCATGCCAGTAAAGATTGACTTTTGTTCTGTTGAAATTATTTGAGAACACCCAGTGTACTAATTTAATTTTATCAATTGAAAGTTAATAAAGCATCATTTTCTGCACTTAAGGGCCAGCTTTGTATAAAAGGTATCAGTAACTTATTTTTATGTCTCACACACATGGACTTGTAGTACAAGCCTTGGGTCACTAGAAGAAACAAGTAATACATTATTGATCCCTGCCCTGACACGTTATTTTAACACACCTAATCTGCTAGAGGCTAAGATGATAATATGCAAGTGCTTTACAGGCAATGTCATTAATGCCAGTAACCATTGTGCTTTGAAGTGTGTATTAATAAACCTGAAATCACTGCTTAACAGGTTGCCAGGTGAATGTTAAATGTGTTTGTGCATGTATATAGGGATGTAAAGTCTTGCTTAGTTTTCCTGGTATGCACTGTTGTTGTTATATGCTGTGGAAGGGTTGAAGCTATAGCAAGAAATCTAACATCTCTTCCAGGTTACAGGCTTGTTTAAAGATTTCACACAGCCCAGAATCTTTTCCAGTCCATTTTGTTGTGTTGTGTTCTAGCAGTGCTGTCCATGCTGGCTGGCCATTAGATTGTATTTGGCTGCCCTAGAAAATCTGCGCTCTCGTGAATGTCAAATCAGATAGAAAAACATGATTGAAGGTTGTCTGACATAAAGGGAGAGAGGACTATTTCTGCTTTCAGTTGTTGAGATTAAGACAGTGCTACATTTGTGATGTTTTCAGTCACTAAAATAGGTGAAGTTACTAAACTTCAGCTCTTTCTCTTTCGCATATCTATACTGTTGCAGCTAAGGCCATCACTTACATATGCCATGCATAAATTGTGTCTATCATGGATTAATTTATCTTATATGAAACTACAGGAGATTGTAGAGTGCTAGAACAGGTGAGACTATTTGTATAAATATCAGTCTGGGAAGATCTGTGAAATTTAATTAGCTAGCTGAGCTGCATGGAAATGGGATCTGTTTCGTATTACCCATCTGTAGTTCACTGAGATTAATCTAATTATTTCTGAGTGACTAGCTAACTGATATTCAGTACCTTGGCAATGTTTTCTTGCTCTGACTATGTAACAGTTTGCAAGCTGGGTCTGAGCAGTAGTTTTTACTCAACACTGCAAGGACTTTGATGTGCACAAACTGGAGCATCTTTAAATTCAACCCAGCAGTCACAGATCACAATCTAAATATTCTTGCAGTAGTATTTACAGCTTGCTGCTGGTAAGTAAGTTCAGAAAGACTACAAGTCCTTACTGTTCCCTGATCTGTGGTGGGCACTTGTGCAGGAGAAGGCATCTCTGAATGTTCATTGTGGAATTTTGTAGCATAATAATGCATTCTATATCGTAAAAATACAGAGGACATAGTTTTTCATTTGGGGAATCAGCAGTCTTACAAGATTGCAGTGAGTTCACTCAATGCTACAAAAGTGCTTTCAGTATCGCATTCTCCAAAGTTCTCATCCAGTGCGTTGCTGGAGTCTTACAGTTGCAGTGCTGAGACCTCAGAATCTGATGTGCTTTGAGGCACTATTTCATTAGTAACTGGGCTGTGGATAAAGATCATGGCAAACTCAAATAGCATGGTTTTGAATTCTGTTCTCAATGTTTTGAATTCAAACTGGCCAAATTTGCAAGCTAAATGTTACAGGAAGGTCTTTTCAGAGGTGTTATTATGAGCCTCTATTGTTGGTGGTGGTGGAAATTACAGCTGCTGTTCCTGTAAGCATTTTTTTTCTGGGGTGGAGGGAGAAGGGGAAGATATACTAGCTCCAGGGTTGAACTGGAAAGTCTTTAGAGCATTAAACACTTAGAGTAGTTTTTTACCTACTCCCCAAAACCTGCTGTAGGTTTTAATCTGCTGTCAGTCTAAGCAAATAACCTTCAAGGCCTCAAGATTCCTGTACGAAGACAGGCTGAGAAAGTTGGGGCTGTTCAGCCTGCAGAAGAGGAGACTGCTTGGACACCTCATAGCAGCCTTCCAGTATCTGAAAGGGACCTACCTATAGGGATACTGGGGAGGGACTCTTCATTAGGGACTGTAGTGACAGGACAAGGGGTAATGGGTTCAAACTTAAACAGGGGAAGTTTAGATTGGATACAAGGAAGAAATTCTTTCCTGTTAGGGTGGTGAGGCACTGGAATGGGTTGCCCAGGAAAGTTGTGAATGCTCCATCCCTGGCAGTGTCCAAGGCCAGGTTGGATGAAGCCTTGGGTGACATGGTTTAGTGTGAGGTGCCCTTGCTTATGGCAGGGGGTTTGGAACTAGATGATCTTAAGGTCCTTTCCAACCCTAACTATTCTATGATTCTAAGATTGGCTATTGGGAGTCTAAGAGACTGTTGCAGTTGAAAAGCCAGTAGTTTGTGCTGTTAGCTGTCAAATAAGATAGTTACTGCAGAACAGATTACAGTGTAGGTTTGTTTTGAGTCTCCAATAATTTCTGACTTGCCTTCAGTTTTCTTAGATAACGTTATCATTACCCTTATCTATAAACTCTAGAGATGAGATGGCTTTTAATTAATCTGCACATCTTCACGAAGTCTCTCCTCATTGCTGAACCTTAAAACTGAAAAAAAGGTATGCATAGAATCATAGAATGCTATGCATGTTTAAGCTAATTAATATACTTGAGAGTTTTTTAATCGGGAGAGCAAGCAAAGATGTTAGATTACTTCTGTAAGTTTTGTAGATCACCCTGAGCAGCTGTAACATAGTGGACTTTGATACTCCTCTGCGCTGGGGGGCAGGGAGGCTGGCGCTCATGCTGTGAATAACTGATGTCTTTTGATACGTTGAGCTTTGCTCCATAGATGAGCAGCCTTGCTAAAGTGAATGGTAATGACGGCTGCTATGGTTTCAAGACCAACAAATGACTTCATCTCCTAATTTGTGTTTTTTTTTTTTTTTTTTTTTTTTTT
>NDXB01011628.1:0-17055 GCA_002631895.1 Agapornis roseicollis | reverse complement strand
TTTTTTTTTTTTTTTTTTTTTTTTTTTTTTTTTTTTTTTTTGTGAAAAGCTAACCACTTGTAAAATAATCCTTGGAACCTGAAATAGCATATTGTTGTGTCATGTTCATGGCTGAGGCGGGGAGTAATGGAACCAGGCAGGAGTAAAGAGTACACTCTATCTGCATGCAAGCATATGGTTACATTGTATTTGATTCACTGGATAACACCATAGAATGGTAGAATAATTAGGGTTGAAAAAGACCTTAAGATCATCCAGTTCCAACCCACCTGCTATGGGCAAGGACACCTCACACTAAACCATGCCACCCAAGGCTCTGTCCAGCCTGGCCTTGAACACTGCCAGGGATGGAGCATTCACAACTTCCCTGGGCAACCCATTCCAGTGCCTCACCACCCTACCAGGAAAGAACTTCCTTATATCCAGTATAAACCTCCCCTGTTTAAGTTTGAACCCATTACCCCTTGTCCTGTCACTACAGTCCCTAATGAAGAGTCCCTCCCCAGCATCCCTATAGCCCCTCTTCAGATACTGGAAGGCTGCTATGAGGTCCCCACGCAGCCTTCTCTTCTGCAGGCTGAACAGCCCTAACTCTCTCAGCCTGTCTTCATATGGGAGGTGCTCCAGTGCCCTGATCATCCTTGTGGCCCTCCTCTGGACTTATTCCAACAGTTCCATCATCAGCTTCTAAGTTCTATTTAAACACTGTGAGTAATTATTAATAAACTTTGCAAGCATGTTGAAAATTCCAAAGGCAATTATTAAAGTAAGAAAAGTTTTTTTGTTAGACCCATGTAATCTGAATTTGAGCTCTTTGAAAGGGAGATGTGGTCCAGGAAGAAGCACATCAGTTGAAGACTGCATTTCTCCTCATATAAACACCTTAGCACCGATGTTGTAACATTTATGTAGACTGAGCAGTCTTTCTGTTGATTACAATATTTACTCCTTTACTGGCTCTATTGTAACTTTGTTGCTTAGTTTGTTGCGTGAGGTTTGAGTCCAAAGATGTTAATGGGTGAGTTACATGAGAATAAAATATAGAATTTTTAAAAGGTGTGTAAAATATGATCTTTATTAAAGATGATGGCTTGACTTTGTGAGCGAGGATTTGGGAAGGGCTTTACCCACGTTTACTACAAGCACAGGGCTTTGGAAGTGTGAGTAAACCCTTTGGGCCTGCGCAGTGGATTTTTTAGGTGAGGCAGAACTGGCCCCACTCTTTACACCTGAGGTTTAACTATCAGGGCCTAGTGAGCTTGGACAGTGACAGCAAAATCCTCAGGTCGCAGGTTTGATTAGACTGTTCTTCTCTTAGATGGATGGCCTTATAGAGCTAAACGAGCTCCATCTGCCTCGGTTTGAAGTTAGAGATGTCCTTCTTCTAGGATGGTTGCCCAAAGGCTAATGAGCCCATCCTGCCCATGCACGTGCTTTGTCTGACCCTTCAGTTGAGACCTGTCTGGCATGGAAGACCCTACTGGAGGCATATGCCACCACCAGCATAGCTCCCAACCTCACAAGGGCATGCAAGCTCTTTCCTCACAACAAGGGGGTGTCCATGAGAGAGTTATTAGAGATAATCTGTTACAAATTGGCCAAAATACGTAGTTTTTGACAGCCTCAGAATGTGCCAATCAGATTCATAAATGTCCATGAGGACAAATGACTTTAGCATTTAAAGAGAAACTTGATTCACAAACAAATTCTAGGTGCCTGGAGAGTCATTGGTTTGCCATAGTATTTTACCACAGTTATCTTGAAAATAATGATAATTTATTACAAAAAAGAAATTCTTGGGTGATAGAAACAGTGACACTGCAAATCGTATATTTATCTATCAATAGTTTCCTTTTTTTATACATGTCTCCAATATTCATCTTATTGGAAGCATTGATCAAACACTAGGTTTGACATAGCTTGTTTGGATAGCAGTTGCTGCTGTTGGGTGACTCCAGGTAAATTTTGCAATATGAGCTGCCCTGGTTTGTTATTAACTTCCCTGCAAAGGACTGAAGTATGGGATACTTTGCTGCCATATTTTGAGTTGGTTTTTTACCTTTCAGCAGTACTCTGCTGTGAGTTAATATCTAGGTCTGCTTGCTGTTGGACTGTCCTATTGATCTCTTCCAGTATTCTAAGATAGCAGATTGCAGGAAGAGATCAATAAGTACACTGGTATGGCGGCATATTTTACTGTCATTTAAAGTTCTGCATACCTCAAAGATAGATAGTAATAGTGTGATGTTAGATGTGCTTTAAGAAGTCTTGCAAAGCAAGTGGCTAGAGGCAGCATTTGTTTTATGCCACTTAGCCCTTAATGATTAGTCCATGCAGCTGATAAATAGAGAAAGTCAAGGCACTGCTGTGCTAAAACTGTATTTTACATCTGTATCCTTTAAAGAAAATACTGAATGCAAAAACAAAAGGAAAAAATTCTGTTAATAAAATTAATATCTCCTCAATGGCTGTTGTTTTACAGTGTTACAACCTTAGGGAAAGTGTGTGCATAACCTATAAAACTGTATCAATGTGAGGAGGAAGAATATTGGGAAGCATTCAAAATGACTGAGTGTGATAAGATTTAATTTATCTGAAGTTTGCTACTAGGAACTTTTATCTTTGACAAGACATCATGGAGTATATGTGGTGTTTAATGTTTTGTCAGTGTTCTTGGCATGTGAATTATTTGGATAAGTTATTAGTATACTGGAGCATGGTAAATGCATAGGAAGATTTGCATTGTAGTTTATTTTGTTGCAGTTGCTTAGTTTGGAAACAAGTCTTGCTGTCAAGCAGCATTCTTTCTAAATGCCAAGGGAGTGCCCCATCAGATGAAGTATTTCTGCTGAGATGCCGAGGCTGGCTTCAGGAACTGAAGCACTGTGTCTGTAGCAACTGACTTGGTTTCCTTGCTGATCTTGTGCTTACCAGGTTCTGTGGTCTTTGCTCTCGTCTGATAACTCTCCTGGACACTTTTGGAGAGGGAGCTGTAGCAGGCATGCTAAAAGGCCTTTCCAGTTTAGGCATATAATAAGTGTGTTATCTCCAATGTGCATTTTCTTTAATTAACAGTTGAAGATAATGTGCCATGCCTCTAATTTCAGACAACTGAGGCTGGGTCCCTAAGAAGAGCAGCTTCTGGGGATGAGTTGGGTGCCTTTGCTGCTTGATGTTGTTTAGTTGTTGTGAAGTAATGGATAAGATTACCAATATCACATTTGGACAAATACTCTGGAATAAATTGTATTATATTTAAAGGAATGGAAAAATGAGACAGTGGTTGCTGAAATAAATTTTCTAGAGAAAACAGTGGAGAAAAGAAAGAAGTGCTTGTCCTCAGCAGTTCATCAAGTGCTGCTCACTGCGGTGTCATACTAAATACTACATGGTATGTTAAACATCTGTCATCCTGCAGTTATTGGGATCTAGAAGAATATGTGAACAGGAAAAACTGGTTTTGTTGCAACAGTTTTATACTGTGACCCTTCAAAGAATGGGAAATGCTAGAATCTTTTTTTTTTTTTTTATCATCAACTCAGCTTCCTATGACTGCAGGCAGAAACTTAAAAACACTTCAGTCAAAATGTGGTTCAGATGTCATGACTGGTGTGGTTCAAATATGACTGGAAACTGCNAATGGGAAATGCTAGAATTTTTTTTTTTTTTTTTTATCATCAACTCAGCTTCCTATGACTGCAGGCAGAAACTTAAAAACACTTCAGTCAAAATGTGGTTCAGATGTCATGACTGGTGTGGTTCAAATATGACTGGAAACTGCACTCTGAAAACAGAAAGACTCTGTTGATGTATTCATCAGTTACCCTGCTCTGAAAATGGAATGAGATTTCTTCATCATGTGATAAGCATTTTGACTTTTTTCTCTCTTTTTCCTTTTTTTCCCTTCTTTCCTTTTAAATGAGGAGTGTGATGATAACCTAGCTTTCACAGTCATTTGGTTGAGGTTTTTTCAAGCACAAGTGATCACTTATTTCTCTCACTGATATTTCTGTCTCCATTAACATGGCTTTCTTGTATCAATACAGTTGATTTATAGTATCAGTTATATTTAATTGCTTGAATACTAACTTGAGTTTGATACTGACTTGAGTTTGAAGTACAAACACTCAGACTTGCCTGGAATTTTCACCCCTCCTGAAAACATCATTTCAGCTACTTACTGCCCTGATAGTATTCACCCCTGATGTTCCGGGCTGTTACTCTGTCACATTAATGACAACAGCTATTGCAAGGAAGGTTTGGTTCTTCTGTTTCAGAGATTGTAAGCACTTGTTTAAAAATCCTTCATGCTGGGTAGTGAGACTGCTAAATACTGATTTTTGACTGTGGATCCTCCTTGCTCAAGAGCAAGATAGGTGCCATGTTATCCTTTTTTTATGAGTTACCATATTCACGTGCATCTCTGAATTCAAAACTTGGATTTTCATCCTATTAGGCTGTGGAATCAAGAATGGTTTGTTTGATTGAACAGCTCCACCGTTCATTCTGCAGGTGAACACTAAATTATCTTCAGGTATTGATATTCATTGTGCAAATAGGGTGTAACTGGCAGTTTGAGCCTGAAATTAAATTGAAACCATGGGTTAAAACTCTTGAATTTTAAAGAGAAACATTAAAATTTTTCAGATTTCAAGACTATGAAAACCCTGCAAAAGAATGAAAAAGATGTATTTTATTTGCTCTGTTTACTTTCTTTCCTTTTCTCACTGTGTTCATTCATAGCTTTACGCTTGCAAGACCCTAGTTGTAGTTTATTTAATAGCCTATAACAGATTATATGCTAACTTCCTGTTGTGTTGTGGTGTGGGGTTTTTTGGGGGAAAATGAAACTGTTTTTAGGAAGGAGGAAAGAGTTTATAAAATGGCCTCTGCTGCAGAAGAGGGATATTCAGCCTGATATACCCAATGTTGACCAACTTGCACCAGTCCAACAATACAGTTGCTGTTTGGGCAGAGCTTCCCAAGTTACCTGGCTTTTTGCCTTGTAAAGGCTGATCATTAGCAAACTTAAATTGCAACTGAAAATTCTTTGTTATAGGTAGGGCTTGTGCTGTATCACTTATCTCACTGTGGTGTTGAATGTCCTTGACTTCTGTTCAGATTCAGTTCCAGGAAGTTTGCCAATATTTTGTCATTCGACTTACTAAGAAACTTCCTGCACCCTCAGGTTTTGGATTTGTATACTGCTGAGCAGTATAGTTTGGTGCAAGTACAGTTGGCTGGATGTTATGACTACAGAATGTGCAGCTTTGGGTTTAATGTTTTGTATGAATTACCTTGATGAAGTGTGGTAACAGGAGGTCAAAGATGATTCTAAGAGAGTTCTTTTTGGGAGGCATATTGAAACTTTGTGAAAACTGCTCAGTGTTGTAATAAATTGTACTCTGAGAAGCAGAGCCAGTTTATACAGCATAAGGAAGAGCACTTCGATAGTATGACTGTGTTCTGGAAAGTCATGTTAATTCATATTTGAGGGAATATAAGAAATGGTGCAGACTGTTAGAAAGTTGAATCGGTGGTGTTCTCCCTTTTCTGGAAGTAGGGAAAAAAACCCCTTGGACTAGGCCTGGAAATATTTGTCCTGAAGTTAAAGCTAAGGCATTGTTCTCCTTTAAAAATAAAATAAAATCACCATGAAATCAGGTATTAACTGGTATGCATTGTAACTAAAACGTGCACGCTGATGATTCGCATTCTCTGAACCTTAGTTCTTTGTATACTTTCAAGTAGGTAGGTCTGATGCTTCTTTTGCATCTGTCCACTTCTAACAGAGTTCTTATTTTCCTGTTATTCTGTTATTTCAGAGTTGTTTACCTCTGCTTCCTTCCCCTCCTTAGATTTCTCTGTGCAGTCTTCTCAAAGGAAAACAATCCGTGTATATGGCTTTGAAATTGATCTTGGACTTTTGTGAGACTTGGCAGTCTGAGCATCTGGCTTTTCAGTCATCTTCATTGTTATTATTAGGGCAGTTTTCTGATGGTTTCTTAGTTCTGTAAGGTATTTTCACCTGCTTTATCTTTTATTTTGCTTTAATTTCACTTTCTGCTTTTGTCTTGACACATGCTATCTTACTGAGTTTTGTCCATAAGTGTCACGTGTATTACCTGAAATGATTTCAGGCTTCATACTCGTGCTCTGTGGACCTTTCGCTTATGTTAAGCAATTCTAAAGTCTTTTGTTGGAGGACTTGGTAGGAACTGAAGTTGTCATGCATGTGATTTTGGTCAGTTTTTCTGTTGGGAGCTAAAACATACCTAGGATTTGCTTAATACAAATATTCTTACAGCTACTAGTGAGTGGCTGTGTTTGTTCCCATTGCATCAAAATGAAGTTGGTTCAACCCAGAATCTGAGCTTTCTCGACAAATTGGTGACTTCTGTAATGTTAAATAACTGGGCTGGACCTCTGGTGGTAATTCAGCAACAGCTGTAGCTCTGTGATGGATTGATTTGTATAAGACGTTTGCTTGGACAGCCACAAATTGTGGTTTGCTAGGTATTCAGCCTCCTTTGGTGGAGCTATGGTTCTCAAGCTGCTTATCACCAAATGTGGGTGCCACAGTCTTTTCAAAAGCACTATATGGAAGGAGGAATTGCTGCCAAACTTTTTCCTATGTCATTCTCCTTCAGCCTGCTGTTTTCTACCCTTTAGCCTTCAGGTTATGTGTTCATTACTGGACTTTTTTAAAGGCTGTATGTTTGCTTTGCAAAGGGCACTCATGTGCCTCTCCATATCCAGCGAACAGAGGCAGCTGAACCAGTCTTGAACTATTGAGCAGCTGTGTTGCACTTTGAAAGATTTCTTAGTTTGGGCACACAAAAGGAATACTCAGTTCTGTTCCTCTTCCTTCTGTGGCTCGTGTGGACTGTTGCCCTTTGAAAGCAAAAGGGCTTGCAAAGCATAGGGTTAAGCAGTGATCTGGGAGTTGTTGAGCGTATGGTGTCCCTATTTCTATCTCAGTCTGGCTTGGAAAGGCTGTTCTCAACTAGCAGGAAAGGCAGTTAATCTCTTCCCATCTTAAACAGAGGAATTATTACAGGCACCTTTGAGAGCTAAGAAGTGTGACATAGAAGATGTCTAAGTTTTCCCATGTAATTCCTAAATTTTATCTCTTTGTATGGCTTAACCTAGTTCACACAAACTTCCTATTAGGACTTGCATGTGTACTCTTAACAGTTCTCATGAACACACTCATTGCTTTTTAGACTTAAATAGTAGTGTAATCTGAGATGAGAGCTGTAGTGCAGCAGCTAAATATACCCTTACAGCATAGCCCAGGAGTTCAGCATTCAGAAATTAATTTTTACAATGAAGGAGGGCTTGGATATTTTTATAGCTACAGCAAGTAAACAGAGTTTTCATGCGATAGTGTAGTTGAAGTTTAGTTTATTCGTATGCTCTCCTGAGATATTCTTAGGTGCATAGGTGTTGGTGTAATAAAGTTAATGTGAAACAAATCAGTTTAAGCTAAATGGTAATGTTTAGTTTGCAGGGGTTACACAAATATTTCAGTAACAAGGTGTCAGAGTTGAAGTACTTGTAGGTGGCTGATGTGTTTGCTGTGTAATACTACTGGACATAGAAGATTAAGAGAAATCTATTCCATTTGGTGGAAGAAATGGTTAAAATAGTGCTGAAGCTTCCATAGTGGAATGTGCTAATGGAATGTTAATGGCAAGATGCATGGTCAGTGTGGATTTCTGTGTAGCTATTGCATGAAATGTTGCATGCTAACTTTAAGCTGTTCACTTTTTTCTAGCAAAAAAAAAAAAATGTGGAATGAGGGAAAAATGATGTCTTAAGAAAGCCTGAGTAGTTGCAGTTGAATCTCATGCATTTTGTAATACATAAATGTTAAAATGAAAGAAACATTGGTGTTGGCCTCTGCTCTTTGTTGACATTTTAACTATTACCTTTCTACGTTGGAACTGGTGTTTTATGCTAGAGGTAAGAAAACAAGGTGGCTTAACTTCATTGTGCTTGAACAGCCATACCTGTTTTCATGTAGGATTCTCTTGACTGAACATGTTACACATTGTACCAAGGAGAGATACACTGCCAGAAAAGAGGAGGCATTTTGCAAACTGTATTTTGCAGATAAAGCCCGTATGAGTGCATTACTAGCATTGATGGCTTTAGATGGTTGGACAGCAAACTTCACATTTAATTCAATTTTTCTTCATTGCGGATGCACTTCTATATGTCTGTTGCAAACTAACATCCTCAAAATGGACCTGGATGTCAAGCCTTTTTCTGGACAGTTCTAGCAAAGTTACATGTTTATAAGAAATAGTGGGCTGATGTGAGAAATTATGTAATCTCAGTGAGGCAGCAAATAGGAAGGAAATAGGATGCCACTTTCCTCGAAGGACATGTGTAAGTTTGGTTTTTCACCAAATAAAGAAATAGTTTGGAATAAAGCTGTTTTCAGTCAAGCCAATTTATCAGATAGTTTTGAAGTGATGCAGATAAACAGTTACATGTTGCTAAGACTACTCTGAAAACTAGATTTCACTGACTGAGGGCACCTAGAAATAGTGAAGAGATGTCAGATTTGGTAATTCCGCCATCTGGAGAACATGGTCTTGGTTGAGTCTTTTGCTTATTTCTTGTTCATGAGGTTTGAAAGTAGTTGTCTTTCCTCTTTGAGAATGCTGGGGAAGAATTTGTGAGCTTTGATTTGTTGACTGTTAACTCCTCCATTTTCCAAGAGTTTATGCCTTTCCTGAAAGGCATGTACTGCCATACATGCACTTTCCTGTGCATGTATGGCAGTATTTTGTGGTCTGTATTTTAGGATTTGTCTGCCTTTTCATCACAATAACAACTGTGTTAGTGCTGTCCTGGTTTTGAGTATGTTCTACCTTTCCTTCTGTTTAGCTAGGCCATTGTTTAGACAATAAGAGCATATGTCCCAAAAGTGGTCTTTTGGATAATAGTGCTAAAAATGTTGATGTTCACACCAGCAATTCAGAAATGTTTCAGAAGAATTTGATATCCTGGAAGTGATTGTTTTCCATTGATAAAACTTTGGTTTTGTGCCTGTTCTGTGTGTTTCATTAAGCTATGCTAAGTTTATACTGCAATTAGTCTTCTGTTTAATCCTAGAGTGGTACTTCCAAGTATGACTCAACCTGACATCTTCCATGCCCTCGGGCTGATGAGTCCCTTATTGCTTTCCCTCCAAGAAAAAAGTTGCCTCTCCTAAATGCTTGCCAGTTGCAAGTTCAGGCCACGTGCCAAGTGGTAAATATGTCAACCAGAAGTGTGTTTCTTCCCACATGCCGCTCCCCATGCCAGTGCAGAAAGAGGGTTTGGCTTGCATGTTCTTGGCTAGAATTGCTTCCAAAAACTTGTTGTACATCTGTTTGTACAGCGAAGTTCTGTCCAAGGAGCCAATAGCACATAGTTGTAGGAGTCTTGAGTGTTAATCATTCATGAGAGCAGCTGGAGTGAAATTAAATCCAGCAAACAGTTCTGATTTATCTCAAACTAAAATCTGATATTAAAGGATATTTTGCAGTTGCTTTCCTCTTGGACTGAATTGATAAAAGGTGGTTGATTTCTACAAGCCCTTACATCTCTTTGAAGTGTCTGCTTTCAAGGTAGTAGCTCTAAAAAGCTTACATGCTCTTTAAATGTGGCCTTCTTAACTGTGTTTTACCTGGTAGGTAATTAATATCTAATACGAGGCTCAGTAATAGCTCAGAATTGCTGCTAGCTTCTCAGGTTGTAAGCACTGTATCACTGAGTTGGGCTGTTCTGAATTTTCACACAAGTAAGGAGCTTTGCTTCTGAATCTGACATGAGAGGATTCTGTCACTTCAAAGCATAGTGAGGAGCAGTTAAAATCTTTTTAGAAAGAAAAGAAACATAGATTCAGTAACAGAGCAATAAAGGGGGAAGTTGAATTCTGACAGTGTCACTTGGCCTATTGACCTGCTAAATGCTTACTACCAAATCCAGGTGCATTATATCACCAGTTTTCATGGACATGCTCACTTCCTCTGTTCACCCAAATGGCTTATGCATAGCTTTGTGATAATGATTTACTTAATGGTGGTTTTTACATTCCTGTGGTTTATGCCCAAAATTAATATTCCTAAGCAGCTATTTTAGTTACTACATTCAACAGTCAGTTGTATTCTTAGTAGACTCTTGTATTTTAAAGGTCTGCAACTTCTGAGAACAAAAACTGGCCAAAAGTTTCAGGCTTTTTGCACATGCTGTCAGTGTCCATTCTCTTATCACTAGGGTTAAGATGATAGCTGGGCTGTTCTAGACCTTCAGTTCTGACTGTTATGCATCAGCTTCATTTATCATTAGCATTAGTATTCCTGTGTTAGCTGTTGCTTCTGTTATATGATGTAATTCCTGTACCTGGGACAGTGAGGTCAGTTGCCATCTATGTGCTAGCTTAATCCAGTTAAACCACAAAGCGCAGAATTGGTCATGATTTTCAAATTTTGGTTTTAGTACAAATTCTGAGTGTGGTGCTTCAGATTCTTGACAGAGAATGGCAAAAGGATTAGTATTATATGCAGTAACTCAGGTTCCCAAATACTTCGTGTGTGTTTCAGTAGTCTGCAATGTAAGTTTTGGGTTCTGTTCATCTTCTTTGTTAAAGCTGTTGTTCTGCCTTAAACTTGAATATGAGCTTTGTATACTGGAGAATTAATAAGCCGGAAATATGTTAATTCTGAAGTGAGAGTCTGGGATGAAAACCTGAGAGGCTTTAGCAGAGCTGTTAAGGCAACTCAGCTGAGTTACAACAGTAATTTCTGCTTTCAAAATCTGGAAGCAATAAACACTAAAGATGTGCTTTGTGAATGCAGTGAAATCAGTGCCTTGGGCAGACGGCATATGAAAAAACCCTTGGAATTAACTTTGGATACCAATTCTATGATATTCTGAAAATACTGAAATACTATATGCATACTGGAGCTAAGAAAGCTGTATTTTAACTACTCCTTTCTAAGGCCTTAGTTCTGTGCAGATGAGTGTCACAGTGACCTGTTTCAAAAAGACCAGATAGAAACACTCCCTTATTTACTTGGGTATGTTGGCTTTAACTCCACGACAACGAATGCAGCATTAGTCAAAATACATCTTTCTAGAGTGTCTGTTGTTTAAAGTGTTAGGAGTCTGCTCTTCCGTACCGTTTGGCTTGTTGCTGAAATGTGGGATTTTGTTTCTTGTGTGGTTTATGTTCTGTGGGGGTGGTTGGTTGGTTTTGGGTTTGGTTTTTTTGGTGGGATGTTTTTTTTTTCCTTCTCTATCTTGGAAGCTGTGCAACCCTGCAGCTGTATAGTGTCAGCCACGCTAACTGCGCTTCAGAGTGGTAAAGGGCATTGTATCTGCAGCACTGTATCTACACGTTAGACAGCTGAAACCAGCTCTGAGTGACTAAGATTGAGTACTTCAAGGTTTTGCAGCATTGAGATAGTTTATTTGAGAGCAAAGATAAACAGTGCTTTCTCTCCAGCAAAATGCCTTGGGACGATTTGATTTAATTTTCTTGATACATAGATTATAGAAGTCTGGGTTGGTATATGAGGGTTATGTGACCTAACTTCAAAGGTGAACCATAGTGCAGTAAGGAGGTTGGAAGTTGAAGCAGCTCCAGTATGGGGAGTGAGTGAAAAGGATAGTATTTGGAGTTAGCCAACCCATGCACACAGTTGGATGCTGTTTTGGTTCAAGACCATTTCAGTGCAGAAGTGTGATGGAGCATTACTTGCCTTACTGAATTTTTTATTATTGAATTATTTATATAAAAAAACCCCAAAGCCAACCTTGATCTAAGACCATGTAGCTACAAGTAGTGAAAACATCTTGGAAAGGGTTATTTCATGTTCTCCTGCACTGCTCTGACACTGCTTCTGTCCAGAAACACGTGCTTGGAAAGCTTAATCCTGTCAAGAGAAGACATTTCTTTTTTCTGGGAGAGGGCAATGAGGAGGAGGTTGAGTTTCTCATATGTTTGGTGTCAATGAAGAGTACAAACATTGTGTATTTCTTATGTTTTTCAACATTGTCTCTCCTTCTTCCCATGTTTAAATGGCCATTCCAGACATTGTTCTCCCTCAGGACCCAGTGGTGTTCAACCTGTCTGTGAACACTGCAAAGCATAATTTTTGTTCTTTGAGTGACTTGAAGCAATTAAAATGTCAGGAAATGCTTGGGACTGCAAGACCTATGTCTGTGGAAAAGCCTTATGAAATTCAAAACGTATTTTAATTGGAAAGAAATTATTTGGCAGCTGCATTGTTGAAGACATGCTGGTTTTGGTTTTGTTTTGGTTTAGAATCATAGAATAGTTATGGTTGGAAAGGACCTTAAGATCATCTAGTTCCAAACCCCCTGCCATAAGCAGGGACACCTCACACTAAACCATGTCACCCAAGGCTTCATCCAACCTGGCCTTGAACACTGCCAGGGATGGAGCACTCACAACCTCACTGGGCAACCCATTCCAGTGCCTCACCACGCTAACAGGAAAGAATTTCTTCCTTGTATCCAATCTAAACCTCTCCTGTTCAAGTTTGAACCCGTTACCCCTTGTCCTGTCACTACAGTTCCTAATGAATAGTTCATCTCCAACATCTCTATAGCCCCTCTTCAGATACTGGAAGGCTGCTAGGTCTACACGCAGCCTTCTCTCCTCCAGTTTGAACAGCCCCAGTTTTCCCAGTTTGTCTTCATATGGGAGATGCTCCAGTCCCCTGATCATCTTTGTGGCCCTCCTCTGGACTTGTTCCAACAGCTCCATGTCCTTTTTATGTTGAGGACACCAGAACTGCACACAATGCTCCAGGTGAGGTCTCACAAGAGCAGAGTAGAGGGGCAGGATCACCTCCTTCGACCTGCTGGTCACGCTCCTTTGGATGCAGCCCAGGATACCTAATTTTTGAGGAGGAAAACTGTATCTCAAGCTGTCTGAAGCTCAGGCAAGCTGTGTCAGGTTTTATTTTCTCTGAAGGAATTGAGATTTTAAGAATAGCTTTATGAAGCGCAGGAACGGAATAGAGAAATTAAAATGAACGAATTTTGGAGTCATTACTTGAATTGGAGTACGTCTGTGGGTTTTGTTAGCACCTTAGTATATCTTGCTATGTTTTTCACAGTACTACCAAACACGGCACTGTTTGACTCCATGCTCTTCCCTCCTTCAGCACTCTCAGTCTGGCAGCATAGGTCTGTGTACTACTGGCTCTTCAGAAATACATGCCATTTAACAGCCGAGTGATAACTAAAATGATGTTTGTGGAATTTTAACTGTGGAGTTTCCTAAGCACAACATATTTACATGAATACAGTGTTCTAGTAAGAAGGAATCAAAGTTGTGTCTGACTTTTTTTCTGGATATATGTCATGTGAATTGAGATTGGAGTATTCTTACACTGCATTATGGTGCAAAATACAGTGAGACTTTTAACTGTCTGTTTTATAATATGAGCTTTTCAAAGTAAGAAGTTACAATCATTGGCAAATCTAACTTGAAACTTTTGTTTTGAAATAGGGGAAACAGTAGGTACACTTTCTGGTGACTACTTTAATGGCTTGCCTACCCCAGGAATGTTTCTCTGGATGTTCTCCATGTTCTCTGTGGGACTTAAGCAAAGTGTTCTAGAGTTGTGTCTTTTCCTAACTGCTGACTGGGTTTTTCAGGCTGGGGTTTGCCTCAGGTGCAGTAGACTTTCTCTTGTTGGAAACTTATAGCCTTGACTGTATTGGAAATGCTGGGTGTGCTGAGCCTGTGTGGTGGGGTGTAGTGTGAAGACATAGCTAAAGCTATTACAAGCTCTGTAAGCAGCTCTGTGTGTGTTTTCATATTGGAAGTAATATCATATAGGCACATGGGGGTGTGTGTATGTAATAGTGTCGGCCCTGAATCATTTACCTTTGCATCTCAGTTTCATTTTCTTTGATTATCAGCTTTCATTCTGAGAAGGTCTAGGATTTTCTGTAATGCACACAGACTGGACAAGATGGTACCTCTAAGGTTTGTTGAAATAATAATAAAAAGACACATTGGTTTTGTTGAGTTTGCATCATTCTGGTTTGAGTTCAAAACAGTTTCTCTTTCCAAACAGGATAAAAATATATGCTAATGTGAACCTCAGATATTCAGTATATTTGTGTTGTGGTAAGTTTGTTACTGTCAGGTCTGAAGAGAAGGAAAGTTTATAAACCATTGCTCTTTAAAAGAACATTTCTTCAGTCGAGTAAAACAGTGGGGATGCTATACAAATAAAAATCCAAGTTGTATTTCTCTTGATAGTGGATTTTTAACACTTTGGAGTCTGTACCGTTACTATACTGACCCTTTGGGTGCAAATATAGAGCAGCCCAGCTTTCGAGGAATTTATTTGGAAAGTTGGCACACTTCCTGCTAGTCATGCCACTGAAGTAAATTGTCTGCTTTGTCTACCACAGTGTAAATAGACCATAGTTCTGCTGTGAACAGATTTAGCTGGCAAATTTTATGCTAAATATAGACAGCTTGAGAATTGCACCATTAGAATGGCAGGTGTCTTGTCTTGGTAACATACTGTGAAGAAATTGTGCCAACAACAAAAATCTTGTGGTGTTTTTCTTGTGTTTTTTCTTTTACCTGTCCATTGAAAAGTTACTTTTATTGCTTATTCATCTGATACACACACCCTGGATGTGGAATCGCAGCCCCTAAAACTAGCACTTTCATTGCTTATGAGTATATTTGCAGATGTTTAGCCAAAATGTATATGAATTTCATGTCATCATTCAAGATGGAAGTGTTCACATTAGAGAACCTCATAATTTAGTTATAGCCTTGTAGTATCTTACAAAAGTGAAATCTTTTGTTTCAGTTAGCTTAACTGTCAGTACTTGGAACCAGCCACCTTTGTTACCATTCTTGTGGGGGGGGTTTAATGTAAGATCTGGATCTGGGGTTAAAGTCTACCAAGCACATAGGCAAGCTGTTTAGAATGTTAATGTCTTGTCTTTAACTTTTTAAGAAGAAACAGAAATGGTAAGCATTTGTGATGGGCAGTCATTTTAATTGCCAAAGACTTCAGATATTTTCTGAATTGCATTATGCTGTAAATTCTGTTTGATCCAACTGCAAGCCCAGCCTTATTGTGGTGTTTTTTTTTGTTTTTTTCCCTGGTGAAAATAAAGGTTAAGTATGCTTGACTGGGTGCAGGGCAGTGTTCTATTGGTATACCTTTCTTGGAATAATAGCTTGAAAGAAAATGTGAACATGCGGTAAAAAGGAAGCCTATTTAGAAGTGCTTGAGTCTTGAGTGATTCATGACTTAAAGTAAAAGTACAAGTTCCTTTTCTTTTTTCAATGTTTTCAATGCTATTTAGGAATGACAGCTGAATTCATGCTTTTTCATAAAGATCATGCAAATATACTATCATTTATTTATGTTGCCATAGAACTGCTGAGGTTTAACAGCTTCCACTGAAACAGTGAATCTTTGCAATGGATTACTAAATTATTGATGCTGTAATGTATGTCACATAAACAGATGAGAAATCAGATTAATTTTGACCTGAGTGCAAGTATGTACTTGGGTATTATGAATGTATAGCATAATGGCAAGGGAAGAAGATGGGCCTTATGCTGAGGAAATCTTGTGTGTACTATGGAGTTGCGTTCACTGCTCAGGTGTTATTATCCAGTGGAGAACTGCAGCTGTTCTAAGACAGTTTCTGTTCTCATGAAGAATAGGCTTAATGTCTTGTTTATATTTGTTAAACTGTTTACAGATTGTCTGGTTGGAAATAAAGGATAATGCTAGCGTAGATTCCAAAACTGTAAAAGGTCCAGAAATTACAGTTAGTGTAAATGGTACCCTGCTGAGGAAAGTGTCATATACTCATTTTGAATACCTGTTATTTCACATCATTACTTGCATTTTCAATTACTATGTATTGTATCACATGATTGAAAATTATGTGTTTAGCTCTCTTTTAAAAGGACTATATTCTCTGCTCAAATCTAGACCCAGAGATTTTATTATAAATGAGGAACCATTGACGATGGCTGTAGTTAACTCCTTGCAGACATTGCAAGTCTGGCATACTTAATAGTGGTTCATTTTTGTCATTCTCTGGATACTTCCTGAAGTAGTACTTAGGGGCTGATTGTCATTCACATCATGACAGAAGAGTAAGTGTATTTGACAGGTGGCACCTTTCTAGTACATGGTTTCTTAGAGGGGCAGTAAAGCATAACTGTGAAATCAGGAGAAACATTAACAAGACCTTTACCTTGGACTTCCGGAGGGCAGATTTTGGCCTGTTTAGGAGACTCATTTGGAGAGTTTCTTGGGAAATTGTCTTTGAAAACAAAGGAGTTCAGGAAAGATGGGTGTGCCTCAAAACAGAGATTTTGAGGGCGCAGGAAAAGTCTGTTCCTGTGTGCTGGAAGATGAGCCGACGAGGCAAGTGTCCAGCCTGGATGGGTAACGAGGTTATGAGGGAACTCAGAAATAAAAAGAAGGTGTATCATCTTTGGAAGGAGGGCAGGGTTTCTCAGGGTGTGTTTCAGGAGGCTTCTAGGACATGTAGAAGGAAAATTAGGGAGGCCAAGGCTCAGCTTGAACTTAAACTGGCAACTTCTGTAAAGAATAATAAAGTTCTTATAAATATATTAATGGTAAAAGGAAGGGTAAGACAGATCTTTGCTAGTTATTGGATGAGGCAGGAAACTTAGTAACTAAAGATGAGGAGAAGGCAGAAGTGCTTAATGCCTTCTTTGCCTCGGTTTTTAGTGGGAAGACACCTTGTNGATCTTTGCTACTTATTGGATGAGGCAGGAAACTTAGTAACTAAAGATGAGGAGAAGGCGGAAGTGCTTAATGCCTTCTTTGCCTCGGTTTTTAGTGGGAAGACACCTTGTCTTCAAGATAACTGTACTTTGGGGTTGGTAGGTGGTGTTAGGGAGCAGGTGGTGTTAGGGTCGTCTTGTTATCCAAGAAGAAGTTAGAGAATTGTTGAGGAACCTGAACGTTCATAAATCAATGGAACCAGATGGGA
>NDXB01011626.1:0-39914 GCA_002631895.1 Agapornis roseicollis | reverse complement strand
TCCCTAGCTAAGTTTAATTCTAACTGGGCCTTAGCTTTCCTTATGTGTTCCCTAGCTTCCTGGGCAACATCCCTGTATTCATCCCAGACCGCCTGTCCTTGCTTCCACTTTTTGTAAGCCTGTTTCTTCCTTTGAATTTTTCTCAGCAGCTCCTTATCCATCCATGGAGGTCTCCTGGCCCTCCTGCTGCACTTCCTTCTAGTTGGGATGCAACACTCCTGAGCTTGTAGCAGGTGATCCTTGAATATCATCCAGCAGTCTTGGGCCCCCCTGCCCTCTAGGGCTATATCCCATGGAACCTTACTGAGCAGGTTCCTGAAGAGGCCAAATTCTGCTCTGTTGCAGTCCAGGGCAGTGAGTTTGCTGCACGCTCTTCTCACCATCCTGAGGATTTCAAATTTTACCATCTCATCATCACTGCATCCAAGGCTGCCCTGGAGCATCACATTTCCAACCAGCCCTTCCCTGTTGGTGAGCACGAGGTCAAGCAGGGCACCTCTCCCTGTCAGCTCCTCTGTTACTTGCAGAAGGAAGTTGTCTTCCACACAATTGAGGAACCTCCTGGATCGCTTGTGCCAGGCCGTGCTGTCCCTCCAACAGATGTCAGGGTGGTTGAAGTCCCCCATGAGAGCAAGGGCCTGTGAGCTTGAGGCTTTTCCTATTTCTCTGTGGAGCGCTTCATCCACAGAGTCCTCTTGATCAGGCGGTCTGTAACAGATCCCCACAGTTATGTCTCCCATCACTGTTCTCCCTTTAACCCTGACCCACAAACTCTCTGTTAACTGCTCACCTGTCCACAGAGAGAGTTAGTGTTACAGTTTTTATCACTGAATTAGAGATAGGACTATCAGCACTTCAGCATGTTGAAGTACTGTCCATAGAAGCCATGAACAGAAAATTCTGTCCTACTCACTACAGAGTTGTACTTAAGAAACAGACTATGGTTACATTTCTTGCTCTGTGATCAACATTGTCTCACCTAGAGCTGGGTTGACTGAAATTACAAAGGAACTTAATGTAACATGTATGCTGCAGTTGTACCTGCTGCTCAACACATATTACCAGGGATTATGATATACATCATCCCCTCCACTAATATATTTGGGAAAGACCTAATTTCTACGTTTTTGGATACTTCTATATATGATTATCTGTTTATTCATATTTCGTCTTAATATGAAAAGGTCTGGTATATAGCAAAAAGATACTGCTTAATTTGTGAACATAACAACATATTGCTTTGACATGTCTGACCCCAATTATCTGGTGTACAAGTGCATATTCAATTAGACAGTAGGAATACATACATGAAGAGGCTTACAATTTAGAAAAATCTGACAAAGTAGTTGACTTTCTTTGTTTTCCTGTTTTTGAAGATAAGAATATTAGAACTGCAAGAAAATCTCCAGAGCCAAATGTTTTTCTTCAAAAAGTTGATTTGCTAGCACAGACACAGTCTTAAACCAACCAAAACAAGGGTAGAAAATTGGTGTTCACTGAATTCTTACATTCCAACAACTTATCCAGTCCATGGAGACAAGATAATAAGCAAGGCCAAATAGCGACTCTTAATTCCTGGAAAAAGTATAAGTATTTAAAAAGAGGAATTTACTTCTGTGTTCAGCCAAACTTTATCTCTTTGCTCCAAGTGAAGATAGATTTTACAGTAAAGGAAACAACTGCCAATAAAGCAAGTAAATTCACAAGTTTCTGTAAGATACAAAAAATGCTGCTTACAACAACCTCAGTACATGATGTATTATTTCAGTATGAATATATAACAAATAATTTAAGGCATGAAAATTCAGTCCTGCTTGAAAACTGAAAGAAAGCTAAAAAGAAAATCATAGAATCATAGAATACTTAGGGTTGGAAGGGACCTTAAGATCATCTAGTTCCAACACCCCTGCCATAACCAGGGACACCTCACACTAAACCATGTCACCCAATGCTTCATCCAATCTGGCCTTGAACACTGCCAGGGATGGAGCACTCACAACCTCCCTGGCCAACCCATTCCAGCATCTCACCACCCTAACAGCAAAGAATTTCTTCTTTATATCCAATCTGAACCTCTTCTGTTTAAATTTGAGCCCGTTACCCCTTGTCCTGTCACTACAGTTCCTAATGAAGAGTCCCTCTCCAGCATCCTTACAGCCCCTCTTCAGATACTGGAAGGCTGCTATGAGGTCTCCACTCAGTCTTCTCTTCCCCAGACTGAACAGCCCCAACTTTCCCAGCCTGTCTTCGCATGGGAGATGCTCCAGTCCCCCGATCATCTTCGTGGCCCTCCTCTGGACTTGTTCCAACACTTCCATGTCCTTTTTATGTTGAGGACACCAGAACTGCACACAATACTGCAGGTGAGGTCTCACGAGAGCAGAGTAGAGGAAGCAGAAAGCACAGCAGACTAGCTGTGACCAGTTCAAGTCTTCTCTCACACAGATACATGTGAATCTCTGTGGTTCTGTGGTGCTGTTGACACTAGGCCGGGAAAGTAGTATGCCCCACAGCCCTGGATCACTCTGCAGGACAAGGCTCTTGACTGTGGGGTGGCATTGGTAAAGTGCTGAGGACTGCAGAGTCCTAAGCATGACTGGAGCCTTATGAGGCTTTTACAATGTTAATAATGATGATACAAAGGCATACATGCCTCTAGCAGAAAGAGACAGAGCTGTGGTGCTAACAAAAATCATGCAAGAGAAAACTGTAAATCCTGGATTACCTGAGATCTTTTCTTTTGCTGGGGCATTTGCAGGCATATAGTCACTTTGTCTGATCTTCTTCAATCATTATTTATGTGCAAGACATCCACCGGCCAAAGTAATGGCATGCTGTTATGCTCTGAGGTTAGCTAAAGCATATTGATTTCCTTATGTGCTAGATTTAACTCCAGAAATAAAAGGATAAACATGTACATTATTATAGAAGAATTTTCTGCACAGTTTAGCGATGGCAGTCCACAATTTGGCAAGTGGTAAGGCAGGTCCTCTTTAGAAGCCATAGGAACACACTGGCACTCTGTTGTGCCTGTGCCCTGCTGAGCACTTGGACTCATTGTTATTGCTAATGTTAGATGACAAATGTCACAGATTGAAAATTGATCACTTTCTGCTTATCTACCACCTATGAAGCAGTAGTGGCAAGAAAGGCAGTATGTCCACCTTCAGCAGCAGTTCACAGCCAGAATGTGGGTTTGACCTGACATGAATATTGAGGAGCTAGCAGATGGGGTGCAGCGCAGAGTCTTACAAGAGTTCTGGTGGAAACAACTGCATCTAGCCCAGGTAAGATCAAAAGGGAGTCTGATTAAGAGTTCAGATAGCCATATTACTATTGTTTGACATATTCTAGATCACTGCCAGGTCTGATTTGCAGCAAACATGTAGGTATTCCCTTAAAATACCTGGGAGAAATGCACTCATAATTAAGTACACCTTTTCAGTATATATGCTCCTGACTTCTGCTTCTAGCATACTGAACACAAACCTACAGTGTGGATTTGCTATGGGATTATTACTGCATATAGACTGTCATTCAGCACTTAAAAGAGCATGTATTCAGAAAATAAAAATAACAACCCCACAAAACCCCAAAACCAAAAGAACCCAAAACAAAACAAAAAAACCCACAAACAAGAAAGTAAAACCAGTATGAACAAAACATCAGTGAGTTTAGCCAATTTTCACTCACAGCTGTGCAAAACTGGTGATTAGATACCTGTACTTGGACCCACAGGAATGAATATAGTGTAAACACTTTTATTTATGTATGCTGAGGGTCTTAATCATCACTTAGAAAGAAGATTATTAAGACAATAAAAGTAGGTCAGTTGGTATTAGTCCTGAAGATCTCTGTTAAAACTGTGAACAGAGGTGAAGCAACTACAAATTTGAATAGATTGTATTGGATGCCATCTGCTTTCCTTATAGTCTATATTTCACTCTTTTTGCTCTCCCTTCCATTTGTTTTGAAATACATTTTTAACCCTGGTCCTACCAGTGCAGCATTAATGAACATTTCTCATGGTATAGAAGGCTTCCACAGGGATAAAAGTAGTGAAAAAGTAATTTATTTCCAGCTTTGGGGCAATTCACAGACAGCTGCCTGATGACTATGCAGGCTTGTAAAACGAATCATGTGTGTTCTCCAGGCCCTTGGCTTTTTGACAGGTTATGTCTTCACAGGCATCTATTTCATCTTTCTAAATATTTGAAAGAATTTGCATGGCTTTATGACAGCTAAACTCAGTGTTGCTGGGAGCTATTATCCCACTGCAGCCTTGGTTCATCCCCCTCTATCTGCTCAGACATCCTGCATTTTATGTGGGTAAGGATTTTAAGACCAAATGTAGTTGCCTCAACAAAAATTCTGCACTGTTTCCAAATTTGATACCATCCTTTTCAGCCCACACAATATAAACTTTTGGCACAACAACTTTATGGTATTGACTCTTGAAGAGAGGATGTTGCTGTTAGGTGGCTACTGCAGTTTTGTTTTCCAGTTGCCTTCTTTACTTTCCTGGAGGTAACCAACATTCAACAGTGACATCTGAGTTCTAGGTAAAACATCTCCCGGATCACTGCAGTTCATTGTCCTGGGTTCAGCAGTAGCAGTCATTTTTCTCCTTCTTAGTAGCTGGTGCAGTGCTGCGTTTTTGACTTTCAGCTTGGGAACAAAGCTGATGACACCAATGCTTTTGGTTCCTGCTCAGTAATGTTTGCTCTGATCAAGGAATTTCTGAGCCTCATACTCTGCCAGGGAGGAGGGGAAGCTGGGAGGAAGCAGAGACAGGACACCTGATCCAAGCTAGCCAAAGAAGTATTGCATACCACAGCACGTCATGGCCAGTATATAAACTGGGGGCAGTTACCCAGAAGGGCTAGATTGCTGCTGGGATTGGGCTGGGTATTGGCCGTTGGGTGGTGAGCAGTTTGTTTTCTTCCTTTGTTATTTCCCTTATCATTATTATTATTGGTGGTGGCAGTGGTGGTTTTGTGTTATAGCTGAGTTACTGGACTGTTCTTATCTCAAGCTGTGGGAGTTACATTCTTTCCATTCTTCTCCCTATCTCTCTGGGAACAGAGGGCGAAAGAGGGTGGAGTGAGCCAGTAGCTGTGCTGTTCTGGGTTGCCTGATGGGCTTAAACAACAACATTCATGAACTGGAAGACTAGTTAAACCTGGGACACTGTAATTGGCTAGAAACAGCAGTGGCCCAAGTGGATTCATTGGTCATCATCTAGATGCTCTTTGCCATAAAGGTGATGGTCTTTAGAAGGGGGCTGGGAAACAGCTGGGGCAGTACACTTTCAGCACTGCGACCTAAACCCACTGCTTCAGACATGTGTGAAAAGCTGTCAAAAAAAAAAGTTGTCAAAAAAAGCCAACTGTTTGACCTTTACTTCCAGTTAGTAATAATTAATACCTTATCACACTTTAACAAATTTTTATGCTTCCTTATGTTATATACAAGATGTTTGCTAGATCCCCAGTGGGTTGAGTTAATCATGTTACTTAAATGGTCAAGGCAGCTCCTTCCCATCTCTGTTTCGGACAAAGATTTTGAGTTTAGACATCTCTATTACACTTACCTTATTGTACTGTATTCTGATTTTAATAATGTTTTCTCTTCCAAACTTAACAAGTGACAATAGATTTGCTTTTTAAGCACTATCATTTCTTGAGAGTACATAGGACTCTCTGACTTTATTTGTTTGTCAGATTCTAGAATACATTTAACAGTATAATCTCTGTTCTGAATGGTGTGAGAGCTGCCTATTTGGAAAAATTACTCTTTTCTCATGGAATACTGTTGGTCCTTCTGCCAAAGGTAACACCTGGAGCCCTGAAAAATAAAAGAAAGGGAATTATGACAGGTGTTTTCTTGTAAGGCCTAAACTCCAGGATATCTTAATCTTTCAACTCCCTGGGATTTTTTAGATCACTGCAATGGGTACTTTTAGACATTGTATTTAACATTGTTGAACCTGGGAAGTTCAACCATTTCCCTTCACTGAAGATAGTAGCAGCAAACGTTAAGTATATTTGCCTGCTGAAAATGAAGGCAAAGGAATCATGTTGCTATGTAAAAAGGATTTCATATGTTGTCATTCAAAGTTTGAATGGATGCTTGGCACTTCAGCTAAAAAAGGAGTGAGATACTTGTACAGGAAGACAAAAAAAAAAAAAATAGATTTGCTTGTGGCCCAGAAAGAGGCATAAACATGGGTTCGGTCCCAAACCAAGAGACTGAGAATGAAATTATCGGATTCCTCCTCTGCTCAAAAATCCAAATTTTCTGTGTCACTGCAAATAAACAAACTAGCACAAACTAATGCAGATCAATGCTCAGTCCTTTTTCCTCACTGGAATATCTTAAAAAGCCCCAAATATTTTCTAGGTATCTGGGCCAAAAGGAAGGCAATTATCTGTGTTATGTCTTTCTGGAAGAAATGGAATTTGTATGTGTGGATCTATTCCCTGTTTATGTTTCTGATGGATGCATTCTGGTTTATAAAGATTTACATAATTTTTTATTTAAATAATTGCTTAACTATTGAATTGCTAAGTAATTATAGAGACTAAATCGGGAAATGAGTGGGAAAAAGAAACAGCATAGTTACCAATGGAATAAATTTACTCTTCTCCCATTCTTCTCTTTTTTCCCCCATCTCTCAGAAGGATGGGTGGTATTCCATTACCTTCATTCCAGCTATCTAACTTTTCCCTTTTTCTCACTGTAATCTACATCTAGTTGTTACTTGTGAGCAGCTGAAAGCTTTTCCTAAAAGAAAAGCAGGGGGAAAATGAGAAAGAAGAAACGCCCACCCAGAAGATCAAAAGTTTTCTCTCCTCAGTACAAATCCCCTTGAGCCTGTTTTGTAAATAAAGCCAAGGTCCAAATTCACAGGGAAAAAACAAATCAAAAATAATTAGTAGAGCTTTACAGAAAAAAATTGAAAGTTATCTTAGCTTTCTAAACTTCCCATTGCTGGATCATATATGACCTCTAGTAAACTAAACATATGTGTTTAAAAATAAATATAATCCTCATTATAAAAATGATCCTTGATGCCTCTCTACCCATCATTCTTTTCTCCACACATGGACTGGGCACAAATTTAGAGCTCACTGAAGTGGGGTGCTTTACGAACAGAAGGGAGCTTTTCTAACAAGAGTCAGCAAAAGAGCCTCTTCCTTTCATACAGGAGGGGAGAGGACAGTGTATAACTACTATAGAAGGTGCATAGGACACACTAGTCTTCTAAATTCTAGGGTTTACATTAGAGACTTTCTGTATCTCATTCATCTGGCCAACTTTATGGTTAGTGCATTTGAAGAGGTAAAGAAATCTTGAATTCCATCACAGGTGTTGTTGACTGATAGAGAACAAAGTCTATTTTGAGAGCTAGGTAGCTAATAAGTTTATTTATTCCTAATGTTCCAAGACTCAGATGTTATGACAATTGCAATGGAAGGTCTGAAGTGCAAGAAACAGATGCTATAAATAACAAGACATGAAAATTTTACACTGATGCACTGAAAGATCTACTTCAATGTATCCTATCTAATAAAAACCAAACCAAATGGGCTTAAACCATGACAGTCACTTAAATTTTTCCTGGATGTCATCCAGTCCGAAATCTTACCCAAAGCAAAGCTAGTCTCTATGTTTATTTAGGTTGCTCGGGGCCTGGCCTAGGACAAGGAATCTCCAAGAATAAACATTACACATCTTCTTTGGACACCTGTGCCACTTTTTAATCAATCTTACAGTGAGCAGGTTTTCTGTCTTATATCCAGCTATAATCTCTTTTGCTACAAGTTAGGACTGCTGTCCTTTGTCCTTTCAGCATACACCCCTGAGAGCAGTAAGATTTAATCTTCTGAGCAACAGTCATTTTGTAGTTGAAGACTGCAATAAGATCTTCTGAAAATTAAGCTAAACAAATCAATATCCCTCAGTACTGGAATACGTTATTTGCTCCAGACATCCTCTGCTGACCTCTCTTGAGCTAGGCAGTATCTTTCCCATACTGGACTCCCAAAACTGGATACAGTACTCCAGATGTGGCCTCATAAGTGCTTTAACTAAGGGAGTAATGACTGATAATTGCATTCTTGCTGACACAGACCATATTTCTTACACAATGTCCATCTTACAGTGCTGCTTCTACCTACTATTTGTCTCTACAGGCACTCAGGTTCCAGACAGACCCAAAAATTAGATTTGTGTAATGCCCGGTTGGAACAAAATCTATGATTTTGCTTCTTTAAGAAATTACTAAACATGTCTTTGATGTAATATAAATTCAGAGATTGTCTGATGAACAGCATAAATCTAGATGTTTATATCTAAGAGCATAAACCCTTAATCCATGTAACACAGAAGTCCTGGTATTTCAAAAGCTTGTCAAACCCCAACCCTCAGGCCACTAACACTATACAGAAAGAAATTGTTAGTACAGTTCCTAAATAGCTTAGGGTTAGAAACTAAATCAAGCAGTGGACTTTAAACTGTTTTGGTAATTATGTTGTTTTCACTACTGTTATTTTGAAATGCTAATTCACTCTGCAAAAACACTACAAATTGAAGACTGGTTTTTGCTAGCAATTTGGAAAGAGTAGAGCACCATGGAACATATTCTGTTTTATGCTCAGATAATTGCACATACAAATAAGTATGGTAACTTCTTTTCTTTACAAGAGCTGGTGTCATCTTGAGTAGTCCTGTTTTCATGAACTTGAAGCATTTATTTCAAGATATTTCTCACCGCTATTCACCAATAAGTTCTACAAGTAACTGAGAAGCCGTGAAGAACTAATTCTTCATTTCTTTCCTCAAATGTGCACTGGACTCTCCCTACTAAACAGAGCTTCCCAGAATGTTTATCTACAGTATATTTAAACTTAGAATCATAGAATGGCTTGGTTGAAAGGGACCCTTAAAGCTCACCTAGCTCCAATCCCCTGTCATGTGCAGGGACATCTTCCACTAGACCACATTGCTCAAAGCCTCATCCAACCAAGCCCTGAACACTTCCAGGGATGGGGCATTCACAGCTTCTCTGGGCAACTTGTTCCAGTGCCTCAGTAAGTTCATAATGAAGAATTTTTTTCCTAAAGCCTAATCTCAACCTCCCCTCTGTCAGGTTAAAGCCATTCCCCCTTGTTCTCTCTCTACAGACCCTTGTAAAAAGCCCTCTTCCAGATTTTTTGGAGGCCCCTTTAAGCACTGGAAGCTGCTCTAAGGTCTCCCTGGAGCCTTCTTGTCCCCAGGCTGAACAAGCCCAGCTCTTTCAGTCTGTCTGTATAGGGATGGTGCTCCAGCCCGCTGATCATCTTTACGGCCTTCTCTGGACTTGCTTCAATAGTTTCACTTTTTTCTTGTCCTGGGGGCCCCAGAGTTGAATGCAGGACTGCAGGTAGGGTCTCACAAGAGCACAGAGGAAGAATCCTCTCCCTTGACCTGTTGGACACATTCGTTTTGATGCAGCACAGCCCATTGGTTTCTGGGCTGTGAATGCATACTGAAGACAGCCCATGTTGAGCTTCTAGTCAACCAGCACCCCTAGTCCTTCTCTTCAGGGCTGCTCTCAATCCACTCTCCACACAGCCTGTGTTTGTGCTGACCCAGGTGTGGGACTTACACCTGGCTTTGTTGAACTTCATGAGGCTTGTACTGGCCCACGTCTCCAGCCTGTCAAGGTCCCTCTGGGTGACATCCCTTCCCTCCAGCATGTCAACTGCACCACATAGCTTGGTGTCATCAGTAAACTTTCTGAGGGTGCATCAATCCCGCTGTCCACGTCACCAACAAAGATGTTGAACAGCACCTGCACCAATACTGACCCCTGAGGAACACCACATGTCACAGATCTTCACTTGGACATTGAGCCATTGACCACAACTCTCTGAGTGCAACCATTTAGCCAATTCCTTACCCACTGAGTGGTCCGTCTGCCAAAATCCTGCAGTCATTAATCTTCTAAATAGGTGATGACCTTGGAGAAGATAATTTACTTTAACTTGCTTTACACTACCTCTTTCAAAGCATAAGTATTTGTTTGCTAGGAAAGGTCTGTCAAACACAAGATACTGAAAGAGGAAGATGATTTATTTTATTTGTTATGACAGTTTTCAGGGAGGACCTAAAATGGTGTCTGAATGAGATGGTTTTGATGTGAAGTTTTTTCAAAGCCTATCTAGACACAAGTAGCGATTTTGACAAAGTTGACAATAATGTAGGGATTGAACTAATAGTTTCTCAAGTCACCTGCCAAAAGCTTAGAGAGAATCAATAAGCAATTAGCTATATGATTCTGAAGCCAAAAAAGATCTTGCTGTTGTAACAAAGCTCGATCACAAAATGAAAGATAGTCAAGATTTTTACAAAAGGCAAACTCTGTTCATGTTTCTGTCACTGAAACTACTGGATTAATTCTCTTAACTTTCAGGTAGAAAAAAATGAACAAACACATGGTCACCTACGCAGATAAAGCCTGTATCACTGAGCAGCACATCAGCGAGAGCAAAGACAGTCTCCACCATTACACCATGAAGTTCTTTTGGTTATCACTCAGCATCTCCATTTCCATTTCTTGAACCTTCAAGAACCTTTAAACCTTCAAGTCATGTGCTGCTAGCAAACTCTAGCCACATGTGCAGAAATATCAGTCAGTATCACAGTGTCAAGAAAAGCTGAAGATGTCTTTCATCCAGAAAAAAAGAAGATAAAAAAAAAAAAAGAAAGAAAAGAAAGAAAATGCAGCTCTTGTGGCATACATTAGTAATTGTTTATATATATTGCAGCTGTGTAGGAAAATCTTGGTACATCTAAACTCATGAACACTATACAGGCAAAATCTTTCAATCCTTCCATTGGATATGAGTCTTTTTTCCAGGACACCTTATAAAGGAATGGAAATTACTAAAGCAAACTCATCTCCCAGGATTTTGAAACAGTTGACCAGGCAGTCAGGCTATGGGTGGCCAAAAGCCACACAACTACTCTGCCAACCACACTTCTTCAGAGTAGAACTTACATCATACTCAACACCAGTGGCTGGGTATACTCAGTGTCAAAACTCAGGGAACAACACTGGTGGAAAAAAAACATTTCAAAAATTCATGTAGGTTAGAACAGAAGATAAGGGGTAGAAAAAGGAGCATGACTGAGAGGAAGAAGAACACAAAGTTAAATTAGAAGTCTGAACACAGAAGTGATTGCAGAGCTCTGTGAAACAGAAATGGGCATTTTGCAGTCTGAAACATAGCTTGCCCATGAGAACAGATCAGTTACAAAATACTGTCTTGAAGCAACTGTGCAGGCTAGATTGAAACTGTGAATTCACAGAGGAATTTAGCTTCCATCACTGTCAGTCCAGTGTCATTAATGATCACTAACCATTAGAAAAATAGCAAAACTTTGAAATATGTTAAGCAAAATGCTATGGTCAATATGAAGAAGACAGATATTTAAGAGAAACAAGAAGACGAAGGCAAACAGCCTGAATTGTCCATGTTTGACTAACTCACAGAAAAGTACCCTGCAGTATTTCAATTTCAGCCTTTATAAAAACAGACATTAGCACAGCTATTTACTCACCTATCTGAAAAACATTTGCACTTACCTGACAAGAAACTAGTCAACAAAATATACTGTAAAAATGCTTATGATTCCTAAATAGAACATGAAAAAAAAAATCCTACCCTAAAAAGTCTTCCCAAATTTACAGTATTACACTTGTGACAGAAATGCATTTCACTGAATAAATCCTTTTTAAAACAATTAAGTCAAATAAATTGTTAAATAGTTGTTAAATAAATTGCTCCCTACTTAATCAATCAGCCTGAGAAAAGATCTTCCAAGAAATCCCCTTACAGTATGTTCAAGTAACATATTTAATTTCTTTTGTCTTTTTCTATTAAATAAATATTATATTAAAAGAGTGTACAGACAGAAATGTCACCCTGAATGTGACCTGTAAAGTGCATATCCAAAAAACGTAAGTATTTACATCAAAAACATAAACTTACAAAAAAAGGAAATTTCTTAAGGAAAGAAAACGTACCTGATGCACAGGTAAAAGCAACACATCATGTCATGTTACCAACCAAAACTAAATTAATCAGCCTTTTCAATGTGATTTATATATATATATATTTATTAAATATTATATATATATTAATATATATATGAAGTGTATATATATATCAAATATGTGCAAAGAAATACTCAGAAATTACATTAATACCAACCGCTTAGCAATTTAGTGCAAGTAACTGAAAAAAAAAAGGAAACCACAAATCCTTCATAATTACCAGAAGGAGAACATATTCGTTGAATAAACAATTTGAATTACATTATTGTCTTGTATCTCTCAGTTTAAGTTTCCATGACAACTCTTTTTTGCTCATGAATAGCAAAATGTGAAGTAGTACCAAAGTATGATTCAGATGAACTCTCCATTTTATTGAAGTTTATAAAGACCCTCAGTAAAAAGAATAGAAAATACACACTTATGATATTCATTCTACAAAGTACATCAGCATATATTAAAAAAGACCACAACTGTGTCCTGACATTAATTTCTTCAGTTTAAACTCCTGACTGCTGGCAATAGTGACAAATACTGAAAAAGCATCATTTCAGATTAATTGAAGTTCATCATTTGAAATCAAGCTTACACTTACAGAATTGTTATAAATGAGCCTAGGCAAATTTATTTCAAATCTAAACAAATACTGTTTGCAAACGAAGCACCTCCATATGTAGTAGTACTAATCTTGAAAACGGCAAAGGAAATTAACATCTGTTAACTTCAAAGTATAGTACATGAATGACAAGCAGTAGAAAGTATGACATTCTTGTTATGTGCATATTCTAAATTAGTTTTTCTGTCCTTACACTGACTGTGGTGTCATCACACAAACTATTTTAAATAAATGTATTATTTGGGGGCCTCTATCTAGTAACTTTGTATCCAAAATTACCCTAGCTTTATAGGGAAGGACGGGATTAAAGGGATGAAGTTGATAAAACAGCATGATGAGGCAAGGAGTTTTCAATGTAAATAAATGAGCGGGACTTTTTTTTCAGGATAAATTCTTCCTACACAAGCTTCATTCTCTGAGTTCATCATCTTGAAAACCTGCTAGAATTAATAGGATAGATTTAAAAGAAAGCATTGGCAATTATCACAAAAGAAGTGTTCAGCTTTCCCCAAAGGACACATCTTTCCTGTCTCCTGAAGCAGCTCTGGAGACAGCTGCAGACACACAAGAGCTTGCTCAGCAAGCTTATTCACTCGGGCTCATAGCCATGGCAATGCAGCTATATGATCTGAGGGAGAAAGCTGGCCCATTTCCAGGCAACTTTAGGTGCAGTCAATGTATTCACTTCTTGTGTCTGTCCATAAAAACGTACTCACTGCAACATTTCAGCTTCAGGTATTCATTCTGAAATGAATTTTAGGTATTAATATCATGAGAATTTTCAGGTACTCATTCTGGTTCATCCCAGTTTTTAGAATATGCCAGGAGTGAGTTCTAGTGTGTCAAGCACTATTCACATCTAGGCATCATCTACGTTAAGCCACAGGAACAGAGCTGTTCATCTGAGTTTATGAGCCCCATTTGAAAAGACTGGCCATAGCCTGTGGCTTTCAGCCTGAGGACTCATGCATGAAAACAAGACCTATTCACAACAGGTTAAGAATAAAGGCTCATCTACCAGAGTGCTTTTTGGAGAGGTGAAAAACACTGGAAGCTCTACACAGGACATTACCCTCTTCACTGCCATGGAGCATCAATCCCCATCCCCCACAGTAAAAATAAATTTTTAGGCACTCTAATGCTTCTGTTGTTATCTTTTCTATTCCTTCTTTGGAGATGTTAAGACACCAGAATCAAATTCAGTAAAGAAAAAAGTAGATGTAGCAAAAATACCAAACCCCAAACTATTATGGATACTACCAAATATTATTAAAAACCACAGAATAAGGTGCTATATAATTTCTTTTAGTGTCTTCATCATTTCATCTCATCTCACTTCAATACTCTACACATACCATATTGTATAAAAACGTATTTCAGTGCTTATGAATTCTGACAATATATTATAAGATATGCAACTTTTTCTCTTTGCAGCATTTTTTTTGATGTATCATGTATCCAAATTTCTGTGCTATAGAGCAATCATAAAGCCATCAATAAATCAATAAATTTAGCTTTTCTAGAAAAAAATGTGGATTTGATATTTTAAGCCTTTTAAAACATTAGTTTTCAAATATACACTGCAATCTAAGAGCATATTTTCCTTTAAAATTCCAAAGCTAGAACAAATACTGGATTAAATTATGTAATAATGGCTCATTTATAGAGATATTTTTGAGAAAAGAAATTACATAGCTATGTATCATGAGAAAGAGAAGGAAAAAATTTTTCTCCCTATTCATTTATTACATTTAGAGGTTTCAAAAGGTGAAATAAATCTCATATATGATAAATTAATGGGAACTGAACATTACCATGATTGAAGTCAGTAGATAAATTGTAGGGAGTTAGACCATTTATCAGATGACTAATCCTGCATACCCACAAGCTTATAGGTAGACCGGAGGGAATGCAGCATGGGTAAGTCTTTCTACTAATGATTTACCTAGAAAACACCTCAGTATTGCAGCACTATGAAACATGACAGGAAAACTGCAGAACTTGACAGGTCCAAATGAACTATTATATTCTCTTCTGCACAATGTAATGGCTGATTTATATCTATAACAAAAAGAAAAAACCAAACCCACCAAGAACACCAAAACCCAAAGCCCAAGGGTGTGATTACAAGTATTAAATATCCAGAAAATGGTCCTAATATTCATAACCTGTATGTGCCATCTTCCAGAGCTAAATCTGCTACCTACAAGTGACCTTTTGTACCAAGACCATAAGAGATAAATGCATGGTGATTATCTTTCTTTACACAAAGGCTTGATTTTGGTGTTAGGTTATCCACAGAGCAAAGCACAAAAACAACTACAAACAACTAAACTTCAGTAAAAAGTCATAGGTGCTCCATTAGCTCCATTTTCTGCAAATAGTTCAGTGAACCATACTGAACTGTAGCAAAATATAGCCAACAAGCCTTGGCTTCATGACTGCTTTGAAATTCTGCCTAAATAAAGGCTGACTTCAGCAAGACAAGGTCTGTCTCTGCACTTCTTTAATTTTATTTTCTTCCTCTCTATATATTGTAAGTTTTATATTAATACCTGTCCTGGATTCAGCTGTAAAGTTTATTTTTCTCCTTTTTATTAGCTGGTGCAGTGCTGTTTTTTTGACTCTAGTCTGCAAATGGTGCTGGTAACACACCAATGTGTTTAGCTGTTGCTAAGTAATGTTTACTCCAACCAAGGACTTTTCAGTCTCTCATGCTTTGCCAGTGAGGAGGGACACAAGAAGCCAGGAGGAAGGAGAGACAGGATACCTGACCCAAATGAGCCAAAGGGGTATTCCATACCACAGCACATCGTGCCCAGTATATAAACTGGGGGGAGTTACCTGAAAAGCCCAGATCGCTGCTGAGGTTGGGCTGGTTATCGGTTGGCAGGTGGTGAGCAATTGTACTGTGCATCACTTGTGCTTATTGTTTTGTTTTCCCTTTCCCCTTTTCCTTCTCCACTTTTCTCTCCCCTTGTTATTTCCCTTATCATTACTGTTATTGGTGGTAGCCATAGTAGTTTTGTATGGTACCTTAGTTACTGGACTGCTCCTGAATAGTTCTTAAACTGGACTGTTCTGTAAACCCATGGGGTTTACATTCTTTTGATTCTCCTCCCCAGCCCTTCAGGTGCAGGCAGGTAGAAGGGGGGAAGTGAGAGAGCAGCTGCATGGTTTTGAGTTACCGGCTGGTCTTAAAGCTACAACAAAACCCAAGACACATCACAAGCTCCTTTAAAAATATGTTCAAAGCAGTAGGTATTTGCATAGATAGAAAATCAAAAAAGAGGCAAAAGAATTCCACTACTATGGAAGAAACTCCGTCACTCCCTCACACTCTTAAATGGCCCAAAGTTGTATCAAGCCCTATATATAATCTGCAGCATCTCCATCAGCTGTTAGCATGTATAACCAAGAAGGTACTTGCCCAGTAAAACGAAGTACATGGATTTTGTCTTTTAATTCTTCTTAGAACAAGTGTCCATTTGTAAAGTTGTGTAATGCTGTACCTGAATCATGACAGACTACAATGCAATGACCTTGCATAAAAAAGTGCATGCAAGGACACGATTTTATCATGCAGAAATATGATATTATGATGCAGCATGAGTATTTTAGCATTGTTATGCAAACTTTTCTGAACCTCTCCCACATCATTTCAAAGCAAGTATAAAGGTATAGACAAATTTCAAATTCACCTGAACCTATACACCTAAGTCTCCTCATCTTCTATATGAGCTTCTTTTCATTATTACAGCACTGGAACCAAGATGATTTTCCTTTCTAGCATAGCATGTTGCTGCCATGAGTGAGTCATCTTAATCACATGCCTTTTTAAGTGGCTGGTCCTTGCTTTTGAATTGAATAAAATTAAGCTTCCTGGAATTCTTGCCTGCTGTGCCCTCTTTTTAACATAACTGTATACCTTTCTAAGATCAGATATTGACAATGGACAAATACCTACCTTCTGAGCTGACCTACCTTGCCTAAATCTGAAGCTTTGAATTATTTCAGGGGCAAAAGGATGTAAGTTTGTGAGTATCCCTTGATTAGAAATAGTGCTTCTCTGACAGTTTTTTTAACCTAGGCCTAAAATACAGCTATCCCTCTAAAACTATGGCTTCCATCCTCACTCAGAATCACAGCACCCTGGTCCAATCTGTTTTCAAGTGCCTTTGTCTAGAGATGGTCAGAAAAACGACTTGGTTATGTTATGCAATCAGCTTACCAGTCCATTACTTCTTTAGAAACCACTGTACTTTACTTAAAATTAAAAAAATCCATATTTAATTTTTCCTTCAGTCTTTTGTCTTGTCTTTTATCTAAATTCTTTCCACACCTACGCTAACTGGTATCTGTTTTCATTTTCAATTTTTAAACAGCTATGTAATAGCAATGGAAAGAACATAAAAGTATATGGATGTGTTTTCAGATTACCTTTAACACTCAGATTTAATAGTATCTCTCTTCTCTTAATTCTCAAATCACTTACTTTCTTAGGCCCAGATCTTGTATTTATGCACATTTAACCTTAAGTATTCAACTAACATCACCACAGGAATGCAGGTAATCTAGTAACAGTTTTCTCCAGCTCTTCACTGTGGATCAGGCTTTAAGATAACAAGTCCTTGGGGCTGGAAATCACATTTTTAAGGATTTTATTCACATCTAGGACAGCAGGGTTCATCCTTTTCTAAGTCATCTAAGCAATACTGAAAATTGAGAGGTAATGGATGAAAAAACAGCCTAGATTTAACAAATTCTTTAAAAAGGGCTTTGCATGTTTCTTATTTTATCTGTAAAGACTGAAAAAGGAGATTAGCTCCAAAAATAGAAAAGTGTATCCATGAACAGTTTAGGATTTGGAGAAGCATCCAGAATGAGCATTAGGCCATGCAGAGTACATGTCTGGCTAGGTTTCAGCATCAGTACTTGCCAGTTACTGGGGCTCACACACAGACTCTCTGACTCCCCCATTTCAAGGGAAAAGAATTATCTGACACTCACCTTCAGTGGTCTGTGCAGTGGGCAATGAAATACCTACCCTGCTGTCAAAGGTTTCCCTAACTGTAATTGCAGCAGTGTGGGGTTCTGTAGAAATCACAAATCTCCCCACAAATAAACACTTGCACAGCTAGCTTCTGCAATGCTGCTCGATGCTAAGGTTACATTATTGTTAATGCCTTAGTGGCCTGATTTAATAGTACCTCACAGGTGTCTGCATAAGTAAAGGTCACACATTCCTCCACATGTGTAGGAAAGAAGTTAGTTAAGATTTAGACCCAACCTTCTACCGCCCTACATTGTTGTGATGTTCTTTTTTGTTCTGACTAAGTATTGTTAATTGTTATGTTTTAATGTTCTCTAACATTCCCCATGTAGATCTGGGCAACCCAACTTTTCAGCAGTCCTGAAGAAAGATCTTATTTTGCATTTTGTATTGAATCTATTTCTGTTTTGAAAATACTGATTTTTATCATCATCTAAACATTTAAGTATTACAGTGTGTTCTGTGGGAAGCAGGACTAAGAGAGAGCTTCCTGTGGGTTGTATCCTTGTTCTCTACATCCTTAGGCAAAACCCTCACAAGGCAAAAGACAGAACACACAGCTGCTAATACACAACTGTATGTGTGACTGCTGGCTGGCTATTGGGCTGCTGAACAAAACATCTTACAGCTGAGTAGTCATTTTTCCTCAGAATTTCTGTTTCTACAAAGCTCATAATTCTAATAAACTCTGTAGGAGTATGCTTCATTCTAAGATCTTTCTTTTTTTTTCCTCAACTTTGAAATCAGTTGAAAATGTCCAAAAGGGTTTAATAACTATGAGCAGACCTGGCAGCCAGAAAGTCTGATCACAAAGGTTTAGTTTCCTTAGGAAAACAGACTAACAAAAGAACAACTGTAATAATAATTTTAGAAAAAAGAAAAAAAAAATAAAAAAAAGCTGTAGAAATGATTAGATCTTTCACTTCAGCAAAGGTATAAACCGTAGACTTTTTTACACTCTACTGCCATTGAGATAAACAGATGTCAGGCTTAAAGAACTTCTGGCAAGAGAAAAGTTCTAAAAAAATATTTAAAGTGCAGAATCTCTAAAGATTACCATGTTTTTAAAAAAATTTATTACTATATACATTTTTCATATCCAGTCTCTGTGTTAACTATGCCTGTTTTCCAGCTTCCTAATTACTCCAGCACCAGTTACCTATTGTCTGCTTCTGGGCTGTAAAAAATTCATGGGACTATCAATTATTATTTACCACGTATTAGCATACGGCATAGAGCTTTCAAGTTGTGTTGGTCCTTGGAAGCATTACTAGCTTTAAATATTAAACAAAAATTTAAAGACGGTGCTGACAAAGTAAATCTATCATTCTTTTAAGCTACTCAGCTGCAATTCTAGCATGGGACACCCCATCTTTACCCATCTTTAGCTTTTCATGGTACTCTTCCCTTCACCACACAACATCAAAGGTTTTCTGTTAACTCCAGACACTCTGCCTCCTAGTCAT
Source organism: Agapornis roseicollis (assembly GCA_002631895.1). NCBI lineage: Eukaryota > Metazoa > Chordata > Aves > Psittaciformes > Psittacidae > Agapornis > Agapornis roseicollis. The sequence continues at coordinate 20,676 of NDXB01011626.1, read as the reverse complement.
CAGAGGGAAAAATCCAGCAACTTTACTGCACAATAATTTTGATAGCTTGTTTTTTGGAAGTAATTAATGATAATATTCTATTTTCCTTATAGCCATACACCAAGGAAGTTCCTTTGAAGGGCTACAATGACAGTTCTTTTGGGGAATCAGACCATCACAGGTGTGAGATGTATACAGATCTATTTTCTTGGCTACTCTTGTTCCTGCTCATCTGCTAGAGTGGCAAGGTGCCTGCTTGCAGACTGGCCTGTCATTTACAATAAATAAAAAAATAACAATTAAAAAATATATAGATAAAGAAAAGCTTCCATCTGGAAGAAAAAACCTTCCAGCTGACATAATACTTCCAGCATTCTACTTCCACCATAATACTTCCACAAAGAATCCCTCCTCAGTCACAGTGTTTCTATCACACAACACCTAGTGACACTTGTGCCAAACTTCAGTGGTAGAAAAGAGAAGACCATGAGTTAACAACTATCAGGATAACAGACTGTTTATAGCAGTGGAAACCTGAGAAGACACTAAGGCAACATGTAGTGTTCAAACATGTCACAAAGAAGCAAAACTGGTACCTATGGCTGGTAAAAGCATTCATTTCTGAAGTCTATTAGTTGTGACTGAGATATTCCAATTTGTCTCTTCTAATTCCATATTAAAAGAATAATGTAAAATATTTTTTTTTTAACTTGTATCTTTTAGATGTTTTGGGCATTCTATATGTATTATTCTCCTGGAACCTTCATATCAGTATGTCTGCATTAGAATGAAGCGATTTCCAGCAAGCCCAGATTCAGCATGCGGATTGAAAGGCAAGCCGTTTTAATTCTTGTTTGCATATGATGACAATAACAAATATTCAGCAAGAGAGATTTTGCCTTTGTGCAGGAGCAAGGAAACCTATTTTTTAAAAAGGACTTACACAAGCTGGCATTCTGTAAGCAACACTATGAAGAATGTATGAAAAATGGATTCAATGCATTCCTCCTAGATAAGTTGACTCTAACAGGAGGAAAAGTTAGTGCTTGTTTAAACTATCCTCCCTGAATTCAGTGATCAGCAGCCTTTCCTGCAGTCACTTTCTGTAGTCATTTCCTGGCACAGAGCAGCTTTTAAGTTCAAAGTAAACGTAAATTGGAGCAAAATGTCGACAGAAAATGCTATATCTGGTTGCTGGTTTAGAGGAAGACTTCCAGAGTAGCTGTATATATTCTAGATTTTAACCAGTAAAGATGGTTAACGAAACAACACTAGGGAATTACATGTCAAGTCTGGAAGTCTGCACTTATTCCAGACATTTAAACGACTAATTTTAACCTGACCAGGTAACAGGAGAGTTCTCTGTTGCAAAGTCTGAGTGAAACAACAAATACACATTGGTAAACAAAGCTAGCACTAAATAGTGTTAATTTGGCCAACAAACATAGTGAAATAGTGACATCTATGTTTGAAAACTGTTCTTATATGGATATGAAGCCACTCTGAATGACTTCCAACTTCACATCAATATCAAGTAGTATCTACAGGTCTTAGTGTGTCCCAGTGCAGAATCATGACTTGGCTGACCAGGAATCAGATCCACAGAGGAATACAGGCTCCACATTGCTAAGTGTACTACAGTGATATCATGTAGTCCGTGGCTTTGAAGACTAGCTCTCTCTGCCTTGCAAAGGAAGAGTTAAATAAAGGACTACATATAATGGTCAACAGAAAGGCTATGGCAGAAGTCTTTTGCTTCCCTTTCCAGAGTTTTGGCATTGTATCTACCCCAGTGAAAATGTAAGTGCAAGGAAGCATAGGTATTTGAGGGATCTAGGCCCTCAGTTGACTCAGCCTGGTATGCAATCATTGTGCATGCCTGAATTGCAGCTCAGTATGTTCTCAACAGTTCCTGAAGACAAACATCTTCTATAGAAAGGGTAACTGTGACCAGCTGCTGTTCCAGTCTAAGTTAAAGCCATCAGCTCTTGAGGACAAGTAAAAGCTTGTATCCCATTTTCCTGGTGAATAAGTTCATAAACACAGGACAATAACTGAAAACCTGTTTGAGTTGCAGTACAGATGAATACCACAGTGTATATTTTTTCATTCATAATTCATAGCTCATAATTGCTCTTAGTGAATGGGACAAATATTGTACATTAAGACTGACATTTTTCTGATTGCAGCCTGAAAGGATCTACTAGTCTGCAATTTCCTAATTAAGTGATGTGCCATTACAGAATGAAAGAAAAGCTCTGATTATCTTAGCCTATGTCAGGCCAACATTTTTCCAGTGAAAGTACAATTATGAGGATTAATGAGCAGCATTAGTGTAAAATAACATCAATGCTGTGTTTTACTATCAGCAGATAGCACTATTTCTCAGCTGTTGCACAGTCTCACAACTGAACACTTCATTCTCTGAATCACACAGAGCTGCCAAATATAAGGAAAATCTGTGATTTTACATCCTAATCTGAATGTATATAATATTAACAATATATTGAAAAAGACTAAAACATGCGAAAGATCAATGGTCATCAAAGAGTATTATAGAGGTGCATGGCAGAAGAGAGGGAGAAAGAAGGAAAAAAAAATGCATGGACTAAACTGATTGCAAGCCAAAACACTTTCTCCAGCCTGTATTTTCCTTCCAGCTGCCCTCTTCCCTAAGGACTCAGTGAAAGTAGGTTACAAGATGCATGAATTGTTACAGCAGCTGCAGCTTGCACCTAGTTGCCTCCTTTTGAAGCATCCCTCAAGTATTGTCACTGACTTACTCCAGATTTCAAGGAAACATCACAGCTACCATATGAGCAGAGGAGAACTGTACTATATGCATAACTGCTTTTTCTGGTCAGGAGCTGAGAAATAGGGCTTACTGCTGCCATTAGGAACAGCAACACTGCTCACTGACTAGAAAAATTGTCCATCAGGCAAACACAGATATGGTCAAAATTTTCTGGATTTAAAAGGGCACCACTTCTTTAGTTATTTGTCCAAATTAGGCAATTCCTAAGCACATCAGGACTAGGAACTTCTAGTATGGACACATGAGGACCAGAAATGGAAATGTCAGAACACTACAGAAAAGGCAAGATGCAAGTCTGAAAGTGTTATTTGTTAACTGTTTGAAGTGGCCATTTTCAAATACACCTCTCACCAGAAACTAACTGTGTCTGCTTCCATTTCCCCTGCTTCCCAGTGACCCAGAGACACGGTTACTTTCAAGATAAGTCACTTGTATGTAGACAGCAGCTCTTACAGTGATGATATGCCAACACTCTTATCTGGGTGAGAAAAGCTGCCAGTGCAGTGAGTGAGGAGGGGATTGTGACCACCTCTTAACCTCTTATACAGAGCGAAAGGTAAACACTGGTGCATCACACTGCAACACAACTACTGGCTCCATTCTGATAAAATCAGAGGAGCCACAATTATGGAACACATCTGCCAAGAAAACCTACTGGTAATCCAAGTACCCAGATGCCCTCTTCTCATTATCTGGACAAGAATAAACAAGCCCTTTTCTGCACAACAAACCTGAGATCTCTTCTTTTCACTATAAGGTGAAAAACAGGGAACAAATAAGTAGGTAGCCGTGTCCAAGTGACATTGCAAACAGAACACACCCTGCAGAAAAGTTAAGGCACTGTAATTTTTCTCACTGTTGTCCTGCCTACTTCCACAGGACAACTAGCAGCATTTTATTCCAACAAAACAGAAAGAAGGTGTCAAGCAAAACCTAGGAGCCATACTTCAAATGTGCCCAGTGCCAAATGAACTGAACACCCTTCTCCTGGATAGCATGCAAAGTACCTTAAGACCTTCAGTGGGAAGAAGAAAACTACTTTCACAAACCACCCTGAAAAGTTACCAGTACTACCACTACTGTGCAGAGGTAATTTAGAAAACAAATATTTATTACGTTTACTTAGTAAACAATGCTGGCAATGACAAGCCGGTTTATGTTTACGTAAACTAATATTTTGGAAATTAAAGCTACTTCTAGAATGTGTGAATGTATCAGGAATTAGATTTAACTTTTCTAAAACAAATGTAGTGTGTTTACCATAGAGTGCCAGTATACACACATCTTGCTCTGAAATAAATCAGTCTTCCTACACAAAAATTAACAATCCTTTGGCTTAACAAAGGCCACATTCTCACAAGCAAAAGCTGGTGCAGCTCAGCGGGGCACCTGGCTGCTGAACAGTATTGTGGACACTCTGTGACTGAACTAACGTGTCATTTTCCTGCACCAGTTTTCAAGTTTTCTTCTTAGCTCTAGAGTAAATAGATACATGCTGCTGTGGAGACTTCTGAACCAAGCAATTCCTATACTGACTTTCTGTGGCTTTTCCAGTAAGTGTAAGAATTATTTTGTATCTACCTGTGGAAACATGTTAGCCCCAAATTGTATTTAAGGGATCAGTCTGTGACTTGACACTGGCGCACAGATTTACACATTAGCAAGTGAGTCCTCTTTTAGGAATGCATCCGAAAATCTGGTTTATTAACCTGAGTCTGGGTTAGGATTAGGTTTTTTCTTGTACTTATTCCTACCAAATTTTCAGTCCTAGAAGAGCCACAAAAGAAAGAGTCAATTGGTAGATTCACATCACAGAGGGGAAAAGACGTTTGTTCAAATTTCTTTTTCCTCCAGGATAACCTAGCCTATTGCCTTGTTCACAGTGAAAGAAATAGAAGAGGAAAGAAAAACCCTTCACCCCAGGGAAACAAACTCCAAATGCAATCCACCAGACTTATGATACAGACTGCCTACAGAAATTTCTGAAGTTTATCACGTATCACATTGTCCTGGGTTCAGCAGTAGCAGTCATTTTTCTCCTTCTTAGTAGCTGGTGCAGTGCTGCATTTTTGACTTTCAGCTTGGGAACAGAGCTGATGACACCAATGCTTTTGGTTCCTGCTCAGTAATGTTTACTCTGATCAAGGAATTTCTGAGCCTCATACTCTGCCAGGGAGGAGGGGAAGCTGGGAGGAAGCAGAGACAGGACACCTGATCCAAGCTAGCCAAAGAAGTATTGCATACCACAGCACGTCATGGCCAGGATGTAACTGAGAGTTACCCGGAAGGGCAAGTTCACTGTGGGGTTAGAGTATGTATCAGTCGGTGCTTGGTCGGGCTGGGTGCTATCAGTATTCTCTTCCCTTGTTATTTCCTTTATCATTACTATTATTGGTGGCAGCAGCAGTGGTTTGTGTTATACCTTAGTTACTAAACTGTTCTTATCTCAACCCATGAGAGTTACATTCCTTTGATTCTCCTTCCCATCTCTCCAGGACCGAAGAGAGAGAGAGAGCAGGAGTGAAAGAGAGACTGTGTAGCTGATTTATGGCTGACTGGGCTTAAGCCATGACACACATCTGAGTTATCATGTATTTAACAGAATCCATAAAGTTCCAGTATTTTACTGGGTTTTGTAATTAAACATAGTTATTCAGGGTACCGATAGAATCTGAGAGAAACTTCAGAAGAGCCTGCACAAGTCAGTTGAATAGGCAAATACAGTGGAAACAAATTAAGTAACAACAAACAAAAACAAGTATATTGGAGAAAAAAAACCTTCACTGATAGGAGTCCTAAAATGTTTTCAATTAATATTCTCAGTTCTGAAGGATACTGGCCTGTCACTACAGCCCACTGAAGACCTTAGTCAATGAACAGAACTTTAAGGAAAAGGAAGGGAAACAGTGAAGTTTGTTTATGAATGGAAGATATAATAAAAATAATACAGTCCTTATGTAGTTGTGCAGACCCAGCTGGAATTTTACATGCCATCACCAGGCACTGTATCTGAAAAAAGGTGGAATTATTTCCTAACAAGCTCAGGAAAAAGTAAGAAGAATTATGAAAAAGAGAGCCTGAAAGACAGGATTGCCTCTCCTCCATATAAAACTGGTAATAGCATGTACAATAAAAGCATCAATCCTGGAAATTTATTTATCCTGCCTCATAATGCAAGAACACAGAACAAAATAAAAGGCAAGAAACTGAGTATCAAACAAACTGTTTTCCCATTCAAATTGCAAATACACTATGACCTATGTTAGCACGAGGAGCCACTAAGACTAGAGTTTAGCAAGATATGGCCATATTGATCTTAACACACTCTATGGCTAATTGATCTTAACACACTCTGGCTGCCAGAGCAAACTTCATGCTTCTGTGGTTTAGTCAGCCTCTAACAGCCTCACCACGTACAGGTGACTTCACACTGACCTACTCCCAGCTTCCCAGTCTTCCCCTTATTCAACTGGTACTGACAATAGAGAAGTGATCTGTTATACGGATCACTGCTGCACTCAAGTAACCCCTATGATCCTAGCAATTAGCAGAAATTCGGCATTATTGTCCTGTACCTATTCCTTGGCATTCTTGGCATTACACTGACCTCTAGTGGGTGACTGGCGAAAAATGCAGTGAAATGAGGCAGACAAAAAGCCAAGAAAATCACACCTTGCAACTTTGATGGCAATCCAGCGAGGGCAAGCAGAAGGCCTAGTATTGGAAGTGTTCCAAATCACTCCAGACAATAGGGCAGTAGCAGTATCACACTAATGACTCGCAGCTCACAAAGCACTTCGAAGATATTTCAGCTTCTACTCAAGATATTTTATCAGCTTGTGTTAGGATTTCCTGTAATATTACTAAATAGTCTGCATACAGCAGACCCTCTATGAGAAAAACAAAGAAAGAAAAGAATAGGTGGAGCTGCAAGCTTTCTGTCCAACACACATCCCACCCTAACCTTTCTTGAGTCTACTAAGTTTATATTTAACCATTTTTGTTCATTTTATCTTCTTCTATTGCTCATTTTAATTGTGCCCAAAGTCAGATCACTGGTTTTTAGGAGCGTTGGTAGTTTCAGTGACCATGCTGTATGCTGCCACAAATATCGCACTGACAAAACTCATTAAGTAGATAACTGATGCTGGAAAAAGGAACAAGAGGTCACAGGCCAGGAAGGGCAGGATCTGGTTCTCTTGTTGGAGAAAGCACAACAGGGAATTACACCCTTAAAAGTTGGGATTGGAATTCACTCAGGAAAACTAAGCACACACCCAAAGTGGAACAAAACAAGATTCAGGTTTTGACTGCTTATTAGTGTCCCGGGTAATCAATGCCTACTGAATGGGATAAGGAGCCAGAGCTGTTTGTACTTCACTGTCCCTGAAGAGTGACACTGAATACTGAGTTTGGTCAAATTATTAGCTGATTATATATCAATTACAAGAAACTATAATAATTTGACATGACATTTCAGGAAGGTGGTGTCTCATCTGAGGATTTCAGTTCCCAGCTGTTGAATTATACTTTGAAATTAAGAAATAAGAGTGACTTAAGAGATCATTGCTGCTTTGCAGTACTTTCTAGGACTTAAATCCTAAAGTCAATGCCATCAAAAGCCTAAATAGGCTTTGTCAAATATTTTGCAAATATTCTCAAGTCTTATAAAATACTTCAGTAATAAGAAAAGGTCTTTGATGCATGCTCAGGAAGTGCTCTATAGCATTTAAACAGAAAGGGAACACCTCAGTTTAAGTAGCTAGTAAGACTCACTCCAGTGCTGTGTTCTAAGAAGTCCAGTGGAGCTGGGAAACACAATTCCTGTCTACAACTACCTTGCCACTGGAAGACTGCAGTATCAGTCACAAACTGGTTTTATGGATTTAAAATAAATATGTGAAGAAGTATAGACCAGTGATATTACCATCATTCCCTACTATACTTTCTTCATTTGGCAGGATGGCTTCTGGCTAGCCAGATTAAGATGCTTTTGCACAAAACCTTCAAAGACTTAATATTTCTCTAGTTCTTTGACAAATTTGGCTGAAGCCAGCTTTAAAAATATTACAAACTGACACAAAGCAGTATCATTTGATTTATTAAATCATTAATTGCATCTTTAGGAAACCAAACAGAAATAGTATCAATTAACTTCAAAGCCAAAATGTCTGAATGTCTCAAGTCTTTCACTAGGTAGGCAAGTTTTTCCACTTAAATCACTGCAGGGTCCAGTTCTTCCCTTGTGCCCTGTGGCTAAGTTGACAGACTGGAATACCTCAGCCACCAAATGGTACAATTCAGTGGTTTAGCTCAGATTCTCCATAAAAGGCCATAAAAGCTACAACTGGGCTTGTATCAGTGCAGCTAATTCACTTCTGCTAACTACGCAGCATGTACAGTAGTCTGTAGCAGAATAACAAGGCAGACTGCTGGGACAGTAATGTCTTAAACTGCCAAAGCATGATTCACAAGAACCTTCTCTTAAAGATCCTCGATACTTAAATGTAGCAGAAAGCTATCTGTCTCCACCTCAGGAAGATATTTTCATCCACTGGATAACTAAGAACTAGTGTTAATTTTGCCCTCAATTTAGCACGTTCTGATTTCATAAGGACAGTTACAACAAATAAAACGTTCACAAGTTCAGAGATTAGGAATTCAGATTCACTGTGCATCTAGAATAGAGGCCACAGAGTGTCTGACTTGAACTCATTCTTTTGCAAATTATATTGCCACTTTCAAAAAAAATCCTATCACTGATTTTACCATGTCAATCAGATTTAAACAATACTTAATACATATACATATGTGTATATGTATATATCAATACAGAATCACCTCATGTCCTCTGTAGATTTTTCCATTTCTTATTTTCACTGTCTTGCAAGCTGTTCAGTAAGGAGAGGAACCACAGAATTTGTGACAATGTCACTAACCTATTTCTATGATCATTTTTGCCACTTTTCTTATGGTATCTGATTATATCACCAAATTTGTCCCCAGTGACCCCCCACAGCCTGAAGGAAGGGATGCCACTCAGAGGGATCTTGGCAGTCTTGAGGGGTGAACCCATCTGAATCTCCTAAAGTTCAACAAGGTGAAGTATAAAGCCCTGGAGCTGGCACATTCTGTGATTCTGTGGTTCAGTAATAACTTCTGGGGATCTCTGAAATAACCAGTTTTTTTATATAATCAGTGTTTTACAGATAGAATGTTTTGTTTTGTAGCTATGTCAGCTCTCCTGTACACTCAAGCACAAATACAAAATGTCAGAAATATTAAAGGTTTTTTCTTCACTGTACTGTCCTGTTATGTAATTGAAATCTGGACTAGTTCCATTTGACTTAAACTTCTGTCCAGGCAGCTGTTCCTGAGGTTCAAATCAACACTTGACTGTATCAGCAACAGAGAGTAACAGAACTCCACCAATTTAATAGCTTGACAGTCAGCAACAATTTGATCAATGTCCTCTGCAAGACCAACTACTTCTGTATTTTCAGTATCCCTTTACTAAAAGTGCTGACCTTTATGCATGAGTAAATGAGGCTTGAGGTAATGCTTGAGACTAGCTTGTGTGGATAACAAAATTTGAATGACAAGCCAAAGCTACTGAACGTGAATCTGCTTAAAATTAATGTTAACAATATTGTTAGTTCTACTATAAATGGAGCACAAATATACCCTGGTCTAGAGATATGCCTAAGCATAATGACACAGAAATTTATTTCTGTAAAGCAAGTAGAGACTAAATTACCTGTAGAAGAATCCTACAAGCCTAACACTTCTCCAGAAGCTGTGAGTGGTGGCATTTACTTAACTGTTAGCTTTTTCTCACAGTTCTTTTTTCCCCCAACTATCAAGGGTGCAATGAATCATACCTCTTCTGTAACACTAGGACATACAGCAGCCCTTTCATGACCTCCTCTGATTCAGCTGTCACACATCAGGCTGTTCTACAGAAGTGACTTGGCAACTCTAACTTCTGAACACCAGATGTGACCACTCTCTCTGCGACTCTCACGTAAGGAGAAGCTAGAACAAGCAGGCCGCAGCAGCTCTAAGAAGCAGCAGCTCTAAGAAGTAGCAGCTCTAAGAAGCAGAGCAAGAAAGGCAGGTAAGAGAGCCATAAGGGTCTCAGGTTTCTTTAGCACTGGTATTTGCCTCATTCTGCTTTTCTGTAGACATAGTCCTAGGTTATTCTCCTGGTGTGTGTAACTGGATGATTTCCCACCATGCAAGTGAATCCTATACAGAGTGCTGCTCCAGGGGTCCCCATGTCTGAAACAGGGAAGCACAATGAGTGAGATCCTCAAGCATGAGACTTGTTTTTTGTGGCACAGTATCTGTATCATTAGGAGACCAGCCTCATCAAGCCATAATGGTGAAGGCTCCCCAGCACACTCAGCTTGCTGACAGCCCTCTCACCACAGAAGAACAATTACACTGCTCCATTTCCCACAACAGCACCAAAGGTCAGTGCTTCAGCAGTGCCGCAACACAGAAGCAGCTGCACACCACCACTACCATCACCCCAGGCAGGGAGCACCCGCAGGCCACAGGATATGACAACAAGAACAGTAGGACTGATGCACCCTCAGCAAGTTTGCAGATGACATTAAATTACACGGTTTGGTTGATACACTGGAGGGAAGGAATGCCATCCAGAGGGACCCTGACATGCTCGTGAGGTGGGCTGATGCCAACCTCATGAAGTTCAACCATGACAAGTGCAAGGTCCTACACCTGCACTGGGGCAATCCCAGGCATAGCTACAGGTTGGGCAAAGAGGAGATTCAGAGAGGAACTGCGGAGAAGTGCTAGGGCTGTTGGTCGATGAGAAACTTAACATGAGCCAGCAGTGTGTGCTTTCAGCACAGAAACCAACCATGTCCTGGGCTGCATCAAAAGGATCGTGACCAGCAGGTTGAAGGAGGTGATCCTGCCCTTCTACTCTGCTCTCGTGAGACCTCACGTGGAGTATTGTGTGCAGTTCTGGTGGCCTAAATATAAAAAGGACATGGAGCTGTTGGAACAAGTCCAGAGGAGGGCCACAAGGATGATCAGGGGGCTGGAGCACCTCTGTATGAAGACTGGCTGAGAAAGTTGAGGCTGTTCAGCCTGGAGAAGAGAAGGCTGCATGAAAGCCTCATAGCAGCCTTCCAGTATCTGAAGGGGGGCTATAAGGATGATGAACAGGGACTCTTCATCCAGGACTGTAGTGATAGGACAAAGGGTAATGGGTTCAAACTTTCTTGTATCTAACCTAAATCTCCCCTCTTTAAGGTGAGGGAAAAAAAAATCTTTACTGTAGAACAAATTCTTTCCTGTGAGGGTGGTGAGGCACTGGAATGGGTTGCCCAAGGAAGTTTCGAATGCTCCATCCCTGGTGCTGTTCAAAGCCAGATTGCATGAAGCCTTGCATGGCACAGTTTAGTGTGAGGTGTCCCTGCTTATGGCAGGGGTGTTGGAACTAGATGATCTTAAGGTCCTTTCTGACCCTAACTATTCTATGAGGCAGCCACCCATCCCTGCCTCCCCACCCTGGCCATACCCCAGCCAGTAGCACTCTGGGGATTGAGTTCCTCAGCTGGGCTCCTCTGACATCCAACTGGAAGGCAGCTGCACTGAGCATGTGCAGGTGGTGTAGTGGTGTCGGGTGCCTCCATCACCACATTTGTGAAGGTGGACACATAGAATTATAGAATAGTTTGTGTTGGAAAAGATCATCTAGTTCCAACTCCTGTGCCACAAACAGAGATGCCTCACACTAGACCATGCCACTCAAGGCTCCATCCAATCTGGAGGATAGGAACAGGTCTGAAGTCTTCATTCTCACAGTCCCTGCATCTGCCTTCAAAGACTTGGACAGCGTGGTCATAGCATTTGCCAGTAAAGCAAAGAAGTCACTGTGAGCCTCTTCTGCAAACCCAGGGTAGCCCATTAGCTTCTTGAGAGGGCCCATATCATCTTTAGTGTCTTTTGTTTGCTATACAAGCTATGGAAACCTTTCCTGTTATCTTTCACGTACTTTGCCAGATTTAATTCTAACTGGGCCTTAGTTTCCCTGACCTGCTCCTTAGCTTCCCACACAATATCTCTGTGCTCTTCCCAGGCTGCCTGTCCGCGCCGTGCTGCTCCAGGTGTCTCTGCCATCCTCTGGCTGGATGTGCCTGCGTGGGACTCAGGATGCTGAAAGCAGGCAAGCTGTAGCCTCGCCTCAACTCAGCGAGTTGTCTCTGTGCTGCAGGGGGAGAAGTTTTTGCATGGCAGCCCCGTCCCTCCTCCATGCAGGATATTGGTTCAGCCCTTGTGAAGCACACTGGGAGCAGAGTGGGCCACTGGTCTCTTTCCCTGCAAGTGGTGAGGTGGCTGTGTGGCAGTTGCATGGCGGTTGAGTGGCAGTTGGAGCAGTGGGGCCGGCACCCACTGGTGGTGAGAATGCAAAGGCCGTCCAGGTGGGTGCTCACTGGAGGGGTGGGCAGGGCACTGTGGGGGCCTGGAGCAGATGGAGCCCATAGAGGTGGAAGCCCTCCCAAGAGCCTCGATCTGTTGTCCCCGCTGTGTGAGGGGCAGCTGGCATGGGATTGGAGTACCAGGCTGTGAGGTTATGACCACACTGCTTTAGCATGAGAACAGTCTTTCTTTCCCCCCACATTGTCTTAGAATCATAGAATCATAGAATAGATAGGGTTGGAAGGGACCTTAAGATCATCTAGTTCCAACACCCCTCCCATAACCAGGGTTTCCTCACACTAAACCATGTCACCCAATGCTTCATCCAACCTGGCCTTGAACACCACCAGGGATGGAGCACTCACAACCTCCCTGGCCAACCCATTCCAGCATCTCACCACCCTAACAGCAAAGAATTTCTTCCTTATATCCAATCTAAACCTTTCCTGTTTAAGTTTAAACCCATTACCCCTTGTCCTGTCACTACAGTCCCTAATGAAGAGTCCCTCCCCAGCATCCCTATAGGCCCCCTTCAGATACTGAATGGCTGCTACGGGGTCTCCACGCAGTCTTCTCTTCCCCAGGCTGAACAGCCCCAACTCTCTGAAGAAAACATTAAGTGAATTGGAAACCATTTGCTAGAGCTTCTGGGTTCGAAGGTTCCTTTATAGGTTTCTCACAACTTTTTGGGTGGACTTGCCAAAAGCTCAGCTTTTGGAAGAGTGAGCTTTCTAGTTCTCTATATAGATAGTTCGTGTTTGAACTCTGTTGTGCAGGTTTTTGCTGTGCAGCCAGCAGTGCATAGGATCATAGAATCAACTCGGTTAGAAAAGACCTTTAAGATCATCAAGTCCAACTGCCAAGTCCACCACTAAATCATGTCACTATGGGCCTCATCTACACATTAATGGTCTTAAATTTGTGATAACTGTACATAGAAGGACGATCCACTTTAAAGGAATACTTGAGTAATGAGAAAAGCATGAGTGAGACTCATGTACTGTGCCTGGCTTTCTGAGATGATGGGTTTCTGCATAATTACTGGTTCCTGTAGCACTCACATGCCACTAGAACTCATATAATAGAGTGGCCCTAAATCTTGAAAAGTGTGCATGGTGGAGCGACATAGAATCTGCTGGCTGTTCTTTGAAATCAGCCAGTTGTTACATCTGTTTCTCATTGGGCTCCTTGTTCTATTCATGGGCCTCAGTCACTCTTCCAAGTGAAAGTGTTCCACCTTTTCTTTCAGACAAAAATAGGGGAAGTCCATCAATAACCTGAGCAAGCACCTACATGACCACAAGCTGTCCCAAGAGCATGGTGTGCTTAGCTTTCTTATCAAATGCTTACTCTGTATAAAACATTTGTCTATTTTTAAGTATTTGCTTATGGAGGAATTAAGTTTTTTCATATGCAGATAATTTAATTTTCCAGAGATGATCAGCTGTGGTACTTACTTTTTTGCCTTCCTGTTGCCCCTTCATTCCTGTCCAGAATGAATGTGATGTCAAAAAAGGCAAACAGGAATTCTTGCTCAGTCTGTTTAAGGTGCTGGTTATTTAACTTCTCCTTCCTGTTTTTGCAAGAACAGAAGAAAATGCTAGTGGAAATTTTGTGGTTGAGCAATTACATAGGAGATTTTATGCTTCAGTATTTTAATATGAAGAAACTGACAGTTACTGAAAGAGGAAAAACTAAAATGATAGTGTCTGCTTTTAGTATTAACTGTCCTGTCCATCCTGGTAACTTCTTGTGTCTGTGCTGCAAGTAATTAGTACGTAACATCAATATGGAACATATCTCCTGCAATGGCCTCTGAGCATTCTGTTGCAAAAAGATAGCTACAGCTTCAGAATACTCCTCTACTGGAAAGATAAAAATCTTCTTTAATGGGGAAAAAATGTGCTTTGCCTTTGTACATTTTCATTTTTGTTGTTTGTATCTGCTGTCAAGAACGTGTAAAGAGAATTCCCCTGTAAGACTATTCAGTACTGGATAACAGTGTATTCTGTTCTTTTGCTGTACACAGAGTCTTTCCTTAATGCACTTTTTAAAGTGTAAAGTGCATTTTAATATTGCTAGCAGTGGTGGCCCTTATCTTGGGGATTATGTGGCTGTTCCTACCAGAATTCTTAATGCTATGAATGTATTTTACAGAGTTTTGATGAGTTTTGCTGGAAGTTCAGAAGCTCAGAGGCAGCCCCATGTGGTGAAAGCCTCTGAGCATGAGAAAGATGTGTAGGAAAGAGTTAAAAAAGTATTGATTGCCCAGCTGACCTCAGTGGCAATAATTTGTTGTGCAGGTGTCTTGTCTTATTATGAAGCAGACTTTCTGTTGAAAAAGAAGTTTTGCAGAATGACTTCAGAGCAGAAATCAGATTTGAAACACTGAGAGTGATATCAGGCCCATAGCTATGTTTTCATCAACAAAAGCAAAGTAGAAACTCTGAAGCTTAAAGTTTGGTGTCACTGGATTATTAAAAGGGGAGTATGTTTTTGGGGGGTAATACTATGGAGCAGTTCAGAATACAAGGAAGCAAAATATTCAAAGACTGGTGGAACGTGAAGTCTCGGAATCTTAAATGCAAGATGCTGTTTCACTGTAAAGTCTTAGAAAAGCCAGCACTATTGAAAAGTTGAATAGTTCAAGTCAGCATGAAATTCAATGCTACAAATAAGGCATTAATAAAAATTGTGTATTATCCAAGGTTTCTTCTGTGTTGAAAGTGTGACTTGTGTAACCTATATGCCCAAGAGCGTGACAAGTAATCCAGGTCTTTGAAGCCAGAAACTTCTTGGTCAATATTGGAAATGGGATGTAAGAATGACCCAGTTCTGAGAAATCAGTATGATTACTTACCTGCATTTCAAGCAGTGTAAACCATGTTGAGTAAATTATTAGATAGCCTGGTCTAGTATCATAGTGACTAAATCGAGAGTGAAATTCAGAGTGCAAACTTAAATTTCAAGTCAAACTGAAGAAATGACCGAATGTTTTTTAAATTATAAAGTGTCACAATATTACACTACATGCTAGAAAGCAGTGCTCCTGTTGGATACTTTGTGAAATATGACTGAAAGAAAAAATGCTGGAAGTTTCCTTAGCAGCAGACGTTTTTTATGATGGGAAAGACTAGTTATTCAAACATAAGAAAGTACAACAATGATGAAGGACAGATTGAATGGGGTAGAGAACCATTAAAAGATGCCATGCTTGCAGCTACAAGTTCTCATTTAGACCTTATTCTGCAGGAGCTATGTTCCAGACACACACATACAAAAAAGTATCTTTTGCATTCTTGTTTTCATTGTTTCACTGATGCATCTGGCTCTCCTAGAGACAGGCAAAGAGGACAGTTTTGGGGCACAGTGCTGCACAGTGATCTTTCCAAGGAAGAACTACAAATACTATTCAAGAAAAATGAGATAAAAGTCATGCAGAAGTTTCGAGAGTAACAGAAGTGGTATTTGGCACCCATTGATGAGTTTTTTGGATTATTCAAGTTTTTGAGTGATAATTCTGTTGCCTTCTTTTTTTTTTTTCCCCACTGTGCTAGAAATGGGTAATACTTTACTAACTTCTACACAAGTACAGATTGTGCAGTTGCATGGTGTTTGCAGTAGCAACTTTCAAAATCTGACTGCAGCTCTGGGAAAGCACACTGATTATTTGGCAGCTGCTCACAGAGACATGACAAGCTCTTAAGCCAAGCTGTGCAAACTGAGCTGAGTCAAGTTCTGAAACAAGTTTGTGATCCAATACTTGTCCGTGATTAAGATAGGTACTCAGAAACTGGTTTCTCAGCAGCTACCAGAATGCTTGTTCTGGAGTTTTTTAAAGAATACATGCTATTTCCTGATGAGAAATTACTCAAGTAACTTTTCAGAAAAAATTAAACTGATTAATTGAAGATTAAAATGAAAGATGGTCCAGTATTTTGCATGAAAATGCATATATTCATATAAAAGCATTGAGTGATGTTAAAGTTCCACACCATCACTGTTGGTTTTCTTGCAGAAAAGAATGTAACAGAAATCCTCAGTGAAGTGATAAAATTCCTTTATGTTTGACCCAGTCCTCTTGAAAATACTAGAATCAGAATGTTTCGTGTCCTGAAATGTGGAAATCTCCTTGAGCAAACTAAAAATGTATACACTCTTAATGCTTTATCAGTGCTGTCAATAGAAAATGAACTCGTAAAATTCCTCCAGCACCACAGCCACTGGGGATTTTTGCAAGGCTGAAAGAGTAAGTGGGCACTCTTTTTATACGAACCTGTTGGATGCCAGTAAGATAAATGTATGTGTAATCCACTATGAGTAACGTATCTAATAACAGATTTTTCAACCTTTTTTCAACTACTTGTTTTTCAATGTAAAATTACTAAATCTCATTTGTTATCGGCTTACTACCTTAAACTGTTGTATAATGGACAGACATGTGCAAGAGTTATTACTACAAAACTTTCTACTGATTGCCACCAGCTAGAAAGTGTGGGTATTTCCACCAATCAGGATCTGAAGTCTTGCTTAAACAGGCAAAGAGTCTCTCTTGTAGGTAGGCTGTTTAAAAATTACATTTGCAGGTTTCAGGGTTTGACTTTGTTCCAGAAGGATGAAGGGGAAAGGTGGTCCTTGTACCAGTCTCAGGGCTCTAGAGGATGTTACTGAAAACAGCTGCATGCTAAATGTGCCCAATCTCACATTGTGTTTATCTTTTTTCCCCTAGAAAGAATTGTTGGAATCAGCCTGAGACCAGTGACTACTCCATAAGAAACAAAAATCTGTTAAAAAGAGTTACACGTAGTTAACCAGAAGTGCTTTTAACTGTATTGGAGCAGTATCTGGTAATGTTTGTGTAGACAAAATAATAAAGCTTTATGATGTTTCTTTTCTAAGAATTTCTATCTTCCCTAAGCTATAGCAGCAGTTGCTTCTGTTTGACAGCTCTGACTCCCCCTATGTCATTTTTTGTTCAGTTCAACATTTTGGAATAAATAAAATGTATGAGCTATTAAGTGGATGGGAGATGATCACTGACACAGTGCCTTTTTAGTACTTGGAGTCTGGGTTAGCTGAGACTTGTATTGTGGTGAGGAAAAGCAGAAACTGAACTTCAGCATATATGGGTTTAAAAATAGGAGGAAAGGTATTTCTCCCAATACTGAAAATTGCAAGCTTGGGTTTCTTGTTACTTTTATCATCTGCATAATATGGCACTTCAACAAAACTTGAAATAGAGTTAAATACTGTAAGGATAAAAACTGGAATTCCTGTGTGGTTTTTCAGAAAGACTTACGATGAATGTATCTTGTCGGAAGAGCAAGTGCTGAAATTACATACCTTTCACAGTCTGATTTTTTCAGTACTGAGCAAAAAAATTGCTAATGCAAAGTAAACATAAGGTTTTGGTTTGTCAAGAGGGAAGGATGTTTGGGCAAGAGTAATTAAGTTTTTAGCAATCCAACATGTAATTATTAGATGTACTTGAAAGTTTAGGGCTTCTGTTAGGGATTATATTCCCTGAAGATACCATCCATTCAGCAATGCTGCTCATGGGTCTTTGTTCTTAAAGTGCATGACTGGCAGGAGTAGCTTTTAAGACTTTTAACTCTTGAGAGCAACAAGCTAATGCCTAATGGTGGCTGTCTAAAATGTTAATTCCTTTTCAGCAAGAAAAACTAGAATCTTAAGCTTCAGTGTGTAGCATTGGTTTCATTGTGTGGTGGAACAGAAAGAAAAAAAAGTGAGGTAGAAAGAGGAACAGATATGTATAAGGGGCATGAATTACTAAAATAGCAATGCTGGTAAACATTTAGTATGGTATTTAGCATTAAGACTGCCTTTTAGTTTTTATGAGTGGACAACTATTCTGTACACTTTCAGAAAAACCTCAAGACCTGTTAACTGTTTTCCCCATTCCTCTGCTTTTACATGAACCCAATGTATGACAGACTGTTCAAGTTGAAAGGAGGACATATTCTGAGGTGGTCTAGGTGAGCCATTTTATTCACTCTTCTGTTGGCTCTGGCTGCAGTGGCATTGATTTTCTTCACAACAACTCTCACAGTGCTGTGCTTTGTATGGGATGATAACATATTAGTGTTCTGGCTGCTACATCAAGGCTGTCTCCAGTGCTCCCCCCTCACTAGTACGATAGGGACAAGCAAAATCTTACGAAGGGACACAGCAAGGACAGCTGACCCCAGCTGACCAAAGGGATATTCCATACTGCATACTGCATGATGTCAGCTAGCAATAAAAGCTAAGAGAATGGGGGGAGATTGAGGGGTGGAGTGGGGGGCAGCAGTTATTGTTATAAAGTTTATCTTCTTGAGCAACCACTACTGAAGCAGTACTTCCTGGGAAGTGGCTGGGCGTCACTTTCTGAGGGGCAGTAGAGAATAAATCTTTTGTTTTCTGCATACAGCATTTGCTTTTGCTGTATTAAAATGCATTTCTCTTGACCCATGAGGTTTGGGAGTTTTTTCCATCTTATTTTCCCTACCCCCTGTACTGCTGAGGAGGGAAACCAATAAGGCAGCTTGGTGGGCACCTGATGTCCAGCCCAGTAAACCCACCACAACTCCTGTCAAGCAGCAAACACAGGAGAGAAATTTATACAGGCACACTGAGGTGAGAGCATCTACCACATTGGCTCTGCATCTGTATGGTTATGTAGTGTGCTCTTGCTGTCTGGTGATTTTTAGCTAAGAAAGGCAACAGAAGTGTGGATATGCACTATAAGTATAAAACTTATGCTGATGACTTTCTGCTATGAATTAAAATACTTAATCTGGAGAACCTGAAGATTAAAGTGTATTTTAATTGGTCCAACACCTGTTTTTACCAGATGGTGCTGTCAAATGCATTTGTGCTTCTGAAGGCTTTGCTCATTTGTGTAACCTAAATAAGATGCACAGGAAACCACAGAATGTCCTAAAAATTCAAGTTTTACTTAACTTTTAAATAACCTGGACACAAGTATTGACATAGCCATATATCAAAATCCATTTAGAAGAAAGCACACAGTTGCTTCATGAATACTTAATCTACATAGAACATATGCATCACTTTGATGTTTATACATGTTGTTTTCAGACATCTTTCTAGGGACCTTTGAATTAAAACAGGTTTCCCTAAAAGAAAATGTGTTATTTATTCAGTTCACTATTCACCTGTATAAAGACAACTGATAGACCTGGCACAAGCAATTCAGGAGCTTCCTTGATTGTGTGGAAGACAACTTCCTTCTGCAAGTAACAGAAGAGCTGACANCCACAGAGAAATAGGAAAAGCCTCAAGCTCACAGGCCCTTGTTCTCATGGGGGACTTCTACCACCCTGACATCTGTTGCAGCGACAGCACGGCCCAGCACAAGCAATCCAGGAGGTTCCTTGATTGTGTGGAAGACAACTTCCTTCTGCAAGTAACAGAAGAGCTGACAAGGAGAGGTGCCATACTTGACCTCATGCTCACCAACAGGGAAGGGCTAGTTGGAAATGTGACGCTCCAGGGCAGCCTTGAATGCAGTAATAGTGAGATGGTTGGATTTGAGATCCTCAGGACGGTGAGAAGAGCGTGCCGCAAACTCACTGCCCTGGACTGCAACAGAGCAGACTTCGGCCTCTTCAGGAACCTGCTTAGTAAGGTTCCATGGGATATAGCCCTAGAGGGCAGGGGGGCACAAGACTGCTGGATGATATTCAAGGAACACCTGCTACAAGCTCAGGAGTGTTGCATCCCAACTAGAAGGAAGTGCAGCAGGAGGGCCAGGAGACCTCCTTGGATGGATAAGGAGCTGCTGAGGAAAATTAGAAGGAAAAAAAGAGGCTTATAAAAGGTGGAAGCAAGGACAGCTGGCCTAGGAAGAATACAGGGATGTTGTATAGAGACCAGGTTAGCTAGAGACCAGGTTAGGAAAGCTAAGGCCCACTTAGAATCAAACTTGGCTAGGGATGTGAAAGATAACAGGAAGGGATCCTATAGTTACATTGCAAATAAGACAGACTAGGGACAACATGGGCGCTCTCTGGAAGCTCTTGGGAGATCTGGCTTCCCTAGATTTGGAGAAGGCTGAGGTTCTTAATGACTTCTTAATGACTCAGTCTTAACTCGCAAATGGTCTGACCACACCACCCAAGTCTTGGATGGAAGACGCAGGGACTGTGAGAATTAAGACCTTAGACTATAGACCTTAAGACTATAGGAGAGGATCTGGTTCAAGAGCATCTTAAGAACCTGAACGTGCACAAGTCCATGGGACCTGATGAAATCCATCTGCGGGTCCTGAAGGAGCTGGCAAATGAAGTTGCCAAGCCAGTGGCCATCATATTTGAAAAATCATGGCAGTCAGGTGAAGTTCCCCATGATTGGAAAAGGGGAAATATAACCCCCATTTTCAAGAAGGGGAAAATGGATGACCT
>NDXB01011625.1:508-15729 GCA_002631895.1 Agapornis roseicollis | reverse complement strand
CCTGGGCATGACGTGCTATGGTATGGAATACCTCTTTGGTCAGTTTGGTCCTGTCAGTACAGTCCTGTCCCTCCTTCCTCCCGGCTTCCCTCCTCCCTGGCAGAGCATGAGGCTCACAAAGTCCTTGGTCAGGGCAAACATCGCTCAGCAACAACCAAAAACATCGGCCTTATCAGCCTTGTTCCCAGGCTAAGTCAAAACACAGCTACTAAAGAGAAGAAAAACTGACTGCAACTGCTGAACCCAGGACACATAGACACAGTGCTATGGCTTAAACCAGCAAAGGGTAACAGATACCTTCTAAAATGTATAGGTAATAAATTTAGATATTTTGGCACTAATGTTCCAAAGTAGGAGGACCTGTTTCAATGAAATATGGAATGTTAATTACTTACTCTGATGTAAATATGAAAATATTATTACCAGTGAAATGACTCAGTGAATTCCAGGGCTTTAGTATCCATTTTTCTTGAAACTCTCTTAATCCACAGAAGAATCTCAAAGAACTCTACAAAAACAGTTTAAAAACTCTTAAAGGTTAAACTGTAAGTTAGTATGCAAAATAGAACAAGTGAAACAATACTGTGGCAAGACAAACCAGGGCAGTGCTTCCACAGAATTCCTAATGGAAATCTGCTTCAGAAACTGCAATGAAATAGAATTTACTGACCTTGATCCTGTAATGTAGCTCAGCCAAAACCTTCAGCATAAAAATTGTGGCAAGCATGAAACAGCTGCTGGAATTAAAAGCACAAGTGGCAGTATATGGCATTTTGGGGACTTTAAAATTAGCCAATATAAATATAATATGTAGATACATACACACACACATTTACATATATAAAGAAAGAGGAAGAGGAGAAAGATGTTTTCACTGAGACAAATAAAAAATTGCACAAGTCTTGAAACAAGGGTATTTATTCTGAGCATTCAACCTTATATAATATTTATAATAGATGTATTTAAAGACAACTATCTGTGATAGTGGTTTAAAAGCAGTCCTTCCTAAATAATCTAGCAAGCTGATAAAGCTATGTACCTTATGCAATTTCATACAGAAATCTGAAACTTGCAAAGGTAATGGAAATTGTTTTGTAATGTATTATTTCAAGGACATGCTTTTAATGGACAAAAGTCTGAAAACTCATGAAGTGTGGATTGCAGATAAGAACCAACAGCAAAAGAATAGAATGAGGCAATGCAGATCACAACTGTTATCTCGAAATTAACCGGATAGGGTTAGTTCAGTACTATCTGTTTCATGGAACATTTTAATCTTTGTATAATTAGACAGTACTGTTGTCCCAGATACCAATGAATGTAAAATTACACAGGTCCTACTTTTATACAGAATGTGATGGAAAAGGGAGAGCTCATATAGAGCTACAAAACTGATGTGGAAATGAATTTTGCAACAGCATTCAGGGAAGATAGGAGCAGTGAAGAATGAATTAGTTTGTTACAGTAAATGAGAGACAAGATGATGAAAGTCTTGCTGAAGGGTTTTTGCTGTTGGGGTGGATAAGAAAGGGGGCCACTGTGACTGCATATTGCTAACATTTTTACTTCACTTTTATGTTTCACTGCAAATGCTTGGCAGAACCTAGCTTATCTTTTGGATGAAACATCTAGGTGAAACTGCATTGCTTTTTAACATTTCTCAGAGAGTTACTGAGCGGATGGAGTGCTTATTCTTGTGTTGCCCTTTTTACATAAATGTTCCTCTGAATTAAGTACTAGATATGTTATTTTGCTGACTGCACTTTCTCAGAATTTCTACAATGCTCTGAGAGATGCACTTTTACAAAAATAGGAACAGTATTGTCTAGTTGATAAGTATGTCTCCAATTTTATATGTATCTCATAGCACTGATACGGACATGAAGCAGAAAGTATACAATGTTACTATGAACATTGCAAACTGAAGGAAAAATGGTTTACAATGCATTGTTTTACAATCCACTTTTGAACAGAAATCTTCGAAATTCAGTATTCTTGATTCAAAATTTTGCTCTTTGTGTTCTATATCACATTTGGGTTATATATTATTCAAATTTTTACTGACACTAAATTCAATGAAATTTTTCCCCAACAGTACTTTCTGACTGATAACTGCTTTCTCAGATCTCTGCAGAGTTGTTCTACCATGAAAGTTAGACTTTTTGGGGAAAGAAATCAACACACACCTGCTTGACAGAGATTCAACAAAGATTATAATTATTAAATATTGTGAAAAACAAATGTCAGGGTTGCCTGCTATCATATTCCTTCCTGAGCCCAAAAGAATTCAAAACACATCAAGACTGAGATATCTCTCTGGGTTGTGTTCTCTCCTTCTTGGAAGGTATTTTGGCAACTTTAAATGGCTGCAAGGGACCCCGCAAGATCTTGCTGCACTGACAGCAGGACATCAATAG
Organism: Agapornis roseicollis; assembly: GCA_002631895.1. Lineage (NCBI taxonomy): Eukaryota > Metazoa > Chordata > Aves > Psittaciformes > Psittacidae > Agapornis > Agapornis roseicollis. Next base: position 13,312 of record NDXB01011625.1, on the reverse strand, counting down.
CTTATGCTCGAAGCAAAGATACCAGGCCAGCCAGGGTAGTGCTGAAAGCCTGGGTTAGGCAATGGGATCTCTGGGATGATCAACTTCTGACATGCCTGTGAGTTTTGTCAGTAGTTTAGGGACACGGACAGCTAGTTCTTTCACTCCAGAGGGGATCCTGGTGCTCAGGCAGCATGTATGGCCCTGCCAGGGGTGCAAAAAAGGTGACCCAAAGCAACAGTAATAGGTGTCCCCTAATAAGCCAGAACAGCCATCATTAAAATAACAAGCTCCTCAATGCTTAGCAATCACTATGCAATAATATAATCATCAAGTTTGTTTAACAGGGGGGTACCATGTTTCAAAGTGAGCTTCTTTACACTGATTGGATCATATACTTTCTGGCAACATTTTTTTTTTTAAATGGAGCTTAGGTAAAGTGACATCTCATCTATCAAATCAGATACACCTATCAAATGCTAACATAAAGAAACAGAAAAGAGTTTAGTTTTCAAAGCAAATGTGCTTTGAGAATAAAAGTAATAGTTTATTATCCCATCTTTTGCTAGCCATGTAGAGTATGTAAGCCATGCTGCTACTCTGTAGATAATAAGAGTCTTGGATATTGATGGTACACTAGTAGATGAAAACTTAATTCCTCATTTCTGCTAAAAAGGCCTGTGAGACTTATCAAAGGGTAGTATCTAGCACTTTGTAATACCTGGTTATGAACTGCACTCCAGCACTTTCAGTGGTGGAGAAGTTTACATTTATTTCAGCATTCTATTACAGATTCATAAATTAATCTTTACTAAAGGACAGACTGAATTTTCAAAGGGGAAAAACTTGCTATGCATTGATTCACAATAATTCTAAGGGTACACATGTACCTCTAAATTTTCTTTCTTTCAATGAGCACACAATATTTGGCTGGAGCGGAGCACTCTGAATGCACAACCATACAGCAATAATATCATACAATATTTGAAATGGCTTGGCAACCCAGATTAATAGATCTGCACTATGTATATACTCTATCAATCATTCTTTATTCCACGTAAATGTTATCAATATTTTGTGCTTCATCTGCAATGCTTATTGAAATACTGAAACAAGAATATCCTTGCCAAATCATTAACTGCGTCGGTGGCCAATCTCTTTCACCAAGGACCTGCATGTTTTCTCCCCAGCACTTCAGATCTTCACTTACTGAAATAATGATTTGACATTTACGACTTCTAGGTTACTCATAGAATCATAGAATACTAGGTTGAAGGGACCACAAGGATCATCTGGCCCAATCTTTCTTGGCCAAAGCACAGTCTAGACAAGATGGCCCAGCACCCTGTCCAACTGAACCTTAAAAGTGTTGGGGAGCCCACCACTTCCCTGGGGAGATGATTCCAATGGCTGATTGTTCTCGCTGTGAAAAATGTTCCTCTTGTGTCCAACTGGAATCTTCCTGGGGGCAACTTGTACTCATTACCCCTTGTTTCTCACATGTGTGTCTTTATAAAAAAAGGAGTATCCATCTTCTTTGTAACCACCCTTTAATTATTGGAATGATGACAAGGTCCCCGCTGAGCCTTCTTTTCTTTAGGCTAAGCAAACCCAGCTCTCACTGTTTCCTCATACAACAGGCTTCCTAGCCTTTTGGTCATCTCATGGCCTTTCTCTGGACCTTCTCCAGCCTGTCCACATGTCTTTTGTATAGCAGAAACCAAAACTGAACACAGTATTCCAGGTGTGACCTGACAAGCACCAAATAGAGTGGCATAATGACATCTTTACATCTGCTGGTGATGTCCTTGTTTATGTAACCCAGCATCCCATCAGCTTTCTTTGCCACAGCTTCACATTGTTCACTCATATTGAGCGTGCTGTCCAGCAGGATCCCCAGGTCCCTTTCCATAGAGCTGCTCCCCAGCTAGGTAGATCCCAGGCTGTGCTGCACTCTTGGGTTATGTTTTCCCAGGTGCAAGACCTCAAACTTTTCCTTGTTGAAGTTCGTAAGGTTTTTGTTAGCCCACTGTTCCATTCTATCCAGGTCATCATATAGGGTGGGTCTCCCTTCCAAAGTGTCTGCTTCTCCACTCAGGTTGGTATCATCAGCAAACTTGGTCAGCGTACACTTGAGCCCATCTACCAGATCATTTATGAAGATATTGAACAGCACTGGGCCCGATATTGATCTCTACAGGACTCCACTTGTGAGAGACTGCCAGTTTGAAAATGAGCTATTTAGCACCACCACCCAACCCACCACTTGACTAGACCATAATGCATCAGTTTCTTAAGAAGGAGGCTGTAGAAAACTGTGTCCACTGTTTGTTCCATATGAACCAAGTAGGTTGCTTTATCATAGAAGGCAATCCTGTTTGTCAAGCACAATTTGCCCTTCATATATTTCCTCAGCACATGCTTCATTTGACTTGTGATAGCTCCCAGGAGGATTTGTTCCATAACTTCCCTGGGGACTTAAGTAAGTGTGATGGGTTTATAATTTCCTTGTTCCTCCTTTAAGCCCTTCTTGTAGATGGGGGTGACATTTGCCTTCTTCCAGTCTTCTAGGATGTCCCCAAATTTCCATGACTTCCCAGACTATGGAAGCAGCCTCACAATGATGCCACCAACTCTTTTAACAACCTGAGGTTTACATTGTCAGAGCCCATTGATTTGTATGGGTCAGGCTCTGTAATAATTCATATATCAGCTCTTCTTTCATTGATGCTGGGTCTGTATTTGCATCAACCTGGATTTCTATTCCCAAGGCCTGGAGCCAAGCAGCGCTAGTAAAGAGGGAGGTGAAGAGAGTGTTAAGAATCTCTCCCTTTTCAGCGTTATTAGTGACTAATTCCCCTCTCCTGCTTAACAGTGGACCAATATTCTTTTCTGTTTCTGCTTGCTGTTTATGTACCCGAGAACCTTTTCTTGTAGCTTTTGACACCTCTAGCCAATTTCAATTAAAGTTGAGCTTTTGCTTTTCTAACTGTATCTCTGCACACCCTGGAAATGCCCTTGTAGTTCTCAGTTGGTATTTGTCCTCTTTTCCATTTCTAGTATACTTCTCTTTTGGTTTTGAGTAGATTCAGATGCTCAGTTAAACCAAAAGGGTCTTTTGCTCTGCCTGCTTCCTTTACCTTTAAAGGGAATGAACTGGTTTTGTGCTTCTAAGAGTGTGTTCTTGAAAATATCCCAGCACTTACTAGCTACTTTATGGAAGCATCCCATGAAACACCTCCCAGTTGAGCTCTGAGCAAGCTGAAGTTTGCTCTTCTAAACTCTAAAATATTTGCCTTTGGTACAAACCTTCAGCATGCTCAGCCAGATCATAGAGTCATAGAATAGTTAGGGTTGGAAGGGACCTTAAGATCATCCAGTTCCAACCCCCCTGCCATGGGCAGGGACACCTCACACTAAACCATGCCACCCAAGGCTTCATCCAATCTGGCCTTGAACACTGCCAGGGATGGAGAACTCACAACCTCCCTGGCCAACCCACACTCCACAATATAGTGTTCCCTGCAGCTAAGGCTATCACTATCACAGATATTACAAAGATTCACTTAGTCTGTGAGTAGCAAGACCATCAGTGTTTTATTCCTGGTTGGCACACCTATCATTAGTATAAGGAAGCAGTCCTCTACACATTCCAGGAACTTGATGGATGACATGTGAGCTGCTGTAGTGTCCTTACAACAAATGGCTGGGTAGTTGAATTCACCCATAAGAAACAGGTTCTGTTAACCTGAAGCTTGCTTAAGTGACCACTTCATTGGCCTTATCATCTTGGCTTGGAGGTTGGTAGCAGATGCTGATTGTAAGATCTTCCTTGGAGATGACCCCTCTGATCTTGACCAAGAGGCATTTGATAGGGCTTCCACCATCGCTGTAGTTGACTACTATATGTTCAAGGTCCTCCTTAACACAGAGCATGACTTCTCCTCCCTTTCTTCTCTGCTTGTTTTTATAAAACAGCCTGTGGCCATCCATTACAATCCTCCAGTCACGTGAGTTGTTCCACCAGGTTTCAGTTATTCCTGTTATATAACTTTCTGACTGGGCATGGAGCTCCAGTTTCTTCTATCTGTTCCCCAGGCTGTGTGTATTGGTATATACATATACATTTCAGGTGGCTGGTCTTCTGGTTTTCATCCTGGGAGGCAGATAAGGAACATTTGTCTCTGCTCTGGTTGACCTGACCTATTCTGTGCTTGGCTGCAATAGTATGAACACTGACACTTTGGATCCTGTCCCTGACTCCTTCAGTTTAAATGCACCTTGTCGAGCTGTCCAGCCTGCTGCCAAAGATTCCCGTGCCTCTTCTAGATAGGTGAATCCATGCTTCTCGAACAGGCTATAGCCATCAAAGAATGCCCTTTTGTCACTAAAGCCAAAACCCTCACAATGGACACTAATGTATCAATGCCACAAAGACGGCAGTTGATTTGTAATATATGCTTATTTCTGCCTGTATGCTTTCCCCTAACTGGCAAAATGAAGATAACTTGGGCACCAGTATTTTTCACTTGCACTTCCATGGCTACAGTCTTCCTTGATTATGCCCAGATTCTGGCTTGCAATGTCATTTGTGCAAACATGAAAGAGGAGGAGTGGACAGTAACCTGTTTCTTGACAAGTTTAGCACCCTCTAGGCAACATCTTGGACCTCAGCTCACAGGAGGCAGCATATGTCTCATGATTCCCTGTCAGGCCAGCAGATGTTATTCTGAGCTTCTAATTTTCAAGTATCTGGTAGAGCTTGCTGCACATGTGTTCAGATATTTCAAAAGGAATATTGATTTGATTCTAGTATGCTTAGCATTAGCAGTTAAGAATTGGCATCACTGTTTTTAAAGCCAAGCACTCTTATGAAGCCCTAGATATCTTTAGCTCTTTGTTTTTATGTATTTTTTAAAGATTATCAGTATATAAAACTATTCTGTGATGTAATTTTTTATTATCATCCACAAAGAAGACTAATAAATGGTCAAGAAAAGCAAGGGGTCAGAGTGAAGATTAATGGACATACCTGGCTAATTCTGCAATTTAATTTAAAGAGTTACTTTTGAAACTATAGAAAAAGCAGATATATTTTTTAAATAGGGAACAAGACCCTAATAAAAACTTTTTTGCTTATGAGTTGCAGACTTTCTTAGCATAGAAAATCCCAAATAACTTCAAACTTTTGAGCTAATAATGTAGTTTTGATTTGCTTTTCTGCAACACCTCAGAGAATTTTTTTCACTGACATGAAGAAATGTGGGGGTTTTCCACCACTTCTGACATGTTTCCAGTGAGGCTTGATTCAACCATTGAATGAACTAATTTTTGGTAAGTGCTAACATTTAAAAGATTATAATTACAATACCTCTGTAAACAACAGATCAGGGTCACCATAAAATGACTGATCTGGTTCTCTTCTTGTATGTCTTTCCAGCAATCAGATTTAATGATATGACTGCTTTCCGTTCTCCCACTACCACACTTTTTAAAAACTTATGTGTCCTAATAAGGAAGCAATACAAAATGGAATCAATGCTGAAATCCTTTCCTCCAGAGATCTGCATTGATTTAAGAAACAATGTTTTTTGAATTGAAAGCATGCCGTGTTATTAGAAGAGATCAATTACTGCATTTTTAAGACAAAATCCTTGTTTTCGAGTTGACTTCAAATATAAAGAAACACAAGTTTAACAAACATTTAATTTCTATTTCTTCTTCAGAGGAAGTCTAATCTGCACACTGAAATCTGTGATTTTTAATATCCATAATTTGTCCTTGCTAAAAATAAGCCTTTCAAAATAATGAGTGGGTAGGTTTTTTTAGTTCTGCCAAGACATTTTTCCTTTTAAGGATCTGATTAATAATCTGTTATGATTGTCAAAGGGCAAATTCAAAGGAAGAAAATATTTTAAAAAGTGAATGTATTTTTTAATATTAACTGTTGCGCAATAAATGGTTCTCATTTCAAACTATTCTGTCTCTATGACTGTGTGCATGAGTAGCCATGAGAAATTCCCAGAGCTTTTTTATAGTGTCTATCCACATGGCTTACTTGGTTCCCTACTCTTTTCTGCACATTTTTTCAGGTATGCTAGTAAAATGCAAAAGACTTTTAAAATATCAGCCCTTAAATGGATGTGCTTTCCTAAACCCTACATACAACTCCCATGAGAATATAAACCCCTGAAAAGTAGAACACAAATTCCACATTATGTACACCATCAGCAATAGACAACCATCTGTTTTGCTGTTGTTTTCTTCACAAAAGGAAGATTTGCAGAGATTCCTGAAATCTGTTTTTCCTATGGATTAGGATCCAGAGGAAAATGGGTGACCCAGGGAATTACAGAGCAGTCAGTTTCACCTCTGTGCCTGGAAAAATCTTGGAGCAGATTCTCCTGGAAGGCATGCTAAAGCACATGAGAAACAACAAGGTGCTTGGTGGCAGCCAGCATGGATTCACTAAGGGGAAATCCTGCCTGACCAATTTGGTGGCCTTCTACAATGGGGCTACAGAACTGATGGACAGGGGTAGAGCAGTTGGCGTCNCCATGGGTGCAGTCCTTCAGGAACAGACTGCTCTGGCATGGGTCCCCCACAGCATCATCAGTCCTGTAGCAAACCTTCTCTGGCTTGTTGGGCTCTGCTATCCACAGGACCACAGGTCCTGGCAGGAGCCTGCTCTAGTGTGAGCTTCCTATGGGGTCGCAGCCTCCTTTGGGCATCCGCCTTCTCCAGTGTAGGGTTTTCCATAGGCTGCAGGTGGAGATTGGCTCCTCCATGGAGCTCCATGTGCTGTAGGGGCACAGCCTGCCTCACCATGGTCTGCATCACAGGCTGCAGGGGAATCTCTGCTACAGCACCTGGAGCACCACTTTCCATTCATTTTCACTGACCCTAGTGTCTGTATGCTTGCTATTCTCATATATTGTCTCTCCTTTCTCCCAGCTGCTGTGGTGCAGCAGTTTTTTCTCCTTCTCATATAAGTTATCCCAGAGGCACTACCACTGTCACCGGTGGGCTGAGCCTTGGCCAGTGGTGGGTCCATGCTGGAGCTGGCTGGCACTGGCTCTGTCAAACACCGGGGAAGCTTCTAGCAGCTTATCACAGAAGCCACCCTTTTAGTTCTCCTGCAACCAGTACTTTGCCATGCAAAAGTCAGACCTCTAAAGCATGCCAGATGTTGTAGAATGAGCTATGCAAGACCTGAGATAGATGTTTAGGGATGTTCCTCAGAAAAGATGTCCTTTAACCAATTACTCCCATCTGTCCGTTTCAGCATGAATTGGCTTTTTATTATTATTATAGAGTGCCTTTCTTTCTTCTTGTCAAGTAGAAAAAAAGTTTTATTACTCAGACCATGAAACAAGTACTCCATATAATAATTCTGCTTCAAAATATAATAAGTTACAGGCAACATGTAGTTTAATTTACACAAAACATTACCTGACACAGTGGAGAAAGTCTCAGTAATTCTTTATCTCTTCCTAATATTTATGACATCTTTGAAAACTTTGTTTCACTGTGTTCTTTTATTTATTGATAACTCCCCATTCAAATTAAGAGAACAGTAATTGTTTCGAAATGCATTTGATCTTAGACTTAAAAAAAGTAGCCAGAACTCTTTTCCAATTAATATTGCCTTGCTCATTAGGCTTAGAAATAGGTGTCTTATTAACCAGCATTGGTTTGACCACTTCTTGCCCACACTTCACAATATTCTGTCAACATTTTAAAATAATCTGAACATGGGACAACTTTCCACACAAAGCCTCGTGGGAACCAGAGCTTGCTTGTGAGAATCAAGCTGGTGAGAAGTCAGGTTGAGAAAACTATAGAGCTGCCTCCTATACTCACCAGTTCACCTCTTCATGAGGTCTTCTTTGCTGCCTGGTTATCCACACTTGGGAGTTTTTGTGGTCAGCACCTGCAAATTCTGTAACATGCCCACAGCTATGGAACAGAAGTACAATAGTGAGAGCCATGACATCTAGCATCACTGCTAATGCCAATCTCTAATGATTCGTCCTCTTTGTATGTCTTCTAGAAAGTACTGACAGGCCTTCATTCTACAGATAAAAAGCAGTAAAACTGCAAAGAAACATTCCAAGAAAAGGTGATGTTAGACACCATATTTCCAGCTTGGCAGACCAAAGTTTTCTCAGCTAAGTAGAAAGGCCTTTCAAATGTGTAGGTATTCAGTATACACACTTACCTGTCCCTGCAACATAATTTCTCTCTTATATGCTTACTCTATCAGGCAGTACTTACTGGATGCTGTTACAGATCAGAAAAGTACATGAAAGTGCTATCTTTCAGTTATTCCACAACTGATTCACTAGTTCAGCGGCATGTTATTTCTGTTGGCCAATATGATGGATGTGACAAGCAGACTTCGTGATAGAATCAATCACATATACTGTATTTAATGAATTACATCAGTGCAAAATATTAAGGATTGTGTGTTGTTTTGATCAGTTGTTTGGTTGTTTTTAATTCACTGTTTTATGCCTAACAGCTTCAATATTTCCAATATATAATATTCAACTTAGAAGGAATTGGATTCAACTTAGAAGGAACAAAAGTAGGCATTTAGCAAATAGTGGAGAGATATTTCTCTTTCTGTATTGCGTTGTGTAAATGTATTTTAAAACTTTCAAAATTTTCTAGCTTGTATTAGGCATTAACCAAACAGTTCTTATTGGTTTGAATGGAAATAGTACAGTAATACTTTGGAAAAAACTGAAAATTGACACGAAACATAAATATAGATCATATAAGATTCAAACTATCATTCTTTCTGTCTCAGACCAGCTGTTTTTAATTTTAGATCTCATGCAAGGAATTTCTATATTGATATTATATGATACACATTGCATTTGAAATAGTTACAATACAATGTATATGATCTCCTTGGCTGAATAAGGAGCTGCTGGGGATAATTCTAAATTGTCTGTAAATTGGAGAGACATCAATTTGATAGGTGGGGCACTCAGTGAAAAAAGAACTGGCTGGATGGCCGCACACAAAGAGTTGTGGTCAATGGCTCAGTGTCCAACTGGAGGCCAGTGATGAGTGGTGTCCCTCAGGGATCGGTGTTGGGACCGGTCTTGTTCAACATCTTTGTTGCTGACAAGGACAGTGGGATTTAGCGTGCCCTCAGCAAGTTTGCCGATGACACCAAGCTGTGTGGTTTGGTGGATACGCTGGAGGGAAGGAATGCCATCCAGAGGAACCTGGACACGCTTGTGAGGTGGGCTGATGCCAACCTCATGAAGTTTAACCATGCCAAGTGCAAGGTCCTACACCTGGGTCGGAGCAATCCCAGGCACAGCTACAGGTTGGGCAGAGAAGAGATTCAGAGCAGCCCTGCAGAGAAGGACTTGGGGGTGGTGGTCGATGAGAAAATGAACATGAGCCAACTGCAGTGTGCGCTTGCAGCCCAGAAAGCCAACCGTATCCTGATCTGCATCAAAAGGAGCATGACCAGCAGGTCAAGGAAGGTGATCCTACCCCTCTACTCTGCTCTCGTGAGACCTCACCTGGAGTATTGTGTGCAGTTCTGGTGTCCTCAACGTAAAAAGGACATGGAGCTGTTGGAACAAGTCCAGAGGAGGGCCATGAAGATGATCGGGGGACTGGAGCACCTCCTGTATGAAGACAGGCTGGGAAAGTTGGGACTGTTTAGCATGGAGAAGAGAAGGCTGCATGGAGACCTCCTTGCAGCCTTCCAGTATCTGAAGGGGGCCTATTGGAATGCTGAGGACGGACTCTTCATTAGGGACTGTTGTAACAGGGTGTACTGGGTTTAGCAATAGCAGCCATATTTTGTTCTTCATAGTAGCTGGTGCAGCTGTGTTTTGACTTTCAGTTGGGAACAAAACTGATAACAGGAATGTTTTTAGTTACTGCTCGAATGTTTTACTCTGACCAAGGGCTTTGTGAGCCTCATGCTCTGCCAGGGAGGAGGGGAGGCCGGGAGGAAGCAGGGACAGGACACCTGATCCAAACTGACCAGAGAGGTATTCCATACCTCAGCAGGTCATGCTGAGGATGTAACTGAGAGTTACCTGGAAGGGCTAGGGCTCCAGTGGGGTTGGAGGAGGTATTTCAGTCGGTGCTCAGTTGGGGTGGGGTGTGGTGAGTTATCTGTCAGTGGTTGGTGAGATGCTGTATTATCTTCCCTTGTTATTTCCTTTATCATTGTTATTGGTGGTAGCAGCAGTGATTTGTGTTATACCTTAGTTACTAAACTGTTCTTATCTCAACCTGTGGGAGTTGCATTCTTTTGATTCTCCTCCCCATCCCCCTGGAAGCAGGGGAGGGCAAGAAAGGGGGGATTGAATGAGTGAACGAACTGTGTGGCTGGGTTTAAACCACGACACAGGACAAGGGGTAATGGGTCAAAACTTAAACAGGGGAGGTTTAGATTGTTATAAGGAAGAAATTCTTTACTGTGAGTGTGGTGAGGCACTGGAATGGGTTGCCCAGGGAGGTTGTGAATGCTCCAACCCTGGCAGCGTTCAAGGTTGAGTTGGACAAAGCCTTGGGTGGCATGGTTTAGTGTGAGGTGTCCCTGCCTATGGCAGGGGGGTTGGAACTTGATGATCTTAAGGTGTTTTCAAACTCTAACTATTCTATGATTCTATAAATAATTTAAATTAGTATATATTCAACTGAATATGCGACAACTGTATTTGAAATCAGAAGGGAAAGGCACAGGTCACACACAGAACTGTAAATTATCTATATCTTCATGGCTGGAATTTCAAAATAGTAATTTTTTCAGATTCACATTTTTAACGTATTTACCTCTAAGCTGTGCAAGTGCCACTCTTCAACAGTTTTTCCTGTCTTGACTTTAGGATCCTTTCAGATAATCCAGAATATTTATCCTGAAGTCTAATATTATTTAAAGGGAAAAGTGCCGTGCTCTCCTGGCATTCAAGTCTTGAAAATGTATATTCTACAGGGTAAATAACAATATCAGGAAGAATTTAGTGTATATTGCTTACTGAGTCACTGGGTGTAATGAGAGACATGGGTTCACAAAGTACTCAATAGGACACAGGGGCTTCCATACATAGCCTCTTAAGTGTCTTGACAGTTCCTTTCACTGCAAGCCACATAATGTGTGTCCTGTAAACACAGAAGTAGGCAGGACTGAAGCTGTAGTGGAATGGATGTTTCAGCCAGTGTTGGCTGCTGGGTTGTGCTGCTGTGGTGGAAAGTAGTCTTGACGTCCAGGGCATCCCCCCCTTCTGTTATACAAAATTCCCCTCATATAGGTGGTGGGTGCTATGAGGTCAGAAGATGACTAGTAAGGGTGACAGAAGGATGATACTACCTAACGGGAAGAAGTGCAGGGAAAGCTATGTGTCTTCTCTGTAGTCTTCTGATAGATGTGTTTGGTTTAAAATTCATAGGATCCTGGTTTAGTAAATTTAGAGCCAATACCACATTATCTTAACTGGAGAACTGGAAGAACTTATACAGATAGCTTTCCTTTGGCTTTGAGATTAGCAATAGCTTTGAAGTAATTTACTGAAGAGTGAACTTCCAAAGCTTTCTCTATAATTGAGGGCATTTATAATGCCTTCTTTATAAATGTGCTGGTGCCTAATAATGTAGTTTAGCTAATGTTGTAGGCTTTACCTCATCTGGGGGCCTAATAGAGTCTCTCAGACTTTCCCTGACCTCTCAGATTTCATCCAGCCTTAAGCCTCTGCCCCAAGAGACACAGTAATTAACATAATTTAACAGTATTTTTCAAATATATCCCTGCTGAGACTAGAGGCCTGGAAGCCAACATACTACAGTCTGGAAATGCCTGTTTTGGCTTGTAACAAAAGAGAAGGAATAGAGGACAAATAAGAAATAGAAGAATGTTGTGGAGAGGCTGTCTGACAACGGACATTTTGTGAGCAATCCAGAGACCTTGGTGCAAGGCAGCCTGCCTGGGAGCAGAAACAGAGTCACGATAAACTGAAGGCCATAGATTAGGGAGTAAAAGAAACACCAGCTGTAAGAACTCAGTGGTAGGTGGAAGAGAGGGGGAGCTGAGAAGTTCTGGGGCTTGAGTTCCCAGGACAGTGTTATCCAGTCCTAGCATTGTTAAGGGTTAAGGTGCCCAATCAACAATTGCCAAATCACTGTAGCTGTGCTAACAATCTCCATATAAGGTTGACACTTTGTCTAATAAAGTGGCATTCGCTTGATCACATTGATCATCTCAGCGTTGTTCGTGACTCCCGCGTCAACAGAATGTCATTCTTAAAAACACAAAAGTATCCTAAATCAGCTGGTTAAATCTTTAGATCCTGTCTTTCGTTGTAGGTAAATATATGTACTGTGGTCTCGAAATGCACGAACAAACTTACCAGGCTTCTACCACTAGACAAACATACCTTTGACATACAAATCAGTTGAAGTCTTCTTAGATACAACTATCTGTAAGCCTTTTTTCCTTAAGGAGTACTTTTAAAGAAACATTTTCTTCTAAATGCTGTCATTCAGATAAAAAAATATTAACTTTAATAACTCTTATAAATAAAGTTCACTAGAAGTAAACTTTAGAAAAGAAAGCAGGCCTGTATGCAAGAGAAAATGTTTACATGAGATACAGAATTGTAGAACTGCTAACAGAGAGACCTACAACTTTAACTACGAAGAAGAAAAAAATATTTTAAATTGCCAGGATATCCTCTTTTATTCAGATTACACAAAAAATATTATTGGGTGCTGGGAAACACTTTCAGAAATGAACTTGGAATGATGACTCTTCAGTTGTTTGGAAAAGAACTTAAAAAAAAAAAAAAA
>NDXB01011624.1:0-63250 GCA_002631895.1 Agapornis roseicollis | reverse complement strand
CTCCCAACCTACATCACTAAACTCTTCAGCAGATTTAATCCACTAAGGTATCTAACAGACTTGCTGGTTATATCCCCATGTTAGCACACATGCGACTTTGAACCTGAGGAAGGGGAGAGGGAGTCGCATCTCTGAACATTTTTCATACCTCTCAGGAGCCCTCTTTGCTGATACCAAAGTTCTTGGCCTCTGCTTGTTCTCACAAGACCCTTAAAATGCTTTTGTACTTTTCTGCTGGCTTCAAAAAGCAGGCATGCATTTACTTCAGAAGGAAAATCTGAAAGGCTTTATAGCACTATCGCTGCTATTCTGGTGATGTCTGTTTATGTCTCCATGGACTTAGCAGGCAGAAGGTCTAACGGCGAGCTGTGCTTTGCCTCTGGTTCAGAGTNTGCATTTACTTCAGAAGGAAAATCTGAAAGGCTTTATAGCACTATCGCTGCTATTCTGGTGATGTCTGTTTATGTCTCCATGGACTTAGCAGGCAGAAGGTCTAACGGCGAGCTGTGCTTTGCCTCTGGTTCAGAGTGAGCAGCTCCTTACATAAAGTCTGGGGAAGGGGAAAACTCAGGAGAAAAAAATGTGTGTGTGTATATATATGTATTTAAATAATTGGTCTCTTTCTATCTGGTTTCTTGCTGCACTAATAAGGTCTATCCTTTCACACCAACTTTTCCATATATGTGAGGAGGGACACATTGTGTTCTTAGCCCTCCATCACTCCCAACTGGGGCTGCTGCAATTACAGGGCTATTTTACATTCAGGAGGAAGCTTACTGGTTCTAGCTGGTCCAAACCCCAGAATTATGAAATGAAGGGAATCAGCAGGTTTAGTTTTCTAGGTTATAGCAGTGGGTTTGCACAGCTCTGATGTGTATGTGCTTCTGTGCCCTGGAAATCTCTTTTCTCACGTGTGGGATCCATTTCACCTCATTATAGACACTGAAGATTTAATTGCTTAAACTGAAACAGTCTGGTGGGCTTTCTCTGTAGTCGTGAAAGAGCAGGTATTTCCAAGGGGGGTTATCTCATCTGCTCTAGGATGCTGTTTTACAATCTCCTTAATGCATCAGCTTCAGCTGTTGCAGAAAACAAGTGATCCTATTCCCCTCTCCCTTTGGCTGTACAGTCCTGCCCACTCCCTTGTGTTAAAGCTCATTTTCATGAGGAATCTGGCCAGGGAGTTGAGATTGCAGAGAATTACCCCTGATGGGCTGGGTTTTTAATTATTGTTATTATTTATGGGATTTGTTTTATTTTTTAGGGATGTTTTTTAGTTTGGATCCTTGGACACTGAGCAAAGAAAATCTGGCAATGACAGAAAGAAAGAGAAAGGAATAACTGACCAAGGTCTGTTAAAACAAACCCTTCCCCAGTGCTCTGCATCTTGGGAGGAATAATGTAACTGTGGAATTGCACCTTTAAAGATTGATCTCTTTGTAGGGGTGTATCTCTCATACACCAAATGAGCTTAGAAGATCTCTACTGATAAGAGGCTGACTTACTTTTAGCCTAAAGCCCAGCTTGAAAAAGCAGGTTATATGCACCTTGCTCTGAAGGAATAACTAGTGTGGATATAAGTGCTGGACCTGTACCCATTTGGCCTGTCTTGGCATATTCCCTCTTTGTCATGGTTGCAATGCAGATTTCCTTTTTGCTTCTGGAGACAGCAGGCACAAGTTGCTGCAAGCATTGTGCTTGAAGTATGCGTGGTGGACAGGCAGAGGCAGTGCTCTGTTCACAGGCCATTTTCCTCCAAATTTAGATCCTCTGCTGTTGCACATTGATTTGTGTCCCCTGAAGACAGTGTTAGTGGAGATCAGAGCTGTTTCTTTGTGGAATAAGGAACAGGTCCATTAAAACTGATAAGATTTTCCATTAGGTGAACAGGCTTTGGACTGAGCACCACATTATTTGTGAAGAATGTACAATTTGTGTGTTTCCCTGCACTATACAGACAATGGAACAGGAATGGAAGAAAACCAGGCAAAACGTAGAGTCCTCAGTCTCCCTTCAGCTTTGGGAATGACACAGGAATGCAGATGTGATGAGGGATTTCTGTAGCAGCCAAAGTTTATTGGAAGAAGTTCACCAGAAAGCCACCCTGGTAAAGAAATTGCTGGAGGGAGTGGAACTGCAACAAATAAGGATTACAATAAAGAACCAACGACCAGAAAGCAGAAATGACAGTTTCTTCTGGAAGCATTTCCTGATTTATATCCAAAGCGGAGTCTCTCTGAGTGAGCACATTACAGCTTAGACTATATAGCAAAGAAATAATGAAACTAGCTTAAAATGCAGGCTGTTTATTTAGCTCACTGAATAATACTGGTTGATAAAAGATGCTTAGATAAACTAATAGCCTTGAAACACAAGATGACCAGATGAACGCAGTTGTTTTGATGTGCTGCCACAGTTGGCTTTTAGTAATATCCATTCTGTTGTTAGAGATTACCAAGTATAAATAATAGCAGGACCATGTGTTTTTCTCTCTCCTGTATCTCCTCAATGCAGTTTATTAACTGAAACATTATTCAAGAATGAGCATAACATCTTGTGAACCAAGCCTTCAGGTTATTTTGAGTACTTTGTGGTGAAAGGGAAGTAGTAACTGTGGATCGTCACTACAGGGATCCCACATGGGGTTCAGAAGAGATCCTAGATGAAGCATGGACATAGCCAGTCTGCTCTGGATGGTGCTGTTGTGAGCAGCATGGGCATTAATCAGATAACACCAGCTGGGTCAAGAGGCAGGGTCCATTCTCTGCTGTGATTCAGAGGCAGTAAGGATGTACTACTTTTAGGCTATCAGATTTTGTCTGAGCCCTATAGCGAAATGAAGAACCAGCACCTTTCCCCACTGTATCTAGTTATCTCACCACACCTTGGTTACTTCTCTCGTATGCTGGGCAGTGCTTTCCATAACCTAGACATTTTAGCTAGAAAGGGCTGGAAACTAAAGACTCTAACCAAGGGAATTATTTTGCCAGTTGGCAAAGATTAGGGCTCCTAATGACTCTTGCCCCTGTGCAAAAGCCATTGCACACAGGATTGAGTGCAGCAAGAAGATGCTTTTTAGGAATAACCTCCCTCTAACACAGTGAATGAAACCCAAGAATCAATAGTTCCACTTTAGGTTTGAGCACTGTTTTTAAACAGACATTGGTTGCTATTTTCTGTTTCTCCCCAAAAGGAGAGACAGGATGGGGCAGGGAGGTGGGGATGATCGAATAATATGGCATTCGCTTTTTTGCTAAGTGACCTTTTAAAATCAAGGGACTGAAATCTAAATACCAGGGGGAAGCCTGGGGGAGAAATTACAGACAGCATCACTGCTCTCTGCACTTGGTTACATGCTCCATTCCTCAATTGAAAAGGCAGCGCAGAAGGCAGAGTTAAAGCATGAACAATGGGGTCACAATAGTCACTGCTTTTTCATTTAAACAACCATTGCAATCATTTCACACTTGGCAGATCATTACTAAAAACCTCCTCATAAATTCTGAATCAGTTGGTTTGGAACATAAAATTACAGATTTGGACAGCTGCAGAATACCAGGAAATACTGAAACAAGTAATATTTTGTATTTACATTAAATATGACATGGAAAACAAAAGAGTTTACTTTGGTGTTCTATGCATGTGGGCAACATACTAAATCCAGTATCATTCAGAAGAGGATTATGCTCCTCTATCCACATCTTGAAGTCATCATTAAAGGCAATCAGTGCTTTTCATGTGCTTGAACTCCAGGAACTGATTTGCAGATCATTGTATGATGCCATTGATCTGACTGAACTCTTCTTTGCATCTGACGCATCGCATGTCCCTAAAACTCCTAAGGCCAGAAAATAGCCCAGAGATGATGGGCAACTGGGTCTGGGTGGTCCTGCTTGAGCAGGGGGATGGTACAAGATGACCTGCAGAGGTCCTTCCAGCCTCAACCATTCAGCGATTCTGAGGATAAGAAAGGAAAAGTTAGGTGTTGATAGTGCTCAGACTACCCAGAACAGATCAAAACACAACATTCATTTTGTTCCTTCCTTTTATTTCCACAGTTGCATACATTTGCACTGTAAGCCTTGATAGTGACCCCACCTGACAGAGCATATTCTAGTGTTCATAGTAGTGTTGTAGTTTGCAAATATAAGATTAAGAAAGTAAATCTCCCAAGGAAGTTTAGCCTGAGAACCATGTTCTATGCTTTCCAATTGACAGACATGTTGATCCCATGACTAGGTTAAATAGGTTGAATTTGGGTGGGGAAACTGTTCTTCATTTGAGTTCATTCAGAATGTCATCCTATGCTGACAAGACAAACTGTGTTGTCTGGAGCATGCCAGTGCCAGGGGAAATGATGGCGTTAAGTCAGTTCTCCCTTCGGTAATGCTTGACCTGAGCATCATAGAATCATAGAGTCATAGAATAGTTAGGGTTGGAAAGGACCTTAAGATCATCGAGTTCCAACCCCCCTGCCATAAATAGGGACACCTCGGCCTTAACAAATAACCCTTCATCAAGCCTGCAAATTTCCCTATAAGATGCGCCAACACATCATGAGATGCCAGGAGTGACCCTGAAAGTTGGTGCTACAACTTATAACAGGTGAAATACTAGAAAGGCAATGTGGATTCATGTCAAACCTGTGAAATGAGGAAGACAAAATGGCTCATAGAACTGCTGGTGCTCACAGCCTTACTGGTACATTTGGATAGACATTGAAGAGAAGTTTCTGGACCTTCTCCCAGCTCTGATGAGGAGGATGGAGTCTGATAAGTTTTACTTGATCCACAGGTCACTGAAGGGATCAAGTAGTTTCCTCCTGTCTTCTTGAAAGAAGTGACCATTGGCAGCAGGCCATGGCTGGCTGGCTCTGAAGGCTTTAAGCAGAGTCCATCACAGTTTGACCTTCCCTGAGTGAATAGTGACAGAAGGTGCATTTAAGCATCAGAGTGACCTGGTGACTGGTAATGAAAGGTTTTAAGTTTTAATTGCCCACAGCCCCTGGCCTACTTTGAGCCTCCTGCAGAGTAGCAGAAGTCTGTAAAGATACAGTGCTGAAAATCTTAGGCTATAAAACATCTGCTGGCTTTAAAATGACTTAAATAGGCTATAGTCACACTGTGAAGCTATTTGTTTCAATTTCTTTGTTCAGATTATACCACAGAATTGCATTTGGGGGGAGGTGATGGAAGGGAAATATGCAAATAGGGAGAAGATGCTCTAAATCTTTCCCTTCACGTGGCAGGCTCTGAAAAGACGTTGCCCTTCTCTTGCTGGCACAGGCCTATAGGGACAGCAGGGAGTCAGATGGCATTTGTCACCTTTGTGACAGTTTGATAATTGGAGATGCACTAGATCATTGCAAAACCAGCCCCATAATCAAAAGAGTGGTGTTGCCCAAAGCTTCTGCAAAGAGTGAACCTCTAATAGCAGCAAGTAGGGTAGTGAGGCATGGATATGAGACTGCAGGCAGCTGTGCTTCGATAAATCAGCTCTTCCTGCAGCAGGCCAAAAGCTATCCTACCCTGTTCGCATGAGAAAGGTCAGATAATCAACATTCAGTCAGAAGGAGAGATAAAAATGAGCCTGAAATTCATCAGTGCTAAAGCAAATGTTGTAAATTATGTATGGTGACTCACTTATCTGTGTATTTCCATTCATAAGATGGCAGAGGTTGGTTTTGGAGGGGAAAAAAAGAACAAAACTTCTGGCTTGGCCTAGTCTCCAAGAAACTACCCTTTGGCTTGGAAGCACAGCAGTACCAAAGGAATAAACATTCTTCATACTCCTAACCAGTCCAAATGTTCCCTAGGGCAGATTTAATAAGCCAAGAGACATACCAATGATTTTTCTGTAATACCATAATCCTTTGACCAGTACTTCCATCTGATGCATGATCTCTACAAAGAAGTGCTGAAAAATAACCAGTTTTGATCAATCCTACCAAGACATAACCCTCCCCCCTACACTTTGGTTTCAGAACAGCAGTTGCACACTCCTGCAAGAGGCCATGTTAGTTCAGGGCAATCTATGTAAGAGCTATGTATGAATGACATATGTGTGTATGACAAAGTGCACTTTGATCTTTGGACTTTAGGTCTAGTTCCCCATATTCTCAAGAAATTGTATCACACAGACCACAAGAACCTGGAGAACAGGGAGAAAGAGGAACTTTGAGAAGCCCTTCATCTTGTCACACCACCTTTCACCAGGATCAACCACTCTCCTGTGGTTCCTGGCACACGTTTTAATCCCCTATGTTTAAATATATCCAATGTAAGAGACATTTCACACTTTATGCAGATAATGGATTCAAACACTTCACCTACCATTACAGTATTTATTCTAATGCCTAGCCTGTATTTCTTGGTATAATTTAAGGTTCATTCTTACTGTCCTGTCAAAGGCATCAAGAACAGGTTATCCTCTTTGTAGCAGAATTTGCTATCTCTCTCCCTTTCTCTCTCCTCATCAGCCTGAACAGCTCCAGATCTGCCAACCCCTTTACCAGGGCACACGATCTGTAAACCTGTATGGATCCTCCCAGCTCCACTTGTCTATGTTTAGTCTACATCTTTCAAGTGTGGCACTAAAGTCTACAGAATGGAGGCACTTCCAGCAGTTATAAAGAGTCAAAGGATTCACGTTTCATTTCATACAGTCCAGTATGACGTTTGACTGTTTTAGTAACATGTTTAACTGTATACTGGTTAGGTCTGACAAAGTCTCCTAGATGCGTTGAGCAATGGTTTAAGCAGTTCGATCCCATCCTCTATATATCTAGCTTGCTTCTTGCCTAGGGTTATTATTTTGCACTTGTTCACACTGATTTCCTCACACTTGTCCATCTCACAAAGCAGTTTTTCCACTCTTGTAATAGCTACAAAATAGGACAGGTATTCACTGATGAGAACACTGAAGAATCCAGGACCCATTACAAGCCCTGTGAGAAACTGCTCGGTCCATCACTTTAACATCAAACCTTTGACAACTTCTTTCTGTGTCTGAATATTCAACTAATTTTGCACCAATTCTGTGCTTCTTCCTGAGGCTGCTTCCATCACTTGTTTATGAGGATATCATATGAGAGATTGTCAAAAGTCTTAAGTAAAAAAGACACCTGTTGTTACTTCTTTCTTCACAGGCCTGTTATCCTGCCATAATGGGAGATTATATTTGCTTTGCATGATTTCTTCTTAACAAGTCTGCATTGGTTGACACCCATTTCTTCTTTATTCACCAGGAAGATTGTTTGATTATCATTTATAAACTGCTCAACTATCTATTTATAGAGGAGAGTGTTTATATTTTCACTGTGTTCTGAGAACTGAAGTTACCCCAGCTTCCTCCCCTTTCTTTTCCCCTTTCCTCACCCTTTAAAAAGGGATGTGTGCTTATTCTGCCCACTCTTTTCGTTATCCATCCAGCTCTATGTTAAAACCAGCTGGGTTTCCCTCCCTGTTTGTCTGACTGAATGCTGCTTCTGCACCTCACTGCTCTGGCTGATAGAAGCATTTCCCTCTAATTTTCAGGCTGGATTTATTTCTGGGCAGTTTATACTTCCTTTCTTATTTGCTAGGTCTGTTCTTAAGCTGCTCCCTGCTGCTGTTCTTCCCCAAGGAGGTATTTGCAATTTCGTCCCTTTCAGACTTCATTTTGCCAGCCTAAACAAAGAAGTGGCCACGTATTTTAGTTTATTTTTTTTCTTGGATAAAATAGAATATCCTGTCAGTCCCTGGAATATCTTTTCTGTACCTTTGTCTGTTGGATTTCCTCTTTCTTTGACACACATGACCTGGATAGTCCCAAGAACCAGGCAAGTGCTTGGCGGTCACTGATGTTGACATAGCTGCAGGTCACATTTGCCTCTTCCATGCCTGTGTCTCAGTCCGGGAGTGACTCACACCTTTCTAACTGACAGTATGGAACAGAAATCCCCATTTTTCATCCCAGGATGCATGAGATCATTTTGTGCTAAGAGCCTAATCCTTTTTTTATTATTTTGATGGGCTTCAAAGGCACAAGGTTATTCCTGTGTGATTTTCCCAGCTCTCTTTGTATTCATGCTGCTGTCCAGCTTCGTATCAGCAGCATCCTCCATGATTTCACTCCCACTTTCTTTGCAAGACTTGCTGAAATATTTTAACTGAGATGACTCTCCAGAGAACTTTTGGAAGAATCATTCCTATTCCCTTCTGCATTACCAGCTCCTCTTGCTCCTTCCCTACCTTATTGCACTGCTACCTTCCAGCTGTGTCTGCCTTGTCTGGAAGCTTCTACCATGATATAACTTGAAATGCAGAAAAGGAGGAGACATTTGCTTCATTTCTTACACCTGCAGCATCAACAATTTAATGAAACAAAGCCACCAGGCACCCTTGGTAAAGACCAGGGCTGAACCAGACTCCTCTCTGATGTGTTAATGCAATTATAGTTACAGCATCGTATCCTACAGCAGCTTCCTCTTTAGGACTAATATCCTACAGCATGGAAAATTCCCCACTATCTCTCCTGAGCAGAGAGAACTGATTGCTTTAATTTAATTAAAATAAGATGTCATGCTTTGGCCATCATTCCCACATGCGTTCATCCCAAGCTCAACAGCAGCATTCCCTGAAACCTGACTTGTGGGGTGGCTTCATTTAGTTTGTTTCAGTCTACTTTTTCCTCAGCACTTCTTTTCATTCTTCTGGTTTCTGAGTAGCATAATTTCAAGCTAATATGTGAGATTCACCACTTGAAGTTTAGGTACCTTTGCAACAGCCCTATGCCTTGGGGAAATATATTATCCTGGGGTATTTTTTTTACAGGCAGGGAATTGAATCACTGCAGATTTATTCCAATACAATCTAGGGAAGCAGACAGCTGTATGAAACCACACTTACCCAGTGATTAACCAAGCTATTCGATTTGTACTTAATGGTTTATTACAGTCTTCTTTCCATTTTGCTATATTTACTGAATCTGCCACAAGGGTCAGCATGCTAAATCAGCAATAATGATATTCAAATACCAGGCACTGTGGTGTTACAGAGAAAAGAGCATGTTTTTACATGTCTGACCTGCTAAAATGCAATGTGTGACTTAGCAGCAGCAGGGGTTCCATGCACACAGAGTGGTGGTGAGACAGCTCCCCTGCAGTCTATGTAAACTTAATCCCTCCCTATATATGAAAACCCTCTGCCTGCCTTAGTGCAGGGAGGGCATGGATTATCCAAGGACACGATTTCAGGTGCCATTACTTTTAAAGGGAGTTAGGTTGTGATGTGTATATATATATATATATATATAAATATATATATAAGGAAGTATGATAATTGACTCAGATTTGAGCTCTTTGACCCATCTGACTTTGATGTACTTTCCCCAGTGCCAGGTCACACTTGCTGACAGCAGAATTTGCCACTTTTCATCCTTGCTTATAGTTGACTGAAATCTGCCTTTTCTCTCTCAAACTGGACAGCTGTTGCTGTTTCCCTGCCTGCTGCAGAAAAATGCTAAGCAGGTTTTCATTCTCAGGGGTTTGCTGGAGGGAAGGATCTGTGGAACAGCAGCTAGAAAGATGTAAAATGCAGGTTCAAATGAAAGAAAATGAATCCTTTTGGCTTGCTTGTGGATGTCTCTGACAGGACCCTCTCCAAATGGCACCCTTTCTTTATCAGGGAGGGTTATGCAAGGTGATTCCTGCAGTCAGAAGCAATCTCTGGGTGATTTCTTGACTCACTGAACAAGCTGATTTATAAATCACCTTGTAAGGTGGTGGAAGCTGAAATCTGAATCTCTCTGTGTGGGTATCCTTGTTTTAGTTTCCAATGAGGGTTAAAGCTGCAAGGCCATAGATAACATCAACATACTCCAAATTAAATCAGGTAGCGTCAAAGGGTCAGGCATCTCTTTACAGGATAGATGCTGGAGCATGGTAAAGTTGGCTGATTTGTGCCTATTCATTTAGTCCTACTTGATACCTAATAATATTTATGAGCCATGCTGTGCTGGGAGAAGGCAAAGCAGTTCTTGTACCTCACAACACGTTTAAATTGATGCAGTGTGAAGCTCCATAACCCTGCCTTGATGCGTCACCTTGCAGCAGGGCACGCGGATAATCCACCCATGATGCTTGGCAGGGGATGCTCAGGTCCTGGGGTTGTGCAGGGCTGGTCCCTCTAATTAAATACAGCCACTTCTCAACCACCGAGCTGTAATCCATCAAAAAATGCTTGGGGAAAACTAATTCGTTTGTAACAGGGTTGATTTTTAACATTTATGGCATGAGGAAGCCCTGGCTTTCAGCTTTTGGATAGACCCTAGGGCTGATTGTGGTGCAGAGGGGAAGGACAGCTGTTTTGTTAAGAAAGGCGCTGCTAAAAGCCAATGCTCAGAAATTATTGCTCTGTGCCCTTGTAGTGACTTTTTCTCCCAGTTTTTCCTCTTGTGCTCTAGAAGGGAAGATATTTGTGTGTTTGTTTGTTTGCTTTCTCCTCTTTTCACCCCTTTTTTTTCCTGGGTATTAGGGGCAGTGCAGACTTCAGTGCCATGAATCCAGCCAAGTCCCAGGAGGGACAAGGCTCAAAGAATAAAACCAAGCCTTGTAAACCCAAAGCACATCCAAGAGCAGCCAGATTCTGACTGCCTGAGCCTAGTTTAAATCAGTTGCAATATAAATGATTTGGGACAATGACAAAGCTTTGGCCACAGCTCCCTGCAGTTTGGATGCCTCCTAGTGCCACAGGTGTTGGCTGTCCTACCCATATCATTATCCAGTTAGAAAATGTGGAGGGATGCTAATTTTAATGGCAGATCTGCTTAGTATTTTATCATCAAAGGGACATTGTGCAGCTAGTCTATGACCTGCATCTCAGGGGATGCCTGTTCTTGATGACTCAAAGTTGGTGGCCACTCAGCACAGGCTGAACGTAAAAGTGGAATTGTATTAGACTGCTGTTTAAGGATAGAAACCACCTCCAAAGCTGCTGGACCCCCCTCTGACTGTTTAAAACAAATGTCACTAAATCAGACAAATGCCAGTGCTGGGACCCAGCAGGCAGTAATTTAACCCATATGCTCTGGGAGAGCTTCTACATCTGTTTGCTCTGGGCAGAACTAAATAGTGCAATTAAATTCTTTTCTCTCCCCCCACCCCCATCAAGTAAAATTGCATCACAAGCTAGCTATGCAATTTTAAGCCCATTGGAAGGTAAATAAAGAGGCCAATTTCTGGCTCAGGAGAGCATCACTAGTAGATACTAACTGGTATTAGTGTAGTGGAAACTGAAAGACTGCTGAGCAGTTCAGGGCTGGTGTATTGGGGTTTTGTGGTAAGGGTTTGGTAGCTGGAGGACTACATGGGTGCCTTCTGTGAGAAGCTGTCAGAAGCTTCCCCCATATCTGATAGAGCCAATGTCAGTTGGCTCCAGGACCGTGTACTTACAGTCTCTTAGTTCTCTTAGGATCTTGTCTTGACCTTTAAAAGCTCAACAACTAAGAAAGGGATAAGACATAGTAAGGCCAAAAGCTGGTTACTATTCCTTTAAAGCTAGCAGGGAGAAAGGAAATCAATGTTATAGCAATACCTGATAGGAGTATATAGCTCATATAAGTATAAATGACTTATGTATAGCCAGGGCCAAGTTTCCAAACCCTTAGTGATCAGTGTTTGTATTATTTACTTTATTATGATCAGTATCTGCCACAAGGTATTTTAAACTTAGTCATAGGAAATTAATATGAAATGTCCACAATTTTATGATGAAATTTGGATTAAAACAGTCTCAAAATACTTGGCAAGCAGAGATGTCGAAGTTTCTTTTCGAGTCTATGAAAAGGATCATAATCTTAAGGTCTTTTTAACCCTAACCATTCATTGATTCTATGATTCTCTGATGCATTTTCTTCCAGTAATGTCAGGCGGTGTCACTTCAGCAATTCAAACCATGCATTTAAACAGTAAATGGTATTTTGATTATATAAGTGCATATTATATAAAAATAGTTGCATTTTTATTATATTTGTTGTTATTTTCATGTTGCTCACTGTTATAAAGGGACCTCCAAATAAACTAATCCTTATTAAGGCAGGAGAGATTGCAATGAAGGTTTAATTGGGCTTTCTGAAAGATAGGGAATATGGATTTTCATCAATAATTCTGCTTCTCACCTCATGACTTCAAACTGAACTCATCTTTTTGGGAAGATGTTTACTCTTGATTTAGCAACTCCCAAATGAAAAAGAATTTACCACGAGCCTCAGTAATTTCTTCCAATGGTTAATTATCATACCTTAAATATGTACATCTTATTTCCAGCTCGCATGAGGTTTACTCGTATATTAATTGTATATTTGATTGTAATTCCCTCCATCTTAGCTGGTTAAATGCATTGCACTTATTTTTCTTTTTTTTAATTCCCTGATTGGATGACATCTTTAAATAACCACCTTTGCATGAATTATGAAGTTTTACAATCAATTATACAAATGCAGCATTCAAGAATTGAACTTCAGATGAACCAACCACAGACAGTTTGCTCTGCAGTAGCCCTCCAGTTTTTGAATATGTGCAGGAAGGAAATGGAAACCCTACCACAACATGGCTTTATCCAAGCATGCTGACTTCTTACTGCTTCTTTTCCTGCTGATTTACTCAAAAAGCACAGAAATGCCTCCAATGCGTTGGGACCAGAGCCTGTGAGCAATCAGTTGTGCTTGTCTGATTAAGATTGGTGGAGTCTACTGCTGGCTCATATCCCTTAAATGTTTTGTTATTGTGATACCTAAAAGTAATGTATGATGTGATGACCATAGTTTGTGATGCTCTTCTGTCTTTTGGGTAGGGTCCAGTGGGTTTCAGGTCATTACATTGTGCCAAGTGCTGCAGAGTAGGACCAAAGATGTCCCTGGCAGATGTCCTGCCACTGCAATAGCATTTATCACCTATTTCTTTTCTATGTTCTTATATTGTCAGAAGTTTATATTATTATATTTTATCATTTATTATTTATTTGTCACTTATATTATGTTGTCTTCTATGTTGTCAGAAGTTTTGAGCTCTTCCATGGTGTCTGCATATTGGTTTTGGTGGTTTGAAATCATCTCTGAGGATCCATGCCTAATCAAAATAGTCCTGCTACAGTACTGGTTAATATCCTGGCTTGCACTATTTGGATAGATTATGATTTTGTTTATTTAAAGAAACCCTAAACCTTCTGCTTAGGGCTGGTTTCCATGATGTTCTCAATGTTATACACAGCTGAAAAGATCCATGTGAGACATATCTGCAGTTTTCTTGAAAACTGACTGGAATATTGCAATGTCAGAAGGGCAGTTGGCTGAGAAGGCTCCTCCAGCTTCAATGAGGTCAGTTTGCTTTATGTTGTAGCAGCATGATAGAAAATTTGGCTTTCCTTATAGTGGATGCTGTACAGTACGGATGTTTGTGTAGTAGGGACACCTGAATTTTGAGATAAATTAAGACATGGATTGCTGAGCACAAATCTTGGGTTAATTTCCCTCTCACATCAGCACTTATCCAGAAGGTCCTTCAATCAAGTGAAAGTTATCTTTGAAGTGCTGTAGTAACTTTGCACAGTTAACATTGGTAACTCTGAAACCTAATGGTGACACTCCAAGTACTTTGATTGTCGTTACTTTACAGGTCTTGACTGGGAATGCAGAGTATGAAATAATTGGGCATATGCGTAGGTTCCTACAGCTGATGTCAGTAAGACTTCAGTGTCAGTAAGACTTTGGTTCATTTGAAGTGTGCTCCTGAATAAGCATGAAAGTATCCAGAGAACGTTCCTAACTTGGGAAATAAGCCCTGATATGAGATCTGGGAGATGGGCCCTTTTACAGAGAGATAATATAGAGATCATATATCTGAGATAAAAATGACATTATTTTTCTGGTCTCTTTTCCTTAACTAAAAAGGGAACCTAAGGTGGGAAGCTCATATGTAAGTGAAATGAGATTCTTATCCATGTTCCATGTGAACACTTTGATTTGTATAAAAGAATCAGAGAAAGGCAAAAAAAAAATTAAATGAATGTAGATGAATCTTGAAAGAAAAACAGAACCCTAACATTCTCATTGAAATGTTAACCTTCACTGAGATGTGCATAATTCCATCAGGATTCCCCAGATTCATCTTGCTTTTTAACCACGTTTTATGAAGCAAATGATTCACTAATCTATTTAATTCTCATTGGCGTGACAGGATTTGGATAGGGTTGGAAAGGATGCATGCTGTGGGGGCCAAGGTGGCACTAGAAGTGGGGCAATGTTCTCTATTGCAGTTGGCAGGATCATAAAGCAGGAAATAAGAAGACAAAGATTAATCAGAGAGCAGCTGGTGTAAGGAAGGGGTGAAAGGCAAGGAAAGGATAGCAGGCATGCGGGGTGGGAGGCATCTGCCCTAGTTCAAGTATCTCAGAGTTGGATTTCTAGGTTAGAGCTGACCACCTCCATCACTCTGGCAGTCAAAGGGAATAAATAAGTGAGCCCAGAGAACAATGCTTCCAACCTTTCATGTGGATGTTTGTTGCCTTATGTGTCAGTCGCTGGCCACTGGCTCCTAAAGAGACCCTGGTGTGGTTACTCTTGGGTAGATGAATACCCTGTGCCTAGGTATTGTCCATATTCCCTCAGAAAAGATGATGTGGACTGAGAAGCTGATTTGTCTAATCTGTTCTTGGTAACCTGATAAGAGGAATTCAGGCTGCTAGTAGCAATCTGCAGAGGGTTTTTCCTGATATCCAATTTAAGTCCTTAATGTTGGTTATTAATTGGATTGCAACTTGCACTGGATTGCATGAGAGGCCATACAAAATGACTGGTCACAGCTTTCTTTAGTACCATTTTTACTACATGTTGCTCCTTTTCATTTTCCTGCCTAAATAAACTCAATCTGCTTAATCTTCCCCAAACTTTCTTTCACCTTTTAATCTTATTTCTCTGTTCCATGATCTGGGACAGTTCATCATGCTCAATTGATGACAAACTCAAGGTCCATACTTCTGCCATCTTTCCAGTCTCACTTGGACTCACTACAGATGAGCTCCTGCCAGAGCTCAGGCTAGAGAAGAACAGAAAACCTGCACTTAACATTAACATGGGAATGCTTTCCATAACCCGAAGTTGAGTAATTTTTGTCATTAGCTACAGGCATTCTTCTCTTACCTGCTCCCAGAGGACTATATCCTGAGATGTGCATGTGTGTTATGATAACAACACACTTCATAGAGGTGCAAAGTGTCAGGGGAAATGCCTGAGATCCTCTTCTACTAAGCAAAGCAGCCAAGAGATAAATGCAAAAACGCACTGCATAGAAACACTTGATTCTTAGGGCGTGCCATGAGACAACCTTGTATAATACAGGCAGTAAATTGGGTTAATGGGTGTAAACAAAAGGTTAATGTTCAGAGGGGAGAAAAGAGCTGTAAATTGCAGGGAGAGGGGGGGAATTTTATATGGCAGAATGTAAATCCCACACATTCTCTCTGGGGAGAGTTCACTGCTGAGATCCCCAATGATGTATTTTCTGGCCTGGATCCAAGGGAGCTGAGGGATAGAAGAAAGCAGGCCATCCTCTTTTGTGGTCAGAAAGCTTAAGTAAATAACATCTGAAGACAAGTTGTATGTACTCCAGAAAGGCCTGTTGCTCGCTGAGTTACTCAGTGAGCAAGAGCCACATTATACTGATGTGTGATGGCTAGTTTTCTAAGCTGGACAAAGTTTCTGTGATTCAAGGCACCTGAAAGCTGGAGATGGGACATTGGACAGGATTTACCTGTGTCCTTAATTGCACTAAGAAGTGTTCAGAGTTCCTGGGTAGAGTGCCCTGCTTATGCTTTCAGATTAATTGCATTGCAAAGCTGGAGACAAGAAGTCCCAGTTAAACAAGTGTGGGTTTCACCTCCTTCTATAATACAGGGTCTGGTCTGCTCACCAAATTATCCCCTGGACATCTCCATCTAGTGCATTTCCTTGTTATCATCACAAGATAAACGCTCTTGATCATTTCTATTCATCTCCTATGGTGCTTTTGCAGCTTGGGAGACTAAATGTCTTATTCTTGGAACACCCTTAGGTGATTGCTCTTGTGAGGAAGAGGTTTCAGTGGTGGCCAAGGGCTCTTCTGATGTTCTGTTCTTCTTAGTTATTTTCTCTTGAAGCAGGTAATTACAATCCTATCTCAGGACCATGCAATTCCAAGTCTCCTTTAGCAGCGGATTAATCTGTGATTTGCACTTCCCATCCTTAGCTTCGTGGTATATTCAACACCCTTCTCTACTGCAGTTACCTTCCAGAGTCCTGGTTTCTCTAATTGCTTGCTCTGGCTCTATTTTGAGAATTAGGGGAAAGGAGAAGGATAGAGGTGTCTAATCTAGTTTATCTCTCTCCATGGTTGATCCAGATCACTATAATTAACGATCAATGTTATCCCAAGTTTCTGCTTTCCCAAGTCCCTGTGATAACAATGTGAAGCTGTCCATGCAGATGAGACTGGATATTTTCTATTTTTCAGCTCACTTCATAGCTACTTATTAAGTCTGGATGCAAGATTTCCTGAAAAGAGAGAACTAGAAACATGCAGAGGGATAAAGTAGAGGGTTAAGATGAACTCTGTTTACACATATGTGGTAAATGAATCAAGTAGATCATGACTTTATTTCTGATGTTAACAAAGATTTGTTGTGAGAATATGACCTTCACCTTCAAGGTCTAAGAAGAACCATCTGTTTATTTTCTTTTCTATACATTTGCATTTCGCTGGTTTTAACTTCTGTTTAGGGTTATATTATGTGTGCTGTTTGTTACTATGAGTGCTGTTTGTCACACATAACATTAGTGCAGTTCACGGTGAATTCCTTATCTGCCTGAGTATTTGCTCACATCACTGTATTCCTTGTTCCCTTTTAATTGTATGCCTGGCAAAGAGTTCTTGAGTCACAAGTAGATATTCAATCAGCGATAAGAGTAAAAACAGTAGATGCCCCAGGGCATCTTCTTTCTTCATTACAGTGAATGTGATTTAGATGCATGGAAATACATGGATATCCAGAGAAAAGACAGCTACAAATTAACACAGAATGACAAACAACAGCATGGCTGCTTCAGTTCAATATACCAATATGTGTGGGTTCTAGTGTGTGGTGTCCCTGCCAGTGGCAGTGGGGTTAGAACTAGATGGTCTTAAGGTCCTTTCCAACCAAACCATTCTATGCTTCTGTGATAATACGGCCAGATCCCAGCTGAATATGCTCTCTGCTTTCCTTTTAAATAGTGTCATGCACCTTAATCTCCATATTCAGGTTGCTCCGCTGCTCTCTCAGAGCTGTCAGTGGGTGTATACCCTGGCAGCAACTCGAACATGAACAACAAGAGAAATAAAATGCCAGGGTGAAAACCTGAGGAATTTATTACTAGTGCACTCACACAGAGCCTCCCACCACTGCCAAGCCTGTTTGCAATAGGGGTGAGCTTCTGCAAATTGAAATTGCACTTTAGAGTAAGAATTCGCTGTTTGCAAAACCTATCGGAATGGCTAGTGCTTTCCTTCCATGAAGGTCAAACAGACACTTTAAATGATTGCAGGTTATAACACCCTTGGCCAGGCTGGGTAAATAACCCAGTATTCCACACACGTTTACTTCCATTTTTAAAGGAAATTAGTTTTCCTGTTTCCAATGTTTTGTTTGCTTTCTATGAATACTCTAGTGAATCAGCTTTACCTCAAAACGCTCACTTTTAATCTGAAGGGCATGTTTCAATTGCAAATTAACCTGCATGGATGTTGTTTCTCCGGAGGACTCAGTCAGTAGGAATGTCTTTGCAAGAGTGGCTGAGCACCAAAATGCATTTGAAGACTCAGCTTTAGAGGCCTCAGTAAGCGCCAAAACCTGCATACCTCTAAATGTAGGTGCTGTCCCTGGTTCCTCAGTTACGTGTCTGCGATTCTGCTGATTGATAAATGCTTAACTCAATAGTTACACAGAAATAGCACAGGACCAGCAATAAAGGGTGCGTTGAGAATGCAGCCAATGGGGAATTCAAAGATCATAATAGCATGGGTTAATTGATAAATAAACCCATGAATCATTCAGAACAATTGATGTCTTCAGAATATGACATGCTGTGATTGGAAACAAGGCAAGCTACTCACTACACAATATTTATGCTTGTCTACAGGATGGAAAAATGTGAATGTTCAACTCCAGAGGCAAGGAAAATTGGATGTGCTCCAGGAAGCTCATGATCCATGCATTTCATGAGATGAAACAGATGGATGAAGCAGACACATGGAGTGGGTAGGAGGAGGTGGGAGGATGTGTTAAAGGAAACGGCTTTGTGGAATTAGCAGCACTTCGTTTTCTAGCCCAGATCTCCCTGTGACATCAAAGAAGTCACTTAAGACTGGGGTTGGGCTTTCTTAGAAAAATAATGTCTGAACAGGTGTTTGGAATGCTAAAAGGTGAGGAACTTGGGATCTTTAATGCAAACCACGAGGATTTGGGGATGTTTGTTCTTCTGACATGCTCTTACAAATCTTGCTCGCCACCTCCATTCCTGATGTCTAAAAGGTAATAGGCAGAGCCATTGATTGAAACAGGCTTTAGGATTAGGCCCTAGATTCTTGGTATTACTGAGTTTATGGAAATGAAGAATTCCTTTTTATAAAGCCTTTGAAAACCTGTCAGTGGAAAGAGCTACATTGTTATGTATTAAAGAAACAAAAGACCCCGAACCACCATCGCATGTTCCTACTTTTCATGGTTAGATACTTCTACATGTCCCTCTTCATGTGACAAAAGACACTGGCATCTCCAGACTTATTGCTGTGCTTAGTCACAAGGGCTGATTATACATGAAATATTTCTATTCATTCTTGCTGGAAATGTCCTACATTGCTGGTTGGATGCCCAAGGCAAGGAATTATCTTTTAACTAGTCCTGCCTGTTAGAAATTAATTACCCTTTTCCACTCCAATTCTTCCCTGAACTTCTGTATCTCTGCAAAGCAGGAACTTGCCTTTTCATACCTCTAAACATCTGCATATTACAGTGCCAGCGAAAAAATATGCTTCTTTGGGTCTCAGGCATTGGTATTAATTGATGGTTGCTCATAAGCAAGAAACAGTAGGAGAAACAAATATGTGAGCTTCTGATCTTTGCAAATCATCAGGAATGAGTTCACCTTGTTATTCAATGAAGGCAGGGTCAGGCTTAATTCAGGTTCAGAGGTGCTGCCTAGCATGATTTCAGAGGCCCCAGCCTATATGAGACATCTATGCAGGCTAATAAATATGATGTAGGATGAATGGGAGACCTGTGCCCTTCTAAAGCAGGTGTTGGAGACTAGACCATACTATGGAGCCTCTTAAATCACATCAAGACTCTTGTTTCAGCAAGTAAATTGTGTCCTTGATCTCTAATGACTGCAAAGGGAATTCAGGCACCCAGTGAATGTACAAGATGATGATTAGGTGCCTTTAATCTGCAATCAGCTCAGTCTTATCCTAAATGCGTACTTGTCTTTCTTCCCTTGCTCCATCCACTTTTTCCCAATGCTCATTAGGGACCATGCCCCTGCACAGTCCATGTGAGCTGGGAATTGACTGCAGAGGCAATTCAGCTCATTGTCCCTGGGAATGCCAGACCTCAGAGGCGCAAGTACATCACACCTTTGCAAATCACTGCAGCACTTTCCTATGCTCATGCTGTGTTCATCCCATCTCCCATCTCCAGTAGCAGTGAAATAATTTGACACAAGTCTGCATTCCCAGAAGTGAATCAGCTCCTGCATAGGACCCCAGCTTCTGGAAAATAGGAGTTTGCTTGATGGTCTTTCCTTATGCATTACAGTGCAAACTGCCTGCCTCTTCCCTATCTTTTTTAATATAATTGACTGATTTTTGAGGGCTCTTTCATTCTTTTGTGCCTACTTAACATGTTGTAGCCACCAACCACTCACCATCCACCAATGAAAAGGCTTCTGTCACAAAACTCCTTAGTTACTGACTACTCTTTATCTTCCTTTGAAACTCCAGAGAGAAAGCTCTCTTGAAATTCCTATGGAACATTTCCCCATGGGTAGAGGCGGAAGAGAAGTAACAGCAGATCGTGGTTTTCTATTTCTATTAAAATATGCTTCTATGATTCACAACAATGCATTTGTGCCTACATGTGCTTAAAGAAAGTTTGTAAACTCTTTGCTCTAGCTGTTGCTCTGCCTGTTCTTTTCATCTTGTTGTTTGGCATATATTCACTTTCTGCATCTTGTCTTTTTTGACATTTTAGCTATCTCAGGGGCAACACTGGCACTTTCACACATCACCATAATAGAAATAAAAGCCTGAAAAATCTAGATCTGAGACCTGCCTATTCCTTGGGTATTTCAATGCAACATCATGAAAGATGTAGCTTGGCTGGATCCTCAGGAGATCACAAGAAACCTGGAACGCGAGCTCCTGAGAATAACTGAGCTGATGAAGGCAGACAAACATCTATGCACTTATTCTTTTCTGGTGAAAAACCCTGTCAGAAATTGACATTTCTTTCTTTGCATGGGGCTCAGATGAAATTTTGTTTTCCAGTGGAGCAGTAATGTTTTATTTAGGGTTTTTTGATGAATAGCTCTGGCCTGTCTGCACGAACACGTACTTCACACAATGCAAAGTGGAAACTCCCCAGCGATTCTTTGCAAAGTCCAAAGAAGTTTCAGCTCAGGATGAATTAAAACCTGTCTATTTGAGTTAGATTCTC
Source organism: Agapornis roseicollis (assembly GCA_002631895.1). Classification (NCBI taxonomy): domain Eukaryota; kingdom Metazoa; phylum Chordata; class Aves; order Psittaciformes; family Psittacidae; genus Agapornis; species Agapornis roseicollis. The sequence continues at coordinate 42,491 of NDXB01011624.1, read as the reverse complement.
CATCAGTCTGGACTGGATGAGATATGATGCAATCACTTAAACCATATCAGTTTAAATCAGCATAAAATTGACCCAGAATTTCAGGCTGTTATAATAAATATAATTCCTGTCATCGGTGCTATTGAATGTATGGTTCAGAGATCACCAGTTATGTTTGCAATTTAAACCTGCTTCAGGTAGCAGACCAGCTTCTGAGTTGAAGTCTGCTCTCTGTGTCTTACTGCTATAACAAAAAGTATCCAACCAGCATAATGCACTGGGAGCAAGTGATTTCTGCTTGCATGACCCATCTGCAGGAGCTCAGGAATATCCCAAATATTTTATAATCAACAAATGAAGTATATAAAAGCTAACATATCAAAGCATTTTGGATAACTTGAAAAGAATATTTGTCTGCTAATTTTCAAGTACTTTTGGGGGAAAATCCCAAAAGATTCACCATTTAACATGTAGTGGGATATTGCCATGACAGGTCATGCATGCAGTAAATATCATTTCCAGATGGAGGAGCTTCAGCAGCTGTAAAGCATCAGCAGCTCTATAGCATTGTGCCTGCTAATGCATCACCAATCTTTGTCCTTGGAAGCAGTTTCCTCAGGATACTCAGGTTTATGAGTGTGCTAGGCTGGTTTACCTCATGTTAGATACAAAAGATGCTCACAGCTTTAGGGCTCTGCAGCTCAGAACCCACAGCTGCAGCAATGAATTGCTGCTGGTATCACCTTAGGGCTTTGAAAAGCACCTAAGAACACACTATGTTCACTCTTCAACAGCCAGAAGTGATGCAGACACTCTTAAAATCCCACCAGCTTGTTTGTGGGGTTGCAACAAACACTGATGCCAAGGCAGGGAGCAATCAGTTTTAATCTGGGGATTGACACTCTGATGTTAAGGCTGCAAGAACAGAGAAAGAATCCTGAACATATTGAACCAGAGGCATTCCTCCTGAGCCATGGAAAAATGATAGCTTGACATTTTGAGGTGTCAATAGTCATAGCTGAGAGAGGGCTGAAGGGGACAACAGTAAAACACCTGGCTGATTGCTCCGCTTCACGTATGCACAGCGACCTTCTAATTCCAGCTGCATATATATTTGCTTCTGATCACAAGGTATTGAAAATGACTTGAAAGAACACACCCACCAAACCCTCCCATCCCTCCTCCACTTGGTTAATGAGGTCATTAAAAAGATGCACAAAAGACTTGCAAACAAGCACTGGGTTTTTTATGCTGCAGTGGCAGTCTCTGAGTGGCCTGACCATGAAGAAAGGCTATTAAAGAAACGAGTATGCTTATTATATCTTTGAAAGCAATTTTCACCACTTTAGCTACTATGCTGAAAAGAGTTGAAAGTAGCATGTGTGTACCGAGGAACAGAAATGGTCTGGTGTAATGTGGCCTGAGAAACCCTTCCTGGCACAGGATAACAGGATCCCATTTTCTTCTGAGATTCTTCTGCATTAGGGAGTGCTTTCTCAAGAGAGAGAGATGGTGGCTTTAGGCCTTCTTAGGGTCCTCCAGGGCAGCAGTGGGACCTGGTATAGCTCATGGCTTTGTGACCAGCAACCTGTGAGTCATTTACCCCCATAGTCAAGGAATAAGGAGAAAAGAAAGCCTGGAAAGTGGAATCTAAACTCTAGATCTTGTACTTGAAACATTCTAAGATTTTAAAGAACCTCTGTTTCTACATGCCCCAGCTCAGAAACTCCCATAGAGCTGATCTCCTTCTTTTGCAGAATTCTACAAGTGTTTGCTCACTGGGAATAACTTTGCTTTGTTTGTCTAATTCCTAGCCTATTAGCTTCCTGGAGCACTGAAACAGGAAGATTGCAGCACTGTGGATGTGCAGGGATGTGAATGAAATTGTCTTCAATGTCACATTTTGGGTCTACATGAGAACAGGGCTCAGCATTAAGAAAGATCTGATCTTGTAGATAGGTGTAATAAGATTTATTTGTTTCATTCTTTTCCTTTCTCAGCTGTGGGCATCAAAGACCATAGGATAAAAGAATGAACACACCTGCAGAAGCTGCCACTTATAACTGACACTTGGACCCCCTTTCCCTGCCATATACAGCTTACAGCCCTTTTCCATCACAAAGGAAGCCCCGCAAGCTGCACACCATCCCTCCCCTCCAACACAGCAGCTACTGACACAGAAATAACCCTCCCTGCACGCACAGAGGTGAAGCACATGGGCATTTGAAGTGTCTAATTTGGGGAATTAGAATCTGCTTTAATTTTCCACTGGGAGATAAACATGTGTCATCCTGCCCTCAAGCCGTGTTAAGTGCGCAAGAGCTCTGACATTGTTGCTGTGCTCTCAGCTGCCACATGAGTCACTGCTGCCTCTTGACTCAGAGATTTTTCCTCATTAAAAGTTGAAAAACAAGCACAAGGGGAGAGATGAAAGAAAGCGAAAGGTGGATGGTCAGGGCTTCGCTCAGAACTGAAGTTAGGACTCTCCATGTCTGAAAGGAAAGTAATCCCTCCGTCCACAGTCCCTTTCTAATGATCAGCAGTTCCTGTAGCTCAAAGGATGCTCTCCCTCTCTCCTCCACTTCAGAAACAGAAGAAATAATCAGCCCAAAGCATGGCAGAAATCATGCCTGACTGATAGACACAGGTATTTCGCCTTGTTTACTGTATTGGCTGAGTAGTTCCTCCAAATCTCTGCATCAAAGTGGTGACCACAAGGTTTGTTTCAAAGAATTCAAACCAGGTTTTATTTTGCATCACACTGTAATAACAAAGTTTCGGTCTTTCCTGCATCCAGAATCAGCATGGTTTTCTAAGCAAAATCTGAACAATATAAAATTGGTCCTTTGCTCAGGTCATGGAAAGATATCAAGGTTTGAAGAACTAAGAATTTCTTTTGTTTGCTTTGAATTATCTTGGTGTTAAATATGGGAGATTCAGGGATTCCATTCATAGAATCATAGAATAGTTAGTGTTGGAAAGGACCTTAAGATCATCCAGTTCCAACCTCCCTGCCACAGGCAGGGACACCAAACAGTAGACTATGTCACCCAAGACTCCATCTAACCTGGCCTTGAACACTGCCAGGGATGGAGCATTTAACAGTTCTGTGAGCAGCCCATTCCAGTGCCTCATCACCCTAACAGGAAAGAATTTCCTCATTATGTCTAACCTGAACTTCCTCTCTCTAAGACAGTCCTTGTGGTTGATGAAGTAAATGGAAGCTCATAAATGAAAGAAAGGCTTTTTTTGGGACCTGAAGCTTGCCTATGTAGAAAGACAAAGACAAAGTGATGCTCTGTATTGATCAAACACAGATTTGTTTGCCACAGCAGGGACACCTTACACTAGACCATGTCACTCAAGGCTTTGTCCAGCCTGGCTCTGAACACTGACAGGGATCTGCAGTGCTCAGAGCTGAAGGATCCTGATCCTGACTGAGATCCCAGAAGCTGCAGTTGGAGACCAGTCAGATCTGATAATCATAGAATCATAGTTAGGGTTGGAAAGGACCTTAAGATCATCCAGTTCCGACCCCCCTGCCATAGGCAAAGACACCTCACACTAAACCATGCCACGCAATCAGATTCTTATTTTCACATTAAGCTTCCTTCAATAAGACTACTATTCAGGCATGTTCAGTGGCTTCAAAACCACCCTGGATAACTTCCTAACTGGAAAATAGGTGATAGTGCCTGTGACAAGCACACTTTAATACAGATCATAGATACTTTGTTAAGGTGTACACATTCCATCTCTAAGTGACCACATTTCATTGAAAATGAAAATGGCTTTTTCTTTTGCCTTTGAAGGGGAATGAGGGGAGAAAGTTTAGGTTTTAGTCTTTGATAGCTTAAGTCTTTTAGTCTCTGCTGCTTCTTATTGATAAATATCCTCTGCATTTCCACCCTTTAATATTGCAGTTTCCGTAGTCATGTTCATTGTTACGTGGCTGTGTCAGCGTCAGCACTGATGCAATCACATAAATGTAAATCAGTCTTGATTTACCTTTTAGTCTTGTCCAGGTGCTCAGAGCAGCAGCTTTTCAACACTGGAGTTAGTGGACTTTGCACTAAAAAAGCTTTTGGAAAATTTACTAATACTGTGTTATAAAATCTGGGAAATTATTACAAACTTTGACCCTTATCAGCTCTGTTATATGTTAAGGCTATTCCATCCTTTTAAAATACATTGTCTGTGATTCTTGATATTGTTTTCCATCTCATTTTCACTTTCTCCTCTCTGTTTCCAGATTGTAATTCTACAGATGCTTAACAAAATGAACTCCTTTTCCAGTTTTCTTGGCATACATGACAAAAAGGCTCTGAAGTCTTAGAAGAAAGATAAGGAACTAAGCTAATAAATATTTTGAAGGAGAATGTCTTCCATGTGCTGACAAGTAAAAGATATTCTAGATAGTATTAAAAGGATTTGAAACCCTGTTCAACTAGGTATTTCCCTCCCATGTTCATATTGCTATTCCCAATCAAATCCACTCAAATGTTAGCAGGAAAACACATTCAAGTGATTTCTAATTATATCTAGCCTCTATTAATACCTTGAACCTTCTTTGATCTGGAATTATCGTTGCAGTAGGAGATGAAAGATCTCAGAGTAAACGCAGTCATCTGTAACATCAATGTACATGAAGCAGCCTCTGAACCATTCTTCTTGGTGCTGGCTTTCAGTCAGGGGCTGGAAACCAACATCAATTCAGGAATCAGCAGCAGAAGGAAAAAAACCACCGCAACACACAAAACAACTGAATTTTGAAGAATTTATTTCAAAATATTAAGAAATATAGCAAAATTTTACAAATAGAAATGTGCATGCAGTATGATTTTTATAAAGGCAAAAGAAAGAATACTGAATTTTCAGAAAGTTTGTGAAGATAAACACTAATATAAAAGCTAAAAGACCAGTCTGTAAGGGACGCATCTTCTTTAAACTGCAGAGATTAAATTGTGATGATGTCCATGATTCCCTGCATCTGCAGATGGAACTGAAGCCTTCTCACACCTCCAGCAGAAGGAAGAGTCCTTCTTTCCTTACCTTGTTGCTGCCTTATAAATAAGAAAGTGGCTATGTGGAATTCCTCACCCACTGTTTATACTGTGAGGTTTTGTATCCAGCTTCATCATGTCATCTGATAATATTAAACCCGTAAACTTCATTGTTTCTAGTGCCTTCTGCCTACAACCTTTAATATTTCTTTCCTCAGTATGGAGTTTTTTAACCTCAGCTTACAAAGAAGAGCAAGAAAACATTTTAAGAGCTGCTCAAGGGCTATTACAAATGCCTACAAAAATCTGTTAATGTTATTGTACACCTTTTAGCACACATTGACTATATCTGGCTTAGATAGGAACAGTGTGCCCTTCGCATGCAATGCGCTGGTTCTCCCTGGAGAACCNTGTTATTGTACACCTTTTAGCACACATTGACTATATCTGGCTTAGATAGGAACAGTGTGCCCTTCGCATGCAATGCACTGGTTCTCCAGGACTTTGCTTTCTATGTGATAGAGCTACAGGATTGGAGATAGAGATATCCAGGGGCATGTTTATTCCACCCTTCAGTAGGCATCTCAGAGGAGACAGATGGTTTAATTGCTGATTTTATGTTGTTTTTCACTGAGGTCAGGTGTGATGTGGGATATGTGTTGACTGGGAAAGGATAAAGGCGGCAGAGAACAGACATGATTTGCAATCAAGTCTCTTCATGATGCGTGCAGCTCCTGTTAGAAAAGTGTGAGATATTAGTAAACCTCCTCACAAGATGCCTGGTTCTGTTGCAGGCATCATCTCAGCCTCCTCCACAGCTTGGTTTTCCTCTGTGCTAATTCCTGAATTCCCCCTTGCCCCCAGCTCCATGATGCCGACAGGACATTATCTTAAACCTTACTGAGTGATTTCAAAGTATGGAAGAAATGACTGAAAAGGCAACAGTCTGTTGCCTAACAGACTGAAGGAATGCAATATGCAGTTTTTCAGGAAGCTTTTTTGGGTTCCCCAGGAAAAATGAAGTAAACACTATTCATTCCTTCAGCTGCAGTGTAGCTTTTTCTCCTTAGCAATTCTTCTTTCCCTCCCCTTGCCCTGAGACCTGTGGTGAATCCACCAAGATGCCCTCCTCTTATATTCCTTGCCTTCCTTGATTAATCTCTTTGTGTAAAGCTGAAAAGGCAGATTCGTGCTGTTTATTGCTTTAAGATGTGAGACTGATGTGTTTTCTATTGAAAATAAAGGATAATAAAATAAGTGCTGCCACTTGTGCTACACACCCTAAATATTGCTAGGTTTGAATTCATCATCGAGAATAAGCTGGGTAGGGGGAAATCTGAGAGAGAAAATTGCCATTTTAAAAATGCTCTTTTTATCAAATAGTACTGAAGAGTTTGTTTCTCTAATGGGAATAGGAATCCTTATACTTTAGACCTTTATAATTAGATTCCAAAGACACATGGCTTGGTCCCTTCAGACACTGCTAAGGTGTGATGCTAATGGAAAATGGGAACATGAGAATGAGTAACTGGTCAAAACTTGAATTCCCATTTTGGGGAAATAAGACTGTTTTCCCCTACTTTATAAAGAGGAGCTGCGGAAAAGAGGAAGAGCAGTAACAGATGCATCTAAAATCCTGTATACTCAATGGGAAATAGGCATTGAGATATTTCTTTCATCTGAGTCTCAAAGCCTTCTCCTACATCATATTGGGAATGCATGGCTAAGCTGGAAATTGAAGCCGAGTGTTCTGTATCCAGCTGGAATCTAATGAGGAACTTTTTCTTGCATTTTATTTATTACAAAGCACATGGACAAACAAGGAGGGGAAGAGTCTGTGCTACATCAACACCCCAGTAAGAATCACCTTATTTGATTTGTGAGGTGTAGTAGGTGTTTGCTTGGAAAGCAACAATGTTGTTTGAGGATACTAGGATCCAGCCAACTGTTTGCTCATCTCATCTTCCATTTAGCTGAGGGCTTAAGCAGTTGATTAGGTAAAGCAGCCCTTTAAAGTCAGTTCTGTACAACACACCATCACATGCTTAGGTAATTTGTCAATAAGGGGCTTTGAGGCAGCACTTTCAAACGTCACAGAGGCTGCAGCTCAGAGCCAGATGATTCTTTGGGTTAGGAGAAATCAAAGTGCATCTGTGGATTGAAAACGATCACTTATTTAATGTGTTTTTGAAAGATTTGTACCTTCTGTAATTCTCATTTGCTTGAAGCTCTCCATTGCTATTTAATCAGCAGTCACTAAATATGTTTCAGAAGACATGCTGAGGGCCGAATACTGCTTTCTTTTCCTTCTGCAATAAATGACTGAAATGTAATAATCTTGGGGTCTGCTTTAGAGACAGCTTCTCAGTGAGACAATCACCCGCATCGAACCTCCCAAGGAAAGAGATGGTGATGCTAAGGAAAAGAGAAATTAATCACATTTTCTACGGTTTTGTGCATTTTGTCTTTGGGATTTGTTTGTTTGTTTTACATGGTTAGAATTTTGTTACTGTTATTTCATTCATAAGGATGAGATGCTTTGGTTTAACAATTTAAACACTGGGTGAGTTAAGGTAGTTATTTTGTTCCCTCTGTGATGAATAGGGAAGTACCTCAGCAGTATTGTGTCTAGTTAAAGGAGATTATTCCTATGTAAATGATGACTTACCCACATGCATGTCTTGCCCACATGCATCTGTTTCAGCAAAACTTCTGTTGAAAACTTTCTTAGGTTCAAGGTGGAACTTTCCTGTCAGCATTAAAGGGGAAAAGAAGGAGTAACATTATCCTATCATGGGACATACAGTAGCAGGGTGGTCTGAGAACTCATGTGAGATATGAGAAATCCATTAGAAAAGATCCCTATCCTAATGAACTACAAATTCCCTGAAGGCAAAGATGACACCCACAAATCAGAAGTATCCTTTAGGACAAATGGGGTGTAAATGACACTTAAATACAGACCTCCCAGGTCTCTGCTATGTCCCCCAGAGCATGCAGCTGGCTACCTCCTGTTAATTTTCCTTGTGGCTTATGAAAAACTGACATTGACTTTGTTTTGTCTCAATAGACAAAGAGTTTTCACACCTCAAACAATGTGAGATGAAAGAACTCATTCCTGCCCATAGCATCTGAAAAGCTATGTGTAATACTGATACATAAAGCATTAGCTCTATAGTATGAAACAGTGTCATGTACAGTTAATATAAGCAAATACTTCATGTAATATTCATATTACATAAACATTAGTTATTCACAGTGTAGATGTGAGCTAATCATCTCACATCCCAGCTAATAAGCCCAAGATCTCTTCACAGTGGATGGGAATTAAAAAAGAGACATTTTTAGGGCACAATTAATTTGCCATATTTTGCAACGTGCATTAGAGTGAGATGAAGTGCCTATTTGTCTCTGGTGGCTTTGTGGGAACCTATGGGGACTCATTCAAATGTGCAAATCCACATTGCAAAAGTCTACCCTCGGCCTGAAAAATCACCTCCTCAGTGTCTATAACATAGAGGAGTGCCAAGCTCCAAAGAAAGCCTGTAACTATGTTTATTTGATTTTATAAAGGATGCTTCTCTTAATGAGTTCCCGTTTCAAACCTAATCCCCCAGCTTCTTGTTTGGGAAGATTTCTTTAGATAGGCTCTTGTAACATTGATGTTCTGGGCTAGGGATGCTTTCTTATAAAGTCTCTCGCTGACATCGATATAGATACCCTTCATGTATAATGCACACACAGCTCTTCCCTTGTGTCTTTGCTTCTCACTTGTGTCAAGCCCTGCATAGCTGAGTGGGATGTTTGGCAGGCAAGGCTCTGTTTGCTGTCAGTGTGGATTTTGGCTGGACATACCTTTGTGGTGCTTTTTCTTCTCCCATGGGGTCTCTGTACTTTGGCTGGTGGGTTGGCTGCTTCCTCATGTGTGCCCTGAGGACTTATTTACAGTAAAGGAAGCTGTATCCCGTTTTCTTTATGCAAGAGTAATAACCAAGCTTAGGATCAGCCTAGGTTGGAATAACTTGTACTGGGGTAACTTCCAGGGGCTCTGGTCTGTGTGGATGCACTGGTCACGCTCACAGGCTTTTTGCTCTGTGATTTACAGCTGAATGTACACTGTAAGCTAAAAAGCCACACTCTTTAGACCATTTTGAAAGCAGATGTATGGGAAGCTGAGACTTGGAATGGGACCAAGTTGCTTAAACATGTGAGGCTAGTGCCTGGCCAGAGAGATCTTGAAAGATCCACATGGGCTGGCAGGACATAGGGATGTCTGAAGAGGCACCTAAAGCCAGGTGAGTTACTCTAAAGAGTCTAAAATGTCACACTGAACCTTACCCTTGCTATATTCCCAGCCTTTTTTTCACTATGCTACTTCAGCAGCGTCATGCCTTGTCTCCCTGCTCACCCTTGCTTTTCCCATCCATTTCAATATAATAAATAAAGCTTTCTTCCTTGCCTTGTTCCTCTGAGATGGCACCAACAAACTTACACAGCATTCCAGCACTTTTTCTGTTGGTTAATGGCAAAGCCAGACATGATTTCTGAAGCTTACTTTTCACTTTATTTGGGAGTATTACTGCCACATGGCACAAATCAGGCCACTGGAAGCTTGCAGGAGCAGCGACAACCACAGCCTGGAATGAAGAGGCCTGATCTAGTCTGGGTCATCACGAGCAGTCTCACAGCAATGCGTTTCACTGATTTATTCTTGCTTACTTGACCATTTGACCTATTCCATGTTATTCAGCTTCGTGATAATATTGTACATTCCCCAGAAAACTTTTCCATATACAGTTTGCTGTGTGGTGATCGTGCAGTCACAATATGTACTTTGGCCACACTAATTTAATTAGAGATGAAAAAAAGGCATGCTTCTCTGATCAAACACCTCTGGCATAACAAAATGGTGACTTAGGGTCTTGCATATGAAAGTGTGACAAGGGTACCTGTATTTTTACAGGTTCCTTATACTTTTGCTTTTTCTGCTGCTGGTTCTGGAAGAGAACCAGAGAGAAAAATAGTGTCCACAACAGTCCATGGATATTAAGTGTTTGAACAAAATAATAGAAGCTAACCTTCCTAAGAAGCTGTGTTGTAAACACAAAGGGATGTGTTCTGGCTCACCCTCTGTACTTAGTGCAATGAGACACTCGTATGCCTGAGGTGTACATAATTAATAGCAATGACAAGTAAGTACATGATTAGCATTAAAAATGAAAAAAGGCCCAGGTTGCTCCTAGTTCAAAGTCAAGCTCTTTGGATCCTGTTGTCTTTGATGGGAATCCTGATAGACCTCAAGGCTTGGCTTTTGGCTTTTCTTTTGTGTTTTTTAAGAAAGACGTGTCCTACAATATTTGCTTTTTGGGTTCCGTGGTTTTGGTAAGAAGGGAGATGGGAGCATCTGACAGGCATTAGGAATGAGGCATCTCACAGCAGAAGGCAGTGAGAAGAGACCCAGTTTGAGGAGAATACAGTAGGTTGAGAAGCTGAGTAGAAGCTGGGAAGAATTTTGGGATATTCTAGTCCTGAAATGGCTGGAATTGGGAGGGACCTTAAAGCTCACCCAGTTCCAACTCCTGCCATGGGCAGGGACCCCTTCCACTGGAGCAGCTTGCTCCAAGCCCCTGTGTCCAACCTGGCCTCCAACACTGCCAGGGATGGGGCAGCCACAGCTTTTCTGGGCACTCTGTTCCAGCGCCTCAGCACCCTCACAGGGAAGAGCTTCTGGTGCAGGTAGAGGAGCTGAGGTGGGAACATGATGTGGGACAGGACAAGAGGACAGCAAGTTCAGGGAATGAGCAAATGCATTATGAAGTGCTGACTTGCCACCTTTGGGTACCACAGGGGTAGAAGGACAGAGACATGAGAGGAGGGTTACAGTAGGTTGCAACTGATGTAAATGTTGTTGATCTCATAGCTGGAGGATGAAGCCTTTAGATACAGAATTAAGAGCCCTGTCTCTCTGTTCCCTTGCTGCAGAAGACCAGGAGAGGCTAACAACAGCTTTAGAAGGAAGAAGACTTAGAAATCTGCCTGAAAAGCTGCAGCCCTTCTCCAGCAAGATTAAACAGATGGTGTTTGGGTGGTGCAGATCTGCTCTAGGTCTTCCCCAGCACAGGAATACCTGGAAAGAGGTTAGTCCTGCAGTTCCTGTGCAGGTGGAGCTCCTCTCCTTCATCCTCCAAGGGAGATAATGGTAATCGATGGTGATTTTGCTCTTGAAAAATGCAGTTTCTGGTAGCACTTTTAAAATCTGATTATAGCTTTGCCTCACTTCATGCCCTCAGATGACTTCTAGCCACCCCATCAAGTGAGAACCATATCCATAAAGATGTCATTGTGTTGTAACTTTGGACTGTCTGTCTTTAAAGATGGGAATATTGATTGAAGGTAGCAGATCAAAGGCTGAGGGGAGAATACTTTTTACTGAATTTAGGAAGTTTATATATTTCTCCCTGGGGAAGAGGCTGCCAATCCTAATTTATATGTCATTTAATTCCTGCTGATCTGAATTTTCTATGACAAATAGACTCATTTAATTGTGTCACCTCTGGCTTGTGTCTGCCACAAAAAGAGCTTTTCATTTTAACAGTGGGTAACAAAGGAATAAGAGTTTTGAGTGATAATGCCAGGGGAGCTTGCAAAGGCACTCAAACTATGGGAGGTCATGCTTTATATTAGGGTGAAATTATACTTGATAGCAGCATAGACTTGCAGTTTTAGAGGATGTTTCTTTCCAAAGAGTGTTGTGCCTTTAGCATGGAATTCAGCTGAGCTGCTCCAAGCCTTTCCACAGTTTTCTGAACTCAAGAATGTTTGCTTTCAATAAAAAGAGAAATAACAACTCTGGAGATTAATTGCTTGGTAATATGCACTGGCACATAGCGATAGCATCTGTATCTAATGGAAATACAATGAAAATGGGCCTTTGTAGATTAATTCGGCTAAAATAAACAACTAGAAAACAATCTGGATTCCTGGCTAAGGCTAAGAGAAGAAATGAGAATTAATGTATAGAGAGATTGTGTCTGACGAACTTCTCTTTCTCTTTTTTTCTCTCTCAGAAGCTTACACTTGAGCTGTTTTTTCGGAGCTAGCCTGATGTTGCTTCCACTGTAAGTGTTTGTGATGGGTGCTAGAAACACTGTCTGCAGCAAGAACATCCATGCAGCGCCGACGTGCCGCATCTGCTACAAATGTACTGCAGCAGCATAAAAGGCAGCTCATGTGTTTCCAGCTTCAATCTGTAATATGCTAACTCTGAAGTGCCTTGGTGAAAGCCTGCTCTGAGCTGAAATATCCCTCTCCCTGCATGACAGATTTCCCCCAGCCCAATAACATCAGGAGTTCTGTGCCTCCATGCAGCCATTCATGCAGCTGATGCCAGGAGCAGACCTGATGCTCTTCATACAAATACCATCCTCTCTGCAGGAGTAGGACTCTAAATCTGGGTTCCAAATTGGGGTCTCAGCTCCAAACGGATGCAAAGGTAATTTTCCTGGATTGTCCTTTTGAACTACTTATTGGCAGTCCCAAGACAAATGGAGGTAAGGTCACATTTTGTGTTTATAGTAACAATAATAACAATATAATAATAAATAATAACAAACAAAATCATGTTGCAATATTCATATTTTTATCACAAGGCAGAGATTTTCTAGCAGAAAATGCATTTTTGGGGATATAGAGGGGATGTAATTCAAACCATTAGGAAAAACATGGTAGGGTCTAAGCTGCAGTTCATGACTGAGCAGTGGTTGGCAGGGAAAAAAGAGAATTACAGAGACACTACCACAAAAGCCTTATCAAGTTCAATGAGAGTGAATACAGGGTGGAGAGTTTGGAGCTAATGATTGTTGCATGAACACCAAAACTACAAGTGTGGCTAAAAAATAGATGAACCTCCTTGCCAGAGTTTGCTAGATCAGAGTCTCAGGTAGGCTAATGCAACAGTACTGATCTAGAAACACAAGTTCTCTTTTCAACACTGTAATAGAGCATGGTGTACCAGCATGCTTGGTGCCACCTCTACAATCTGTGGAGTATTGCTGCCCAGTTTCTGTAGATGCCTTTTGCTTTGCAGCATGCACTGCAACTGGGGGTTAGAACTGATCTTAAGGTCCTTTTCAACCCAAACCATTTTGTGATTCTATGATTCTATGAATTCGCGATGCATGGTAAATGTTAAAACAACATCTGCAGTTTTCCGCCCTGGCATTCTGTCTGCCACATGGTATTTCCAGGTGCATTGGTAAAACAGAATTAAGGCTGTAGACAAACAACCACTGCAGCAATATCTGTCATGACTGAAGAGGTTGCTTCCTGTAGTGGTTGTTCCGCTACCCTCAGTGGGAGGTTATGTCTTACACTGATAACTGGACCCTGTGAGCACTCCTCAGTACAAAGTTACCATAGCCACCTAAAAAACTACCCTTGAAAGGGAATACAGGTCAATATGCCCAGCTTTCAAGCCCATTTTCTTCATAATTTGGAGGATTTGTTAATTTAAAAGACATGCCTGCTTATGGACCTGCCTGGTTTGTGTTAGCATTTCAAGAGAGCAAGGTGAATCTGGGAATGTGCCACCAGGACATGCTGAGTAAGGGGGATTTGGAGTCCCCAGAGCTCAACGTTTAGCTTAGGATTCCCTGAGGACCAACAGAGGATTTTGGGAAAGCATAGCAAATATTAATGCATGCCTAAATCCACTATTTTTGCCACCCTTCTGTCTGATTTTATGAGCTTGTGGCATTAAATCAGGCTTCAACTCATGCGTTACCCTGGAGCGACAGCATTCCTGTTTTGCTGGGCTTGCTCCATGCTTTTGCGTGTTGCTCCAGACCCTCAGGAGAAATATATGTATTTTATTGTTAATAAAACAAAAAGATTGCATCATTGTCCTGCCCAGGAAGATGGCAATATAAGTCTTGTTAGTCAGCCATCAGAGCAGTGTTTTATGGTTTGCTGGTGCATATCTTGTCTGCAGTTGAAGGGAATAAACAGGAAAAGAAGAACTATTAAAAATGAGCTTTATTTAATCTGCTTCTTGTAAAGTTTTAAAATCACACTGGGAAATGAAGAGAATTTTTAGGAGGTGGTGAAGAGAGAAGGTAATATAAGGTATCATTTTCCTCATGCTGCTCCACTCTGCCTTATTGGTGAGGCAGAAAGAAAGGCTTTAAAGCAGTTAACATTTCATGGTTTGCCAGAAAAAAGCAGGAACATAAATCATCAGATTCAAAGAGAGTTTCACGATGACACTCTCCGATCCTGAGGTATCACCAACATCCACAGCCAAAATCTATCAAGGTTTATCTTAAAACTGGCATGTTTCTTAACTCCCCAATCCACAGGCACTTTGGCTGGGATGTTATCCCAGACCCTCATGCTTGCCATGAAAACCTGCTTTTATTTCCAGCCTAAACCCAGCTATTGCTAATGTGTGAACTCTCTGATTGTTCATTCAACCATTTAGATGATGTCTGTGAGATCCCTCAGATCATTCAGGAATTATGGGTCATCTTCCCAAAAATGTCTTATGAGGAGCCAAGTCTTTGGTACAACATGGGTTGGCTCTATCTGAGGAATTAAATAGGCCAGAAGAGAATCAGATGGGTTTTTTCGGTGAACTCCATCTGCACTGAGCTGAGACATGCTGAAACAGGGGAAGGTCAGGTTAGATATAAGGAAGAAGTTCTTTACTGTGAGGGTGGTGAGGCACTGGAACAGATTGACCAAAGAAGTGGTAAATGCTCCATCCCTGGCAGTGTTCAAGGCCAGGTTCGGCAGAGCCTTGGTTGACATGGTTCAGTGTGAGATGTCCCTGCCCATGGTAGGGGGTTGGTACTGAATGGTCTTAAGGGTCCTTTCCAACCCAAACCATTCTATGATTCTATGCTGGTACTATCAAGAAGAGCAAAAGGCCCCAGATCCTGTTACTCTCAGTAACCTCAGTAGTTATTTCCCAAGTAGGAGCAGGAGTTCAAAGCAGAGAGAAGGTGATGAGTGGCAGACTCAACAACATTCTCATTTCACAGCACTGTAGGTCGTTTGGGTTAATGAACTGACTCCTGGCTCACACGCAACCCTCCAGACCCGCATGTGCAATGTAGTGATTTGGCTTACAACTCCTCCGCTATTTGTATAGGGGGCTTTTTTTAGCTGGATGTCCTCTGTTGGTCTTTACAATCTGTACTTCATAATGGGGATTATAGGCTAATTTTCCCCACCTCATTTACTGATAGCATTTTCTTTCATTACGAATTATCTCTTTGTTTTTTTCCACCTGTGTCTTCCTCTTTTTAGTTCCATAAAAATACAAGAGAATGTCTTTGGGAATGATCTTTATATTTGACTGAGAAGCTATGGGTGTTTTTCATAATTTAGCTTGAATATCAACTTCATTTTCTTGAATATGAGAAACACCGCCTTTGTTTCATCCTTGGCATATGTATATTATGAAATATGACTAAAGCTAATCTACACATTGTTTTTGTGATGCACGGGAGAGACTGTAAACCGCTTCACTGAAATCAGTCAACTTTTCTGTATCCACATTGGGTTTTATTGAAAATCACAGCTTCACTTAAATTGAAATGTTATAAAGAGTTTTCCATCAGAGAATACACAGCACATGATTCTTTTGAAAAAGGTATTCTTTTGTTAGTTTCTGATTGGTTTTAGGACATGGAATTAGGGTTAAATCCTTTAAAGAGCTGATGTGATCAAGCGCTGCTGACACACTAGGAAGCAAGAGGAAACATCTGTCAGTTGCCTCAAAGGAATTAGGGTGAACTCCCTTAAAAACGTGATGCTGCCAGTAGCCCTGTTGAAGTGTCATTATAGCAATGTTTGTATAGCATAGGGAATAGGAAGAGCTGTTAACTGCTGCCCAGATGGAAAGCTATAACTAGAAATTTGTTGGGATAAATCACAGGATTGGAGTGCTGTGACTGATGGTTTTAAGCTATTCAGATTGCTCAGGTAAAGAAAGGGAAGTGGGTGAATAGTTGCTGTCTGTGCTAAAAGAGCAGAGCTATCTTTGAAGAATAGCAATGGGTAGGTCAAGAGCTTATGCGTGAAAGTTGGAGATGAAGCCAACTCCAGGAAACTACTGGAGTGTGTTGAGGACAGCTTCCTAGTGCAGACAATGGAGTGTTTGACCACAGGACAACCACTCTGGAAATGGTCCTCAGTTATGTGGAAGAACTTACCAAGAGATCGAGATGGGGGTAGGCTGTAGCCTGGGCTGCAGCCATCATGCCCTTGTAGAATTCCAATCTTGAAGTGTACAGGATGTGTAAAAAAGTAAAGTCAGGAATCTAAACCTCAGAAAGGTGAACTTTTGCCTATTTAGGGTATGAGGGATCCCTTGCAAAATTGCTCTTAAAAGTAATGGAATGAATGAAAGCTGGGAAATATTTAAAGACATTTTTCTTAGGGTAGAAGAGCTCTCAATCTCAATGTACAAGAACTCAGGCAGGGCAGGCAGGAGGCCAGCTTGGCTAAGTCAAGATCTCTTATCCAAACTAAAACACAAAACCCAAATGCATAGGCAGGGGATGTGGGGCTACATATCTTGGTGTGATTACAGGGTTATATCAAGGAGGAGATTAGATGGGGTTAGAGTGTTGGTGGATAAGAGAAGAACGATTGATGTCTCCTACCTGGACTTGTGCAAAGTGTTCGATTGTGTTCTGAGCAACATACTTGTCTCTCAAAATGGAGACACATGGATATGATGGGTAGGCTGCGTGGTGGATGAGGAACTGTCTGGGTGGCTGCACTCAAAGAGTTATGGTCTGCAGCTCAATGTTTAAGTAGAGACCAGTGATAAGTGTCATCCCTCAGGGGTCAGCATTGGCCCAAGTGTTATTTAACATCTTTGCTATGGATATGGATATGGACACCCACAGCAAGTTTCTGGATGGCACCAAGCTTAGTGGTGTGGTTGGGATGCTGTCCAAAGGCACACCATGCAGACCTCATTGAATTATTTATCACTGAGTCTAACCATAAGCTTTAACACTATCAAGCCCACCAATAAACCATGTCCCTTAGTGCCAGCATCATTAAACTCAACAGAGCCAAGTACAAGGTCCTCACACATGGGTCAGGGCAATCCCAGGCACAAATGCAGACTGGGTTGAGAGTGGACTGAGAGCAGCCCTGAGAAGAAGGACTTGGTATCTCAGGGTGTCTTGGGATGGGAATAGGGAAATTTTCCATAGCAGTATAATTTACTGAAAATTGTTTTGGGCAAAGTGCTGTAGAGCCAAACTGACAACAAGTTTAGACAAAGTATGAAGTCAGTGGAAGCCTTTCAGTTGATGTTGCTAGTCCCTGCATCAGGCTTTAAGCTACTTTCTTCCATTCCCTCTTCCTCTGCTTCATGTGGCAGATTGAGTTATATTGGTCATGGGAATGGAGTGGCATTTCATCTGACCAAACACAGAGGTCGACCTCTCAACTGCAGCCTGCCAGGAAACTCCGTGTGAGGAACAAATATTTTGCAGGCATGAACCATTTCATGCCAAAGTAGGTCAATTGTATCATTTCCTAAAAGTGCCCATTACTTTTCAGGCAGGTACCCAGCTCCATTAGAGGGAGTTTCACTGCAGACATTGAGAGTCTGGTGAGATGAATCGCACCCATTGAGTTTTAGAGCATGTCTACACTGCAGAGTCACCTCTGGTACAAGCTGGTTAGTTCATATATCATGGTGCACAAAAGCTAGCTTGACTACCCAGGTCACAGAAGATATCTTAGTTTCACTTTTCTGTGTGAATTACTCCAATATATCTTGCCTCGTGATACTGTAGTGGATCACATACACTTACTGTGATGCTGTGTACAGCACATCAGCCTCATCTCTTTTGCACCTGAGGAAGCTACTTAATGGAGTCCATTTAGTTGCAAACATTGTATATGAGTTGAAAAATTAACTACATCTAGAGGTCTATTGGGTCTTCTAACATGATGCGTCCTCCAGCTCTTGCATCCCTAAACCTTAGATTGCCAGGGGAGAGGAGGGCATGTTGAGGAACTCAACATTCTCTACATTCCCTTGTTTTAACATCTTTCCCTAACCGTGTGCTGCTGGGTGTTGTTGAAGATGTTTTCCTTTTCAGTTGCTCCTTAAAGTAGTTTTGCTGAATGCTGTGGATATCATTTCTTACAAGAGATGCAGAGATGGAGTGTAATTCGGGGGGACTCTGCCAAAGTCCACGCAACAAGAGGTTACAGATTAAGCAAAGCAACTCTATTCAGCCACATCAAATGTCACGTGTGCAGGTGATACTTTCACATCATCAGCAGATGTCAGTGCTGTTGCCTAAGACCTTTGATGAGCTTTTATCATAGGCCAGCAAAGGCAGAAAGCAGAATGTGCATACAGAATTCTGGGGAAATAATGCAAACGTAAACCAACTGAACACCAAAGGCCTTTGCATTACAAATAAGGCTTTATGCTGTAGTGATCACATTCTGCTTGGGGGAATTGCCAACACATTTCTGATTTAAGTAAAATCAATGTGTTTTCATCTAACTTCCTGATTCAAAAACTTACATTTCTGAAAGATCCAAGAGCACATTCATTGCTTTCTTTCCACTTAAATATTTTTGGCAGGTTGGTCTTTTAGTTTTAAATAAGCCAAAATTAGCTACAGATATCTAGAGCTCTGTGTTCCTATTCTTAAAGTAAAATCTGTGAAACTAATTGAGTGAGACTGTTTAATGAGACAAACCTCATTAAGATGGTAATTCTTCCCTGCACACTGTATCCCCTATCTCCTTCTGAATATTTAGCTAGTAATATCACAGATTTAGAGAAACATTTTGTGAGGCTTGTTTGTCAGAGAACAAAGTAAGAATAAAACCTTACAACAGTTTGCAATATGTTTAGCTAATGACAAAAGTGGGGGACTATAGTGATAGGACAAGGGGTAATGGGTTTAAATTTAAACAGGGGAAATTCAAGTTAGATCTAAGGAAGAAGTTATTTACTGTGAGGGTGCTGAGGCACTGGCACAGGGTGCCCAAAGAAGTGGTAATTTCTCCATCTTTGATAGTGTTCAAGGCCAGATTGAACAGAGCCTTGGTCAATATGGTCTAGTATGAGGTGTCCCTGCCCATGGCAGGGGGTTGGAACTGGATGGTCATAAGGTCCTTTTCAACCCAAACCATTCTATGATTCTTTATGCATGAAGTCTGAAAGATGTTCTTAAAGAAGGAGAGACATAGACCAAACTTTTAGGAAAGCCAAACTGAAGAAAGGATTTCCAGAGTTCTTGGGGCTTACTAAAACAAGCCAACAAAGTTCAGGCTTATACTAAGTTTAGCTTATGAGCAAATTTCAGCATTCAGAATGATTTGGTTGCAGATGGCTATCTGGACAATGCCTTTATGCTTTTGGCTGAGCTCTGTAAAAGTCTCAAGCTGCTATAAATATGTATCACTGACCTTTTGGTTTCTGTACTTGGAGTGCAACTCTTGTGTCCCGTGATAATAGAACTGGTTTTGAATCATTTTTAATGCGTTTATTCCAAATCCGTAGAAAGCCATGTCCAGTTGTCTGAAATACATAATTTTCTTTAAAAATTAAAAATACCCCACCAAAGGGATCCAATGGTACAGAAATCCAAATTAAAACAGAACAGTAATACATTATCATTTAACACATTTAGCTACAGAGTTTATTTAGCTGCAGTTAGCTGCATGAGCACAAGGGTCCAGTGCCATTTGAGATGATACCTGAGACAGCCCAACTGTTGGCAGGTACAGCACAGGACATATAGGGGCTTCTTTTGGAGAAGAAGCTGAAGGCCATGTAAAACATGGTAGGGAATTGTAGTGCCCTGTGTTTAAGAAGAGTTTGCAAGGCACACATGGAAATTAAGTTAACACAAGCCAGGATGCTTTTGTCTCACTTTAGAAGAGCAATATACAAAAAATCATGAATAATCCTACTGGTATTTGGGTAGAGGCAGGTTTGTTCACGAGTTCCTTAGGCGCACACCATAGGCAAGGTTGGACAGGGCTTTGAGCCACCTGCTCTAGTGGAAAGTGTCCCTGACTGTGTTGAAACTGGATGAGCTTTAAGGTCCCTTCCAACCCAAACCAGTTTATGAAAAGTCCATCTCCCTCTCCCTTTTCCACAACTGCCATCACCTTAATGGTAACAGAGCATCTCTCACATCTGAATTCATCTCAAACACCAGGGGAAATAACAAGGGTGAGGTAGGAAGAGGTTTGAGCCCATTGTGCCTCTGATGATGCCCACATTGACTCAGCTGGGATATTTCTGAAACAGCTGCTGCAGAAGCACCAAGTGACCTTTTCACTGTGCAGTTTCTTATCTTGCTCAGACCAAGTGGGTGTGTGGCAGAGGAGTTATAACTCAGCTCATGAAAGCAATGCAGATGGATTAGCATGACAGTATAAATGTGTTAGCACAGCACCTCAGCTAATAATTTCTTAACCAAGGAGGTGTTTTGCTTCTGTCCTGGAGCATGTCTGACTGGGCTCATTCAGAGAGCATGGTTTGACTGGGTGTATTAATTTGTTCCTGGTTTATCCATGAGCAGTCACTGCCTCCTTTGAGACATGGCACAAAACATCACACAGGGAAAAATAAGATGGCAGAAAAGCCAGCTCCCCCAGTTACTTATTATTGCAGGATGCAAATGGTTCAAACCCACCACCCAACACATTAAAGTTATTCTTTAGGATGGATGCACAATGTTGCAGGTTCTTTCAGGACCAAGACCTATGAGACCAAAATATCCAGTGACTGCAAGGCACTAAATCAACTTCACTGAGATCACTGCGCAAGCAGTTTACAGCCTCCTGTATCAGAATGTCAACCACATAATTCCTTCACCACAATGAACTGCTGAATGCTTTTGTGTTTACAGGAATGCATAGAGAAATCCAGAACAAGACATGCTTTATTGCTCTGTGTGTGTGCTGTTCAGCACGCTAAGGGAATTGGTTTAGTGGGCAATAAGCTGTTAAAAGACTGAGACACTGGTATCTAATATCCAAAGAACCCAACTGCTTGGGGCTGTAATGTGAGCAGTGGGTCTCATCAGCATTAATGACTTATCCTCTATTCTGCTCTCACATGGAGAGACAAACACAAGCCTCAGTTGAAAAAAAAATCACTGCATTTTACAAAATATGATGCAAAGGAATTATGGCTGAACTCATCACAATTACTTTTTGCAGCTTCTTTTCTCTAATTATTGCAGGTCACACGCATCAGNAGCTCTGTGTTCCTATTCTTAAAGTAAAATCTGTGAAACTAATTGAGTGAGACTGTTTAATGAGACAAACCTCATTAAGATGGTAATTCTTCCCTGCACACTGTATCCCCTATCTCCTTCTGAATATTTAGCTAGTAATATCACAGATTTAGAGAAACATTTTGTGAGGCTTGTTTGTCAGAGAACAAAGTAAGAATAAAACCTTACAACAGTTTGCAATATGTTTAGCTAATGACAAAAGTGGGGGACTATAGTGATAGGACAAGGGGTAATGGGTTTAAATTTAAACAGGGGAAATTCAAGTTAGATCTAAGGAAGAAGTTATTTACTGTGAGGGTGCTGAGGCACTGGCACAGGGTGCCCAAAGAAGTGGTAATTTCTCCATCTTTGATAGTGTTCAAGGCCAGATTGAACAGAGCCTTGGTCAATATGGTCTAGTATGAGGTGTCCCTGCCCATGGCAGGGGGTTGGAACTGGATGGTCATAAGGTCCTTTTCAACCCAAACCATTCTATGATTCTTTATGCATGAAGTCTGAAAGATGTTCTTAAAGAAGGAGAGACATAGACCAAACTTTTAGGAAAGCCAAACTGAAGAAAGGATTTCCAGAGTTCTTGGGGCTTACTAAAACAAGCCAACAAAGTTCAGGCTTATACTAAGTTTAGCTTATGAGCAAATTTCAGCATTCAGAATGATTTGGTTGCAGATGGCTATCTGGACAATGCCTTTATGCTTTTGGCTGAGCTCTGTAAAAGTCTCAAGCTGCTATAAATATGTATCACTGACCTTTTGGTTTCTGTACTTGGAGTGCAACTCTTGTGTCCCGTGATAATAGAACTGGTTTTGAATCATTTTTAATGCGTTTATTCCAAATCCGTAGAAAGCCATGTCCAGTTGTCTGAAATACATAATTTTCTTTAAAAATTAAAAATACCCCACCAAAGGGATCCAATGGTACAGAAATCCAAATTAAAACAGAACAGTAATACATTATCATTTAACACATTTAGCTACAGAGTTTATTTAGCTGCAGTTAGCTGCATGAGCACAAGGGTCCAGTGCCATTTGAGATGATACCTGAGACAGCCCAACTGTTGGCAGGTACAGCACAGGACATATAGGGGCTTCTTTTGGAGAAGAAGCTGAAGGCCATGTAAAACATGGTAGGGAATTGTAGTGCCCTGTGTTTAAGAAGAGTTTGCAAGGCACACATGGAAATTAAGTTAACACAAGCCAGGATGCTTTTGTCTCACTTTAGAAGAGCAATATACAAAAAATCATGAATAATCCTACTGGTATTTGGGTAGAGGCAGGTTTGTTCACGAGTTCCTTAGGCGCACACCATAGGCAAGGTTGGACAGGGCTTTGAGCCACCTGCTCTAGTGGAAAGTGTCCCTGACTGTGTTGAAACTGGATGAGCTTTAAGGTCCCTTCCAACCCAAACCAGTTTATGAAAAGTCCATCTCCCTCTCCCTTTTCCACAACTGCCATCACCTTAATGGTAACAGAGCATCTCTCACATCTGAATTCATCTCAAACACCAGGGGAAATAACAAGGGTGAGGTAGGAAGAGGTTTGAGCCCATTGTGCCTCTGATGATGCCCACATTGACTCAGCTGGGATATTTCTGAAACAGCTGCTGCAGAAGCACCAAGTGACCTTTTCACTGTGCAGTTTCTTATCTTGCTCAGACCAAGTGGGTGTGTGGCAGAGGAGTTATAACTCAGCTCATGAAAGCAATGCAGATGGATTAGCATGACAGTATAAATGTGTTAGCACAGCACCTCAGCTAATAATTTCTTAACCAAGGAGGTGTTTTGCTTCTGTCCTGGAGCATGTCTGACTGGGCTCATTCAGAGAGCATGGTTTGACTGGGTGTATTAATTTGTTCCTGGTTTATCCATGAGCAGTCACTGCCTCCTTTGAGACATGGCACAAAACATCACACAGGGAAAAATAAGATGGCAGAAAAGCCAGCTCCCCCAGTTACTTATTATTGCAGGATGCAAATGGTTCAAACCCACCACCCAACACATTAAAGTTATTCTTTAGGATGGATGCACAATGTTGCAGGTTCTTTCAGGACCAAGACCTATGAGACCAAAATATCCAGTGACTGCAAGGCACTAAATCAACTTCACTGAGATCACTGCGCAAGCAGTTTACAGCCTCCTGTATCAGAATGTCAACCACATAATTCCTTCACCACAATGAACTGCTGAATGCTTTTGTGTTTACAGGAATGCATAGAGAAATCCAGAACAAGACATGCTTTATTGCTCTGTGTGTGTGCTGTTCAGCACGCTAAGGGAATTGGTTTAGTGGGCAATAAGCTGTTAAAAGACTGAGACACTGGTATCTAATATCCAAAGAACCCAACTGCTTGGGGCTGTAATGTGAGCAGTGGGTCTCATCAGCATTAATGACTTATCCTCTATTCTGCTCTCACATGGAGAGACAAACACAAGCCTCAGTTGAAAAAAAAATCACTGCATTTTACAAAATATGATGCAAAGGAATTATGGCTGAACTCATCACAATTACTTTTTGCAGCTTCTTTTCTCTAATTATTGCAGGTCACACGCATCAGTGAGTTTATCAGCTCTCTTCACACCCCTCTGGAAATTAAATGGTGCATTACCCACTTCAGTTGTGGAAGGAAAAAGAATTAGAAGCCTTTTGGCTTCTTGTCCAGACTAGTTAAGTTCATAATAAATGGGTGGGACTGTTGCAACTGTCACCAGTGCAAGTCCTGCTTGCTTAGTTCCTTCTAATAGTTATTAAATATTCAATTTAGAAGCTGGAGGCCAATTGTCTTCTTTGCTTGATCTGTCTTGGGTGACAGCAATGTCAGTGCAGTAAAGCTTTTGCATTTCCATAAATATGGCACTTGTCAGATCTCATCAGCCTTCTGCAAGGTCGTATGAAAGCACAGCTCTCTGCTGTGGTTTAGAGCAGTTGTCAAGGAGTAATCAAGTTTATGGCTCTGAGACTCCATTCAAATCTACACAGCTTGAAGGTTTCATCTTATAAATGAAATTTTGGTCCTGCTCCTCATTAGGAAGCTCACAAATTTCTAGGGATTTAGATTCTGTTTTTTACTTTATCAGTACAGGCTAGCACTGTAAAACTCATATCTGTATCCGATTTATGCTCAAGTTGAAAAGTCTTTGTGAGTTCACTGAGTTTATCCTATCTCAGGGGCGATTGTTGGTTTTGGTTTACATTGACAATTATTGTTTACTCATTTATGAAATTTTTCAAATAAAAATTAAATAATAAGAATATATCTGATGGTCAGAATGTTAAATTTCAATAGCATAGAGAAAAATCACAAAGGATGGGTGTTTCCCCTGAGCATTTATGATGCACACCAAAATATATTTGGGGAGTATATATCATTAAAATGTGTTAAATATTAATGCATTTTATATACATATAGCAATTAGAATGTTTGTACTCAAATTAGTTTTAATAATTACATATTTTGTTCTTTTTGAGGTTCCCTGTGGCTGATTTCAGCCCTAATAAAAACTCTATGAGCTTTATAAATGTCATTTACACTGTAGAGGTTAATGCAGGGAAAAAGATGCTCCTGCATCAGTGATGAAGAATAGAAAAGGAGGGGATGTTTGAAGAGATGTTTTAAAAAATACAGGAATGTTATTTACTGGGTCACTGTTGGATTTTGGAAGCAACATGACAGATGGAATGAATCACAAACTACAAAAAGAAGGAGATGGGAGTGAAAATGGAGGAGGATAAAGAAGAGCAGATGAGTGAAAGCAAAAAGATAGGTAGTGGAAAGATTAATTAGAGTCTTACACATGAGAACAAAGAGCAAGGATGTGATGGATATGCAACTCATTTCCGTTCAGAAAAGCTGACAAGTGTAACAGAGTGCTTTGGGAAACAAAACATCATCAGTGGAGTTCACTGCTGCTGTATATATTAAGGAAAATAGTCCAGGGAGGTTCAAAAAGTACTTAAACATGAATAAGAAGTTCAATAAAATCTCCCCATTACACTAGCTACCAATCCTTCTTTTCTTTTCATATCTGAGCCCTCTTTAAGATAATGTTGAGTTTGGGTTGAAATAATTCCCCTCGAAAAACCAAAACCCAGTTTTCCCCAAAGTCTCTTTTCTCCCTCCTTGTCTCAGTTTTTAAACAATAGCATTTTCATTTGGGATGATTTCAGTCATTTTTATTGAACAGTTTCGGGAGGAAGGAAATGGAACGTCATTGACTTCAGACAATGAAGCACAGCCTAATCTTCATCATTTAGCTTTGCCCTCTGTGCTACACAAAGGATGAGGAATATAAGTCAACCTTCCACAGATTTTGGTGGGGAAGGATTTTTTGCTAATGTGTGATTTTTTTTTTCCCTAAAAGTGAAATAATTTAACTTCCTATTTTTTAAAAGTTTGTTGTTTTTCTTTTTTCCAGAAAATCAGATGTTTTACAACAGTAGAAATGTAGATCAAAGACAGACAATATAATGATCAAACTTAACACTTTATTAGTGCAAAAAGAAACATGTTTTCATAAGCTGGATTTGATTCATCTTCAGATAAGTTAATTCTCCCCTCACTCTCAGCAACAAGTTCTTAGTACAGATCTAGTTGCTCATAAGGGTATTATTCCTGTCGTTGGCTAAACTGATCTGTAGTCAAATTCCACTCTTGTCTTCTTGGAGTAACATTGTTCCATAACTCAAACAGTTAAATTCTACTGACAAACCATTTCTAGTTGTGGGGGGTGGAGGGAAATCAAAAAGGAACCAATCAGCTTTGATTGTGAATCTTATTTGGTTTCATTGAACCACTCTGGAAAGATCCAAGGTCATGGAGCAAATCTCCCATCTATCTATGTAAACCTGGGCCTCTGAATCCACAAAGAGCTTTTCTTGCTTGGTGATGTTTTGGCTCATGGCAGAAAAGGAAAAATTTCAGGTCCAAGACTTAAGGATCTTCTGGAGTTCTTTCTTCTGTTCTGCACAATTTAAAATCAACACAGAAATGTCAAACTCGGGATTCA
The DNA here is from genome assembly GCA_002631895.1 of Agapornis roseicollis. NCBI lineage: Eukaryota > Metazoa > Chordata > Aves > Psittaciformes > Psittacidae > Agapornis > Agapornis roseicollis. The sequence goes on along the minus strand of NDXB01011624.1, from coordinate 16,203 downwards.
TCTGTATCTTGGCAAGTGATGCTAATGCAGCATTTTCTTTTCTTTTTGCTTCCCTACAGGTCTGACCTAAAGGCAGATGGATCATCTGGGAGAAATCTCACACTGGCTTAACATGAAATTCTTATATTCCAACTTTGCTTTGCATTACCTTAATGTGCGTCTTATCCATTTCAGTGCTGTATCCTTCCTTACCTGTGAGATTGAAGATGTCCCAGCCCATGGCAGGAGGGTTGGACTAGATGATTTTTGAATCAAACCAACCCAAACTATTCTATGATTCTATACATGAAGATGTTAGACTAATTTATCTATACAGAAAGTTAATAAGAGCTGCGGGTGCAAAGAACTGCATGGTATTCGAAAGAAAGCATGTAGTATATTTTCACTTTAATATTTGAACAATACTCTAAATGCACATACGTAGAATTTTATCTAAAACTCAAAATCAATATAAGAATACTGAATCCTCCCAGGAGACAATGTATTAGTTTTTTCTGCTCTTCTTTTCACCATTTATAAACCTAAAGCACAACTTGAAGATGCTGGAAGAAATCTGAAGACACTTGGAAGTTTGCTAGATTTTTCACTGGTTGTTTTTATTTTTCTTATTAATAGAAGTGCTTTCACGTTACGTACAATTTCAAAGCTAAGAGCTAGGAAAGCTTTTCCTTAATTCCATCAAATAATGAGTTGTAGATCAAACAGTTCTGAATTAATAACAAAGACAAATGGCCTCGAAACTGCTCTTGAACATAAAAGGAAACAATTCAATTAAACAAATGTTGTCATCAAGAACCTCTCCAAGAGCTACACTGCTCTGATCACAGCTGCGTAATTTTTGTCATCACTGTTAATAAAAATCAAAGTTAAAATGCATATGAAATTTTAATTAAAAATCCCTGTAATATCAATGTGATTCCTACGGCTTTAAGATTTATACCAAAGCCACATGAACCCATCTAAAAATGAAAGCAAAAAAGAGAAGGGTAAAGAAATGGAAACAAGAGAAAGCGAAAACAGGTGTATTAGAATAAAATACACAGATGAAGTTTCCGGTGTGTGGGCAGGATGGCTTGGCATAGTCTTCTCCGAGATGTGGCTACTCAGAAGGAAACAGACTTCTGACAGAGCTGATAGTATTTCCTGTTAAGATAAATGCTTAAAATTACTTATTTAAAGCATAGGCTAAATCCCTCTGTGGGGTATGTAAAGATTGTCTCCTGGATGCTGTCATAAACATCAGTACAGCGCTGTCTTCCAAAGGAGCATGTTCTGCAAGCAAACTGAATATTGGGACTTCTTTTCTGGTGTACTTTCCTTGTATACCCTATTGCTCAAATCTGGGGAACAGGTTATGCTATGGATGTGCTATGGGAGTATTCAGCAAGTGAGCTATAGGGATAGTCACAAGTAACAGAGGACTTCAGTCAGGATCTCATCAGTGGGCAAGAGGTGGTAGGAGGATGAGTACCTGGCCCTGGGGCTCATGTAAGTGAAGCAAAGCAAGTTATGTTTTACAGGCCCAGCCTCTACCCTAAAGCATGTATCCAAATTATTGTGTATCACAACCTGGCCATGGAATACAGGTGAGTGGCTTGGGTATGAGCATCTGTATGCCAGGTGTTTAAAATTGGGTGAGATGAACAAAATGCAGTGAAACAGGATTGGATGGGAGAGAAAGGTGAAAGTCTAAAAGAAAGTAACCCAAAACCAAGCTGTGTAAGGGGATAATGAATGAGGTCTGAATGCACTGACCTGCAGACCCCCATTGAAATGATAACTGGATGAGAGGGTTGCTCTAGGAGATCACGGATATAGGGGGAGAACTCAGTAGGAGAGATTTGCTAGTCAAATGTGGGTTTCGAGTAACACACTAGGAGAAACACATGTAGGCAACAGTGAGAATCTGAGAGCTGTAGAGAGAGGGACAGTGAACCAAGGGGAACAAGGGTCTGGGTAAGGCAACACAAAGGTGGGTGAGCTGGAAAGATGGTGAGGTCCAATGCTGACAAAACATAAGAATGAAAGAAATGTCACTACTGGATCAAGAAGGCATCATGAGTATTTCTTCCTTAAACCTCCATTGTGCAGCACTGAATTGCCTCCTCCTCCTCGCTACCTACCAGCAGTTCAACACCAGGCTGCAGAGCCCAGTCCCTTCTCAGCCTGCCAGCACCATGTCCTCCCTTTGGTCTTGTTGCATTTAACATCACTAAACCTGGTTTTGGAACATTCTCCCCTGTTCTGGAGGTGAGTGTGGGGTGGGTTTATTTGTGAAAGCAACTGCATGTTTAACTAGAGATGTTGTAACACATATATAAGGTTTTACAGAGGACCATGCTCCATCAGGGATATAGTTCACAGTTGTGACCGACCAAACCAATAAGCAGGAATTTTATGAAACAATAGTCAGAATAAAATATTTTCCTATCTTTGAAGAAGAAAAAGATCTATTTCTTTTAAATACTAATTTCAGGTGGACAACTATAAAATTGAAGCATTTTCATTTAGAGAGTTCAAACTAAATCTTGATGCTGACATACTTGTCCTGATTTTTCTTCTCCCTTAGCTCATGAGCCCACTTGTATAAGATCTTTGGTGAAGTATGCAGCAAACATCACCATAAACCCAATTTTGTAAATTATGTGTGATAACAGAATATTTTCTTCCAGTTCCTTGCTGTGGAAATTAATCATTTCTTTCACGGAGATAGGTGAGACTTGAAGCCTATCTTCAGATTAAAACCTCACTGACAGCAGCACCAGATGATTTACAAAGCCAAGTGTCTAATTACACGCTCTCATAAATATTCATTCTCATGTTCACAGTTATGGAGGAAAGTGAGCCAGCTGATTAATCAATTGATAGTATCTGATTCATCTGCCTATACAAATGGGAAGGAAAAGATAGCAGAGCTATTTCCAACTAATATAAACTCCTGCAGATCATATTGTTTCGGAATGCTAATATGGAGTGAAAAAGAAATAAATGATACAAATTAAAGGGTGCAGGATAGCAAAGGGACCCATGCGGGCAAAGCGAACCTATTTGCTGTATCAGTTGGCCCTGATGCATAGAACATGTGACAGTGTAAAAGTCACACTTCCCCTGCTGAAATTCTTCTTAAGATTTCCCTTTTTAAACTTTGCCAAACGTGAGACATTGTGGCTTAATATTCTGTTCCAAGCTTCTTTTCTTTTGGACCTAGTAAAAAATGACTAAACCTATTCTACAAATGCACTTAGAAGAAATAGTTGTTTTATCTGCATTAACAGAAACCCTTTCAATTGGTAAAGCTAATGGCTACTAAATGTAAAGTAGAAGCATAATGTCTATCAGTTTTGTGTGAGAAGTTTATTCTGGAAAGGGTAGGAAAGCAGATCTGGATTTGCATGCATTGTAAACAGGGTAGGAAAGCAGATCTGGATTTGCATGCATTGTAAACCTTTGGAAAATGGCAAGTTCACATTAGACACTTTTGCATGTTATTTTTCAGCTTCACAGTCCCATTACTCTGTGTGAAATAACCTTTCCCTGCACACACAGGGCTTGGTGGAAGTCCTCATAGCGGGTCTTGCAGCCTTTTACGTCCTATATCAGCCTCTCTTACTCTGCAGGCAAGAAGTCGTGTAGAGCGCTCTGAATGCTAGTCCCAGCATGCCCAATATACTTATAGTCATAGGTTGCAGTGGCTGGCTTACATAATTGTGGCTCTGTAGTGCCACTTTATATCTTCATTTTCAAGTCTATAGTGCAGTAAATTGGTCCCCCACAGGCTGTGAATAAAACACTATTTTTTTTTTTGGATGCTACATTTGGTTTTATGATAAAAAAGCATTATGTGTGAGAATGGATAAAGCTGGCAACCCAGTCATGGATTCTGTACTCCATCTGGGGGGGAGGGATGAGTATGACCATTCATTTTCCAACATTAATGACTCCCAAACTGTGTTCTAAACTTCTGTCCCAACCATGTAACTTTACTGAACATTGGAGTTTTGTATTAGTCTTCCAGGGTGTCAGAGACCTTTCTGGTTAGATGGTTAACAAAACAATGGAGCTAACATCCAAGAAGCACTCTGAAATTCTACATGGTTTTGCACTGCTTGTTCCTCTTGCCTAATTTCTTTAAGTTCCATATTGACCATGATGAAAATTGCAGGGGTAATGAGCTTAGGGTAATTTGCTCAGCTGGCATTCAGATCAGCTCCTTTGGTTTCAAAGGAGGGCAACATGTATGAGCTGAGCTTTGAATTAATTCCCTGAGCTTTTGCTGGTTTTATAGATGTGAACAGAACACAGTAAAACCTAGAAGGGAAATGCCTGGAAACAAGGGAGCCAAATAAATGAACAAAAACTGTTGTTGTTTTACTTTCTGACTATGTCCATAAATTCCAGATGACCTTCGGAGAATAATCCCCCAGGAATGGAAAACTGAAAACTCATTACTAGTAAGAAAGGCTTTAGAAGACATAGTTTTATTACATTTACAGAAGTTAATGCCTCTTCAATTCTCTCTCCTTTGACCCGTTTCAGTATTATCAGATTAAACACATTCTGTATAGAAGAATTCTGATTCAAGTGTCATCAGAAGCAAATAACATTTGCAGAAGGACTTCCTAGTACACTTTTTTATTCAAGTGCTTTATTAAACTCACCTCAAACACTGATTAAGCTGACCTAATGGGGTAAAGGACCATCAAGGTGAAGACTTGAGAGCAGACTAGCTGCCTGAGTCTGGATTTGGTCATTTATGTTAATCCTCTCTAGATATATTCAAACCAAAGTTACTTTAATATGCTATGCATTATTTTTTCTAGCATCTTGAAGACCAGAGCAAAAGCTCAAAGATAAAGTAGAAGTCTAACTTTTTGTTTAAAACTGTGAAAAGTATTTGGATACTCTTTGGGCTATTTTACCTTTCAGTGTATTTTTCATCTTATTATAAGGAAAATGTAAGAACCCTCTGAGCATTTCATTAACTAAGTAATCCCAGGTTTCACCTTTTCTTGATTTTGGTGAAAGTTAGAAAACAATTATATTTTATGTATATTTATATAAATTATATATACATTTCTGTATATTTATATTTTCCTTAACAGAAAGCCAGTATATTTTATACTTTTCTGTTTTTCTCTCTTTAATAATAGAGAAGCAACTAATTAGATGATCCAAATGCCCAACATTAGCAAAATGATGTACTCCAAATACTGAAAGGATTAAGTGTTTATACATTTCTGTGCAACCCTCAATTGTTCTATAAGCAAATAATGTTTCTCTTTCCCTCACCTATTTCATGATTTGATTTCCATGAATGTGTGTGAGCAGCAAGTTTAGGAAGGCTGAAAGTAGCTTCAGACCTAACTCAATCTTCTGAATAACCTTCTATGACTGTCTTGAGGTGGTAGTTTGTGAATCCAGACTTTGTAGCAGTACTTGTAACTAAGGCTGTTTTATTACATCACTGCACATACACATTACCCACTGTCAAAGCCTCACTGAAACAGGCCTAATGCTAATGAGGAAGAAAAAATGCAGTATCATTCTGAGAGTGTGCTCTCTAATTACAGAGAAGAGCAAAGACTGCAATAAGGGCAAAGAGAATGCAGGAGGCAGGGGGCAAAGCAAATTAGATTTGTTGAGTCTCAGTGCAATATCGACTCGACATGATCATACTTATTCCCTGTCTTCTAGATTGTAAGGCCAGATAATATAGGAGCAATAAGGTTTCCTAACTACATTAGGGAGGTACTGGAAGCAACTTCTGTTCAAAGACCTGGAAGTCAGTCACCTATTTCTTTTTAAGATGGACCTGGATAAGTTTATGAAGAAAGTCTTTAATGAGAAGCTAGAATTATGCTTCTTAATTCTAGTGAATTGAATGATACAGGATGCCCCTTTAGACTTCTTTTCCAGTGTCCTTATAAAATGTCTTAACTTGTTTTACGAGTTAATTATATAAATATTTTACAGTTATTTCTCTCCTTTCCAATCATTTTGTGCTGTTTCCTTTACCCCATAGATTAACATTTGCAAGATGTCTTGAAATTGAAAAAAACCCAGCATTGCTATTGTTATCTGGTGCTTGGCTTCTCAAATATTGACACATTAAATGGATGAGAGAAAAAACATTGCACTTCAAAATACCTCTTCTTAATTGAGGTCTATCTGCACTTTTCATTTTTGTCTTATAGTGCCCAAATAAACACAAAAGGAAGGCTTAAAAATGAGTTCTGAAGATGCTTCCACTCCATATTTCGATGTACACAGCCAACAAGGCAGTTTCAAACATGGGCAAAGCTTCTGACTTGANAGTGCCCAAATAAACACAAAAGGAAGGCTTAAAAATGAGTTCTGAAGATGCTTCCACTCCATATTTCGATATACACAGCCAACAAGGCAGTTTCAAACATGGGCAAAGCTTCCAGACTTGAAACCTCTTACAACAGTGTTTTCTACAGGCACAAACAAACTAAACCCAAACCAGCAAATTAAAACAAATCTGCAGTAAGGCAAAGCTGTTTCTTAAGCTATCCTTGAGGCTACTTATTTTTGATGAAAAACCATCTCAAATGAAGGAGTTTGATTAACAGACAGACATGACCTTAGCTTTATTGCACAGAGCAGAGGGAAATCCAATACCTTAACAGTGGTAGTTTGGAACCATTGATAAAAGAGTTCATAGGAGAAGGGAAATGAATGTAAAATTTCCCTGTTAAACTAATAATGTGCTTTAGTAGCATGAAAGTGTTTGGGGGCTGAAAATGCTGGTAGAAGGTCTTCTTAATTAAATTATATATGTTTTTTAACAAGAGGAAAAACCATTTATCAAATTTAAATGTTATATCAAAAAAACAGCAACATGACCAACTTAGAACTTTCTGCAAGTCAATGTCAAGCAGTAAGGTCCAGGAGAGGATTTCCCTGTCAGTTTAAATGAAGTGGGGACATGTGCATTATGCCTGAGCTTCTGCTGCTGACTCCTCTGTGATGCTCAGCGAGCACAGCTGGGGCATCTAGCACTTCCAGATGAAGTGAGAGAAAAACCCTGGAGGGAAAAGGACTCCCAACTCCTTCTTCCCAGCTCTTCGGTCATTGCATTGACCCATGTAGAGGCACCTCTTTAGTTCATGGGTCTGTGCTCACTGTGGTTCTATGTGAGCCTCAGTATGAGAGGCTGATGATCTCTCCATGAGAGGCTGATGAGCTCTCCATGAGCTCACATAACACCCATTTGCTGTCTGAAATAGTTATTCCTGCTCCTCTACAGTAGTGTTTTATATTTTCTTTCTACCTTTTCAGTTAACCTCAGTGAGTCCTGCAAGTCCCAGATGATGGTGCCCACTGCAATGTGGCACTAGACCCTGTTACTTTTGCTCAAGTAGCAGTCTTTAAGTGCTTGCTTCTTTCTTACAATATAAAGTTCAGCTCAGCTATCATAATGGTCCCTAGCTGACAGAATGCAATTCGTCTGTCCACATGAGAATCATAGAATCATAGAATAGTTAGGGTTGGAAAAGACCTTAAATCATCCAGTTCCAACATTAGACAGTTGGCCAGTATAAATCAGTGCCCTCCCACAACAGGGGACAAAAGTGAACTTATGTGAGCTGAGGAATGGACCCATGGCCTAGAAAGTAAGAACTAGACATGAAAATTATAAAACAAGAACTAGATATGGAGTAATTGATAGGAGACATGTAGAAAAGATATAGAAGTGTGTTGTTAATTTCATCCACCAGGTATGTCCTCTGAGGATGAGAAGGAATGCCAAGCTGGTATCCTCGTATATTCAGGTATGGGGTAGATATTAGGAGCAACACTTCAGGGTAATCTGTTTATACAGAAAACAGAAAGAATTCTCAGAAAGACCTGGGATTAATGTCTCATCCAGGAAAATTTAGAACCTTAGCCCCTTAGTTAGAAGAATGGTAACTGTGAGCTTCCTCTGCTGTGAATATGAAAAGGGAGCACTTCTACAGGGCTGCATTCTGCCCTGAAGTCTGGCTCATGCTCTAAAACCCTGCCTGGTTTTTCCCTGTTGACCATGGAAAGAACTCAGGACAGCTGTTCCTAATTGATGCATCTCACTTAACTGTCTCAAATTAAGACAGATAAAACTGGGGTTCTAGTAGTTACAGCAAGGTTGGACTTCGTTATCTTGTCTTTGGTGGTTTCAATTAGGATTTTTGATCGGAGCTGAGTTCTCTCTAAGACAATGGGCATTTTAAGACTCTTTCGTCATTACTTTGACTTACATGTTTGTTAAGGAGCTGTGTGTGTTTTCTTGATGTTTAGCCTGTAAAAGCAAAATCTTGGGAGAGATTAGTAGAAGGTTCCTGACAGTGAAAAACTTCAGCCACAGCAGAAGAGGTAACAACCCCCTAACTTGGAATCTGATATGTCCATAAGGAGGATTTTCTTTTAAGCAGTGCTATTCAAAGTCTCCCTGACCCAGGAGGTCTCTTGTCATCTGGTGGTTTTGTTTTGTGCAGGGAAGATGGGATTTGCAAGCAGAAGTGCAATATTTCTGTCAGTGTCAAAGCTATGCAAGCTCTGTAAGCATCCCAGATCATCTTGGTATAAACCTTAAAGAGCTCATAGTTTAGAAACAATCTGGCTCAAGGAGATGTCTTGTCCTAAAATGAGCCAGGCTTTTCCTCAGTGAAAAGAATTCATTTACTCTCATGCAAGAGGTTCTGTGGCACAGAACTGGAGATTTAATTTTACATGCAGCAGAGCAAAGAACACAAATAACAAATGTCTGCTAGAAAGCAGTCCATTACACTGATACGCTATCTGTACACATTCATCTTCCTCTTTATTCATCATCATTTGTAAAGAGGTATTATTGCTTGCCATCTAGTAGTGCTATTCTCATAGTTATCCGCAATATAAGCAGATGTCTGTGAGTGTAATTAAAGAGAGAGGGGAAAAAAAATCCCCATTGTCCTTTATTGATAAAAGATGCAGATGAGAGAGACAGAGTGATATCTTCAGTTTGTGAGCTGGCATTACTTGACACTTGCTTGTGAGAATAAAGGGTCAGATAATAGACCTTAAAAATATACAAATTTAATTCTTTCAGACAGGGAAGTTGTTCTCCCAACTTTTCAAAGAGAAAGAAAGTTGAAAATGTCCAATCTTTTGTATTTGTGGTAAAGTCGAAAGGTGCTTTAATTTTTCACATTGTCTAGGAGTGACTTTCAGTTCTGCAAGCTTGTTTGTAAAAGTCTGTTTTAAATCAGTAGTATCATTATAAGATACTTAGAATCATAGAATGGTTTGGGTTGGAAAAGACCTTAAGATCATCCAGTTCCAACTTCCTGCCATGGGCAGGGACACCTCACACAGTGTTGCCCAGGGCTCTGTCCAACCTGGCCTTGAACACTGTCAGGGATGGAGCATTCATATCTTTCTTGGGCAACCTGTTCCAGTGCCTCACCATCCTAACAGTATAGAACTTCCTCATTATATCTAACCTGAAACTAGTTTAGTTTCTCTTCCCCATGGTTCTCCAGTGCATGATTTCAAGTACCAACAGAGATGATCTTTGTGTTTGGATGCCCAGTGTCTCTTTAGAGGCAGATTGATAAAAGGTTAGACATGTGAAAGACACAATGAATATAATTGAGGCTGTCTATAAGTGCCACAACAAAGAGGGATCTTTATGAAGTACCTGCCACTGTTAATTTGCTGTCTGCAGTCTATGCCCAGGTTGTGATCTGCACCTTCAGGAATACTGGTCTTCCTCTTCTAGTCTCTCCAAATTTCCTATGTGGGGTAAGTGTGGGGCTTGGGGTTCTCTTTGTTCTATCTTCTGTAGGAAACAGGACTTATCTAGCTCAGGGTAATACCTTTTTCTTTCATCTCCTCTCAAGGATCACAGCCTCCACTTGAATAACAAACTTGTCCAGCTCAGGATGTTTCTTAGAGAAAGGATCATGACCAGCCAGAGGAAGAGAGAAAAGTTTATCTTAAAAGTGTCCTCTCTTCTCCCTCAGTGATCTCAAAGGTAGAATGCTTGGGCAGAAGGCTGTGTTTCATAGAGGACATAGAATCATACCTAGCCATGCTGGAAATTAAAAGCCAAGAACTATTTATGTCATGCTATCTGGGCATTTCACTTCAAGCCTCAAAGCTTGCTCTGAGCACAGGCACAGGAGGGGTGCAGAGGAGGCCAGGCAGAGCAATGCAGCGTTGCTGCTGGATTAGCACTGATGGTGCTTCAGAAGTATTCATTCCACATTACACCTGAGACTGGCTGGTTTGCAGCTGGGACACCCTGTGGAATGCTGGCAGCCAGCAGCCATGTGCTGTGGATTGTGCTTCCATTATCCAGGAGAGATTCTTTGGGAGGTATCTGCAGGGGTTGATTCATTTCTTTGCAGAACACTGTAATTCAATCCCATTATTATGATCATTCATATTATAGCAAGGCCTGAAGGTCCCAGCCAGGTTTAGAGCTGATAACTTTTACTGCAAGAGGTAGTGCCAATGCCCTCAAAGTTGTTGCTTTAGTACCAGTTTCACTGCTGTGCTTACAGTAAATGCTGTTTCACATTTACATGCAAGCTCAGAGACTTGGATTCTGCATTTAGATGTTGCTCTCAGCAATAACTGGAGATTATACAGGTGCCTCCTCCAGCTTCTAACACATTTTTGATAGATTCATAGATCTTAGAGCCAGAAAGAAGCCATTATATCATCTAGTCTGACCTCCTGTACCTTGCACACTCATCAGGCCATAAAATTTACCCAGTTACTCTTCTGTTGAGGAATGAAGAATATCATGTAGAAATGCCTCTGTCTTTCAGCTGCGGCACAGTTTGCCCCTTCCCACTGAAATCTGCTTTAGTGCTTAAGCACCCTCACTTTTCCACATTTGTACCTTGTTACTGAAAGGAATTGGTGTGGATAACCTTCTACCACTCCCTCCTCTGAGGCAGTTTTCTACTGGAAGAGAGTGCCCTTTGCTCACCAGTGTTTTTCAGATTCAACTGCAAGTCACCTCAGTTTTCCTTTTGACAAATTGAGCAGATAACAGGAAAAAAAGGTAATACTTGATCTTGTTTTATTAACTCCCAGTGATCACTTCCTGCCCTCACCGTAGTTGTCATTACTTTTGGTTCAACTTAGTGACCTAAGGCCTGGTGTTCTGAATTTTTTATGCTTGTATAAACTGGAAGCACTCCAACTCCTGCCCAATATTATGGCTATTAATACTGCATATTGCTGCCATAGCTCTTAAGTTCTGAACACTTGCTTTCTAAGAGAAGCCAGCCATAAACTGCATCATATGAGTTAAGTGCAGACTTCCCTCCTCCTTTTCAGCTTCTTTTTAAGGATTTCTGAGACTCAGGTGAAAGCTCCCAGCCAAAAGTCACCATCATGAGTGCTGACTGATCATTTCAGTTACCCTGAAACTGTCTGTCAGGGAGAAGTAACTCCGTTCTTCAGGGAGTAAAATAAGATCAGAGCTATCCAGCCCTGTATCCCGCCTTTGAGGGGGTCAACTGCAGATGTAGAAATAAAGAATACAAAAGATCATTCTCGCATACCCTTGCAGTTCCCATACTGGTATTCTGTGATGGAGATTGGACCACTGTATTTAATTCCCTTGTTTGACATCCTATGCACATTTGACCATCTTGCCCTGCATCAGAGGAGGTTCCACAATTGAAGTATGCATTGCATAGAAAGCATAGCAGTTCCCTTTTTGAGGTTAAACCTGTCACCCCCAAACATGGTGTGCCTCCTCATTCCTGTTCTTTGAAGAACTGCAGGCAGTTTTTCTCCCTTCACTTTCTGTACTGTTTTCATAGCTGTAAAGTTCCTCCTCAACCCTGCAGGTGTTTTTTTGCTGAGCAGAAGAGACATATCTAATCAGGGTTTTTCACACCCAAGACATTTCAGTCTAACCCTCTGGTTAGATGGAAGCAGGAGTCCTATAGTCATGCAGAACATCAGAATCCAGAGACAGACATGGGTTCAGAAGGTGAGCATGCAAGAGGACGCCTATTTTCAAGGCTGGGGCTCATGTGATTTGCAGTCTAACTTAACAGAAGCCCTACTTTTGTAGGTGCTTTTGTTCTGACTGGTTTCACACCTCAGTTTTCCCTGCACAATTCATTCTATAGATGCACATTGCACCCACAAGCAATCTGCAGTGTGCCTTGGAAAATGTATCTCCAGTTATTACACAATCACCTTCATAAGTGAAAGTCTTTTATTAGCTTCTGATGCAATTTCTTTGTCAAAGACAAACAATTTGGTATACATTGGAATGGGAATGCTGGATTTTAAATGTAGCATTCATAGATGCAGCTGCCACAACCTTATGTTCCATTTCAAATGACTAATAATATTTGTCAATTCCGATGTGTCATTGTGCTTTATTGCTGTACAGCATGCTCTAAATGATGGCACTCTTTTGGACTGGTCTGATTAATGATGGATGAATCTGTTTCATTTTATTGTAAGCCTCTCTTAACTGAATAGCTTAGGTTAAAAGACAGCAACCTCCACCAAATGTTATGAATTATGCCATCATTTAAAACATGTTTTCTTCCTCTTGTTGCTAACAATTTAGTGACAATACCTGAAGAATTGAATGTAATCACTTCTGATCAAGCCCTGCTCCTCTGGATAGAAATATTCACTGATTTCCTTCCTTTAATTTTATGATTTCATTCTTTTGCCCAGTGATGAAAGTGTCCCTCTGTCACTGCAGTGTTTTATATTCTACAACAGATCACTTCAACACTGCAGATGCCCATCTTGTTCCTCAGAAAAACTGCTCACAACATTACAAAATCCTTTAATGATTTATCTTGTTTCCTATTCACCCTTTTGAAGAGTTAGTTTGGTGCAATGGCTGCATCACCAGTTGAACTATAAAATGCGTATTTAGCCTGTACAGAGCTCTATTATTATGTGACCTGAGGCTTTGTTTTCACATCAGTTGCTTGTTCTATTCTTTGTCAGTCTTGTTTAATTAGCTTGTATGGTCCTGTACGGCAAGGACTTTCTAATGTTATTTGTTTGCTAAGTGCTTAGCACAAGGGTGCCTCTCCCTTAGGTATTGTCATGTACAACATTAATAATATTAGTAGTTTAACTGAAGACAGCAGGAAAAACTACACACTTTCCTCTCTTTCTAATTAGTATTACCTTGGTACTCTCTGTAGTTAGCACTTGCAACCATATGCTAATGGTAATCACTTACAAAAAGTAATAACAGAAATGTAAGAGTTGACTACTGAAATCAGTTACAGAACTGAAGAACAGATTTTATGCATTAAAACCTGTCCAAATATGTTGCTCTAGTAAGAAATGTGGCTTCAGCCAAGAAATGTTGTCTAGGTGTTGCGTTTGCCACAACTGTAAAGGAATTTAGGAGAGGCTTGGTTGTCTCATCCTTCAGAGGGTTGCCAAGACAACATGAAGTATAAACAGCAGGACCACAAGTCTTTCTAGAGAGACAGAATTGGTTTCATCCAGGAGCATTTTATCTTCTGAGATTCTGATTAGGACTTTCTTTGCTCAGTTAATCAAACCTTAATAGATTTGAAATTTAAGACCAACGTGTCTGGTCTTAAAAACAGACATGGGATATTCTTCTCTCAATGCTAAAGATTTCATCCTTTGGACTATCTCACTGACTCCATTCTTCCCATCTGCAAGAAATGAAGTGGCATTTTTAACCCTCTTCAATTGAAGTTGTTAATGCAGTCACCTGAATTAACGACTTCTTTCAGTGAGTTTTTATGCAGTTTATGAAAATACATGGTGAATGTAGTACAAATTAGTGAGTGCTTGCCTTAGATGTACAAAGCCTACAAGCTCTACAACTGGGCTGCTCTAAGCAGCATGAACTCTCTACAGATAACCTCCTTATACTCTATCTAGATACCTCCTCATGTTTATTTTCAGTAAAAGGAAAGCCTTGCTGGGGTCACATGGTTTTATTCCTGATTTTTGGATGATTACAATTACTGTGTTCTACCAATCCTTTCCTTATGGCTGCCTGTCTTAGTATCTAAATGCTCTGCTCAAGACCACTGTGGATTCCAGCTTTACTTGTACTCAAGGAAAGTAAATGTTTTCTTTAGGTAAACATACACGCCAAACCACTGTGTCATCCCAAAATGTCTCTGATATTAATGACTTTACTCTTGCCTGAGAGGAAGGGAAGTGGTTGCACTGAGACAAACACTATTTAGATGATCAACACAATTTTAAAAGGGAGCAGACCAAACAGAATCAATATTAAGAGAAATATTGAGTTATGGTAAACTAGAACCGGTTTCTCAACAACCAGGTCTATTTCACCCATTCTACCATTCCTTCTTGCTTCTTTTTATCTGACACTTATCTGTTGACTTGCAAGGAATGAAGAAAGCAAGAAAAGTTTCAATTAGAGTTCTTCTTTTCTCCATGAAATCAACAGGTAAGAAGGACACGGAGCTGGTAGAGCAAGCCCAAAGGAGTCCACGAGGGTGATCAGGGGCTCAAGCACCTTCTGTGTGAAGGCAGGCTGAGAAAGTTGGGGCTGTTCAGCCTGGAGAAGAGAAGGCTGCATGGAGACCTCAAAGCAGCCTTCCAGTATCTGAAGAGGGCTAAGGATGCTGGAGAGGGACTCTTTGTCAGGACTGGAGTGGTAGGACAAGGGGTAACAGGTTCAAACTTAATAAGGGGAAGTTTAGATTGGATCTAAGGAAGAAGTTCTTTACTGTGAGGGCAGTGAGGCACTGGCACAGGCTGCCCAAAGAAGTGGTAAATGCTCCACCCCTGGCGGTGTTCAAGACCGGGTTGGGCAGAGCCTTGGGTGGCATGGTTTACTGTGAGGTGTCCCTGCCCATGACAGAGGGGTTGGGACTGGAAGATCTTAAGGTCCTTTCCAACCCAGAACATTCTGTGATTCTATGGTGCCTATGAACCAGCTCTGTTTAGTCAGAAAGTATCATCTTAACACAGTAATCTCTGAGTACATAAACAGCATGTTGACTCATGATGTGTTACTCAAATATTGTAACACGATGTTGTATTTTATATTCATGGAAAACTTCCTGAAGCTCAGCTGGGCTCAGGATGTTTCAAATTCACCTTAGAAATAGCCCACAAGCTTTCTGGTGAAATCATTTTTTAGCCTGGCCTGACTCATTTAGGTTTTCTTTTTCACCAAAAGGCAAGTGAAATTAATGGTGGTAGAAATTTCCTTTATCCAATTTTGCTTGACCCTTACACCTCGTAGGAAATCTTGGTTTAAGGAGACCAGGTGCACTTCATGGAATTAATGTATATTTTCGGTTTTTCTGTTTTCCTCCCATGTAAAATGAACAAATTACACACTGAATTTCTCAGTCTAGACCATTTTTATTTTGGAGGACAAAAGATGAAGAAACATAAAATGTCTGTGAGTGTGAGTGAGAGTACAACAGTGATTCACTGAAACAATTTGCAGAACAACATAAAAATAGTGGTTGAGTCACAGCTGACCTTTCAGAAAACATAGATCCTCATCTACATTTAAAAGGGTGCAGTATCCTAAAACCAGAATGACACAGGCTTCATTATGTTACCCAAATGTTACATCAGAATTAAGGTAGTAGAAGGTCCCTTATTCCGTAGCGTGCCAAAAGAAATTGATCTATTGTTGTTCTTTCTGGCTTTCTTTCTCTTATGTACTCCTGGATACTGACTTTTACTCAGGTGGTTTGGGGCAACTGCTTTAGCCTGGATATAATTCCAGCAGAAAGCCTTTATTATGTCTGAAGAAATGCAGTGGACATAGAATTTTTGCCATTTTTTTCCCAATGAGTCATACTTGGGTTTGCAGCCTGGATTTGAGGATTTAGTGCCATAACTACTCCTTTATTCCATGCAGATAAAGTTAGACACTACTGCTCACCTATTAAGTCAGTTGCAAAGTAGTTTATGTACACACCTGGCTTTCAGTAGGGTGCCTTGTCTGATGTGGTTTGAATTCACATAAAATCACAGAACGGTTTGGGTTGGAAAGGACCTTAAGATCATCCAGTTCCAACCCCCCTGCCATAAGCAGGGACACCTCACACTAAACCACTCCACCCAAGGCTTCGTCCAACCTGGCCTTGAACACTGTCAGGGATGGAGCACTCACAGCTTCCCTGGGCAACCCATTCCAGTGCCCCAGCACCCTCACAGGAAAGAATTTCTTCC